>NW_019773947.1:14042-180218 GCF_001039355.2 Lingula anatina
GGTGTTGTGAGCTCCTGGGTGGTGGTAGGCAGAGGTGTGGTCGTGGTTGAGGTAGTTGTCGCGGTGGTGGTGGTAGTTGTTGGCGTCGTCGTCGTTGTGGGCAGTTCAGTGGTAGATGTCGTCGTTGTGAGAACAAAAAGCGGCTTACCTAAACAAACAGTGTTAATATTTATTTATTTATTTATTTATTTATTATTATTGGAAAAATTCTTCATCCTGCAGACGAAAGACTGCTTTTTGAGGAAGCTAAGTTTTAAAAGTGAGATAGTGAATTCAACATTTATCAGCATAATTTCATTCCGTACTCATGGACAACGCTGTTTTCAGGCACCTTACTTAAATTTAGTGCATGTTCTTTCGTAAACTAAAAAATATAAAAAAGGATAGGTTGCGGATAAAGTCCGACATTTGAGATAAAAAACAACTAAGACTAACGTGTATGACTACGTGTATGAAAGGAAATTGATACATCTAAGTCAAATGAATAACATCTTCGACAAATATATTTTAAGTACACGAACAGAAAACGTGACAGAGACAGTACAAAAATAACAACAAGGATGTCAGGACATGAAGTTATGATCTGCATTACCCCCGTCCAATTTCCTGCAGAGATAGGGCTGCTCATCCTCTCCAGTGATACAGTCATGTGTATGGTCACAGAGCCAGGAGAGCGGGATGCACTTGCCGCTGTGACACTGAAACTGTTGCCGCGTACATGCCGGACCCCAAGACAGGGTGAGTGGGGCGGGGGTGGCTGGAGTGAAAAACAGGGTGACATGCATTGTCTTTAAGATATTATGAGCTGAGAACAATTTCAATTGATGTGAAAGTAAATTTTGGGCTTTTAGATTTTATCACATACGAAATAGGGTTTGACGAAATTTATTTAAAAGAGAAAATAATGAAAATACAACTAGTGTCATGTTTATTTTAGAATAAGGTAGTTATATTTTGCCAAGAATGTAGAAAAGAGACAGATTTACTCGTTGTTATCATAGCACACGTTCTTTCATCTGCTTCCAGCGCATACATCTCTGGACATGAGCAGTGAACCAGGTCTGAGAACACGTTCCAGCTACAGTAGTCGGAGCATCCGCCATTGTTCAGTCTGCACTTGTCTGCAATAGCTGAAATAAAGAAGTCAGAATGTTTGAAAAAAAGCCAATCTACATGTGCCTCGGTTGGAGTACCTGAGGCAGTCACCATGGTGACCAACCTTGTAGGGCTAACCAGCACCGCCTAGGACTGGCAGGGGAAGTATCCCCCATAATCTTAGTTGGTCACAATCTTCGTTCCTGTTCTTACGTTATTGATCGATCGAAATTCTATAAAAGATAAAACTTGAAAGGACGATTACATGTTGCCAAAAATGATATTTACAAGTGCCACAAAGGAAGGCATTAGAGATTTTTACTTCCGTAAAATAAGCTTTAAGTGTGCGAATAGAAATATGGCTGCGGCAGAACATAAATACCACTAAACAAATCTGTAAAAAGAATAAACGTAAGGACAGGAAGACAGGCTTGTAACTGCTGCAAGTCACATCGCGTAAGGCTCCAGAGGTACGTGCGAATATCGTATGTGACATCGTTTACGAACAACTTTGAGCGTATGAAAGCACCCTGTTTCCAGCGTACCAATAGACAGCACGTTTAATCCTCAATTGTTTGCCACACAAAGATACACGAGTCGAGAGTAAAAAGGCTGTAAATAAATAAGCAGATCTACCAGTTTTGTTCACAATTGAAATAAATTAACATCCACCTGCAAAGGAAAAAAAAATAAAATTCATTTATAACGTAACGGAACAGTGAAATCTTTAAGTTAACCCATTAACAACTGTATGGTGGCATTTAATCGGGTTTAGCGACAACAATTTGTCATAAGTACTCGTTTAATATGCATCTGTAATCAATGAATCAAAGATGGTAACATCTGTTGTTATTATGCAGGAGTCGTTTGAACATATAATCAATCACAAATAACTTACAGTCAAAGCTGACGGTTTTGGAAGACACAGTAAACGGTCCCAGCTTGGACTGAAATGTGATCAGGTATCTTTGGAGTATTTCGGTGGTTAAATCGGTGACGTGCAGTCCCATGTCAGTCTTGAATGTGACAATGAATTGGACTTGTATCATAGCGGTCTCGTCAGGACTAGAAGAGAAAAATAATGTACAAAACATCGCAACTTAAAAAGCAGACATACTTTGTTCATCGAAAAAAAACCTTCCAGCAATATAAGCGGAGTAATGTAGTAACATATAGAAACGCATGATATAGAAATGAAATGGCATTTAACTACAAATAGACCAGCAATAGCACAATAGCAAGGCAGTATATATGTAAAATGAAAAAGCACTGTATTCAGAAATAGTATCATTAGGATATATGTTTATTTTTTATCATTTTTCATTCGGTCGAATAAAGTGGCCGTAAATAACCTGAGAGGGGGATCCGGAGAGAGAGAGAGAGAGCTTATCCTACCTGAAATCATTGATCACTACTTTGTCGAAACTAGCTGTGAGAAAACTGTGATGGAAAACAATTTCTAACTGAAAAAATAACAATATGGTAATCTTATACACTGTAGGTATATTTTTCAGAAAATAAAGATTTTAGGAAATTTTTGGTTAGGAATACAAAAGGCATACATCTACCCTTTAAAGTTACACTAGTTCAATTAATGTTTTAAAAATGTTCAATTGAACTATGAAACTATCAAAGTGGATGTTTGGTTTCAGGAATTCCAAGATTTGTCGCCCTACTCACCAATTGTTCCAACTTCTCTTTTAGCATCTGATATTTCTTAGAGAGTGGGCTCTCCAGCTCCAGGGTGTACTTTAAATTCATGATCCTGAAACTCCCAGACGCTGCATTCAGAACTGAAAAATCAGTATAATGTTTTTATTAATTAATATATTTATTCGTGATTGACTTTTTAAAATTCATTGAAATGTTGGCGTTTGCCGGACAATTTAATAAAGGTAGAGTTACGCACATTTTTAAACAAAATAGGCGTACCCAAGAAAAAAAATTAAAAACGAATGTCATATATAACATGCGTAGAGCGAATGTCTTTTTACCGAAAAATAGTGAGTAAAAATTTTAAAAAGTTGGGCTCTTATTGGCTCTTGGGCTCTTATTACATTTGAACTTGCAGCCAATGTTTGCTTACCTGTGGCGTTTGATTCTGGCTTAAGGACACGATCTGCCACCGAGTATACATTCTTTTCCGCTTGAAGTTCCTGGGGAGAATTAACCACGGCTGCTTCTTCTTCCTCACTGTCGCTTCCCATTGGAAGGTTTCCTGAAGCAATCAAGAACTATTGTATTGTAGGGGTTTCTAAAAAGATTAAAAAACAGCCGCGTATTGAAAAAAGTAGAATTTTTCTTCAATCACTTCAGCTGTTGAAGATGCTCAAGATAAACATCGAAATATTGGAGGTAAACAATTTCAATATTAGCTGTTGGTTGAAGAAAATTTTTACACTTTATTCTCATAGCATAACACAGCTGATGAAATTCTTCTTGACCTCCAATTATTGGGATACAAAACGATATAATATGGATCAGCCAAAGATAAAAAATATTTTTAATGCCATTTGCCGTATCTGAGTGGCTGGCTAAAATTACGGCAGGTAAAATCTGAAGGGTAGAAAATGTTATCAAATGTTAGAAAATTTCAAGATATGTGTAAAATGATAATAACAGTCATGAAATATGTTTTTTTAAATCCAAACAAATAATGCATTTCTCTGTCAGCTAAGTATTACGCTTTAGTGTTTTTTGGCAAATTGGAGATGCAGAATCAGTGACAAAATGTATAGCAAACGCATAAAAACGTCATCCTTAATACTTTACCTGCAAAATTTACCTGTGAAATATAAAGGTACCAATATACCCCATATAATCAACATCAGCACAATGAAGCCTAGTGTAATTTTTGCACATACTCCAAAGTGACAACTTTTGCTTCTCACAGTTCGATCAAGAAGACTGCTGGTGCTTCTGGAAATATAGACGGTAGGATACGTACCTTTTGGAATTTATGTCTTCTTTATTTTCAGAATTAATAAATTGTATTAGCACTGAATTGATATAAAAATACAGTGTGAATTTCACAAATATTTTTGCTTGAAAGAGGGACAGAATAAATATTAAGCTTCCATAAAGCTTTACTTACGTATAGTAGGACGTTTCTGATCTGGGAAACGTATACACGTTGCTGTCATTATCACTTTTTGTCACGATGTAATCCATCTGATTACCAGCGGTACCATACACCTTCTTGCTTGTCCCAGTGCCTTGTGTAAAGGAAGCTTCTGTATCCCTGGGCAGGGAAGACACTCTCATAGGTAACTCGAACTGGCCTGTAGTTCTACTCATGGTGGACTCCGAAACAGATCTTTTTGACTTATCGCTTCTGTTTGATCCATTTGTGTCATAATCCATAATGGATGTCGATAAAATTTATACTCGGTTTTTGGACGATTCTTCGAGCTGTAATTTATTTTTTAAAATGTTTGAATTGGACCATCTGAATTGAGAAGACTTAATAATGTATAGCCCTTTAAACAGATTCAGTCCCAAAAATATATATATTTCTATAAGACTTATTATAAGTCAAGTTGCAACTTATACCCTGAAGTGAATTCAGGTTAGGATGTAAGATATTCAAAGCGTAAAAAAACGACCAGAATTAACTTGCATAATAAAAAGGAAAAAAATCACACAGCAAGGTTATCTTTAAAAGGAACTTTAGAATAACTCCTGTCATCATGATAGTCAAGCAATAAGCTATGCCTATGAAATATATATTACATGCCGTTGCCTTTACCGAAAATTCAAACTAAATGTTATTATCGCATCCAATGCGACACATTAAGCTTTTTACGAAATCTTTGCAAAGAACTTTAAATCTACCCAATTTACCTTTGATCTCTTGCCAGTGACAGCTGGTATATGCCAATATTCCTAGTCAATAAATGAAGAATTTGAATGGGCACGATTACCTTTTGGAGAAGGTTTACATTTACATTTGCACTGTAATGGCAGATAAAAGCACAAACAAACCTTTTTGTATATGGAAGGCTTAACTAAAATTCAACAACCCTACCTGTGATGAATCTTGGTACCACTAGGAATTCCGATGTCAGCACTAAGAACTTGTCTTGGGTGTGGTTTGTCGCTGTGCTCTCATGACGCAGCTGTCTCCGACACCTGGACATTTATTACCTGACTGCAACTGACAGCTGTTGCACCACTGATGCTGCTTGGACTTATATACTACACACACATCTATAGCCAACACTTACCCGTGCCATTCTTTTAAATTAAAATAGATTTAAGATACGTGTAACTATTGATGAGAATTGGGGAGAAAGTGTGAAACGATTTTTCAACTTTTGGTCCTGTGAAAGATAAAAGTAGGGGATTTTAAGACACTCACGACTTCACAAAACCTGTCGAAAGGTTTTGGCCAAGATATATTCTTTCTAGGAACGGATGTTGTTGATTGGGTGAACCCTTTGGAGACCCTGAAGATACTTGCCTGTTAACAATGTTTGACCGCTTACTTTTTAGATTAATTTTGAATTCAGATGTTTTCAGTTTTTAATCAAATTCTTTAAGCAGTGACAAAGTGAATTTCCTCCGAGTAATGGGATATTAGGAAATATGGAATCAATTTAAGTTAAAGCTCCAGGGCATTCTTTCAGCGGTGATGACGAATCTAATTATAACAAATAAAAAAGGTTACTGTAACTCAAATCTATTGCAAACAAGTGGAAGAGTGAATTTTATTCAGTATTTGTTTCACAAAAAAAAAATCAAAACAAATCGCATAGAAGCTAGGAGTGGCAAGAGATGGCTAGGTATGACGTTTGTCCCAAACGAAATCGAAATTGATCAAAAACAACATATGTTTGAGTTGACATTGGTGATGACGGGAAAAGTACCATGGAGTATTTTGCATCGATTTTTAGAATTAATGGGGGATTTTATCTATGGACATATCAGTTAACTTTATTATCTCAATCCTTAACAGAACTACCGTGTTGAAATGCTTTAATGTGTATTTTTTTATATGGATGAAACATTTTAATGTCTCCCATTTATTAAAGTAAAATACCTTGAATTTTGAACTTTGCGCCTATAGACTCTACCCCACCCCATCCCTCTCCATGCTGTACAAAGTCCACAATGTGCATTCAGAGTAAAGTATATCTAAAATTGTATCCAAGGGTGTTTTGTGAGTACTTATTCTATCACATACCTATCAATTTTTCAATTCATAAATGCAGAGGAAATGTGCCTATCTTTTTGTACTTATTATTTTTTGTCCAAACAGCTAAAGCTGTTTTCCAAAGCACAGTTGCAAGTCTGTCACATCTGTATATTGCCATAGTTGAACTATTATTTTCAAGGCGAGCTTCGCTGTTGCATTTATCGACTGAAATTTATAAGATTTGTCAGGCGCATTTGAATTGTGTGTCATACAAAACATAACCTAGAAACAACTTCATAGTACTTGTTTCTTTGCAAAATGTGTGCATGAAAATGCTACATGCATTTAGTAAAATTTTACTGCATAATATAAGTCGCAAATCACACTGACTGATACAATTTAAACGATGTTACAACATGAATGTTCTAATGTCACCGAGTTTAGTAAAATAACGATAAAAACAGGAAATGCAAACGAGCCAACGTTCATCCAACATCTCTGATGGAATTTTACATAGGCAGTCAATCAAAATCATGACGCTAAAATGAATGTTATGGAAGGCCTTTCATACAAACCCATAAGTGAAGTCACGAAACGGTCAAACCTTCATAAAGATGTATAGGAATGGGGATAAGACACCCGCTGGTATCAGGAACCCCTAAAATAGTATACAGATTTTCATTGTGGGCTTTTCAACATGTTTGTAACAGACTACTAGGGGACCCTGTGGTCTGAGAGTGGCAAAAAGATACGAGTAGGCTTACATCAGCCGTTTACATGATCACGATGCTGACGAGGAAAGCTTCGGATACCTTTTCTTGGTTCAGTAAACCAAGTAATGATATTCTATCATACTGGGGTTTCTCGAGGATATTTTGACAAAAGTGTCACAGTTTTTGTCACTAAATTATTGTCCACGCTCACAGCTTCCATATCCACATCTTCTTGGCCATGGACAAGTTCCTCTTTTACCATTAAACCAGGCTGCTCATTGGTCCCTATCATCGTTGACGAATGGCAGGCATTTGGCATAAGTCCTACACCAGGCAATAAAGTTAAGGTTTTCACCATCATCTGAGACACGAACTTTGTGTTATCATACAATGCTTTGATGGACTTTCGATTCTCGTACCGTGGCGTATGGAACTTATCCCTGCGCACGAATTCCACGAAATACCGCTCCAGCTCCATGTCCCTTTTTTCTCTGTGAACGTACTTCACCATAAGAACGACCATAGCAAATGCATAGAAGAACAGAACTACCACGATGTAGAAAAAGGCGTTTAACTCTTCGATGTCCTGTTGCTCCTGGCTTATTGTTGACGTCGCCATTGTTGTCACCGAGTCGTTGGCACAGGCCTCTTTCAACTCTTTGACGGTTTTAATTATGTCGGACAGCGTTTTGTTCAATTTTGTTACGTCCGTTTCTTTCATGATCTGTGGTCTGTTGTGAAATTCTCTAGAGTTTTCGGTGAGTTTAATTCTGCACCCCTAAAAGAAAAAAAAAGAATTAAGAATTACATNAAAAAAAAAAAAAAAGAATTAAGAATTACATGGACACAGGGTTGATACAATGCATGTACTCTCTCCAAAGTATCTCTTACAACACTCAGATTCATCATGGCATTGTGTACATATATTGAAACAACTAAAATAGGACAGAAATCCATTACGTGGTGTGCCGTGACGTCTGATCCAAAGACAATCCGAATTCGTACTCGATTTATTTTCAAAACAGCTGAACAAAGGGCTGTTTCCCCTTGTTAAAGACGCCATGGTATAAAAGCAAACGCAGATCGATATGAGAAGAATGAGGGTATAATTTCTTGCTCGCAGTAGGTTACTACTCTTGAGAGCGATTAACGATTTTATTTGTACTTAATGTACTAGATGAACATTTAACGTGTCCATCTATACACTGATCCCTTTTTTAATTCCATTATCTCCATAATAAAACTCGAAACCAACAAAGGACAATGTCAGAACTTTACTGCAGATATTGTTTCTTAGTTTGAGCAATTGCATATCTAATGTTACCGTTTTTATTTGAAACACGATACCCATGACAAGACTGTTGGTATGCTTATTGCTTTCGTACGTGAGCAATGTTGGAGTGTCCCATTGATTTTCTCTTCGTAAAGTACGTGCCATTAATTACTGTTAAAAGTATTGACCATAGGTAGTAGATACAGCCTTTTGAAACAAAAGTTCTACTTTGGATGCAAAAAGCCTGCAACAGACAAAGCTTGAGAGAGAGAGAGAGAGAGAGAGAGAGAGAGGTCAAATGCCGTTATGTAAGAAGTATTCTAAATCTAAACAAAATATTTACAGAAAACCGCACACCCCAGTCGTCAGTTTTCACTTGTATTAGTATATACCAACCTATGAAAGCTGTTGAATTAGCACAACTGTAAACATAGATTTTAATCGGTTTCAACTATTTTTGCGCCAATGCGAATTATTTTCTCTCCTTTTTTCTTTTCTTTTTTTAAAGGTGAAATGAAATGATATTCTATTTATAATGAGCTGACACGTAAAAATGCCACTGTTATTTCGAGAAGATGTGTATGATTCTATGCTCCAAACAGGTTTACGATATTGGCATTCCACCGATGTTTGGCAGATATCATCTTCATTTCATATCTAATTGCTTCACTGCCGGCATATGCTTTCAAACATACTATTCGGATTTGATCAAATATTATTCTTATGAATACCGTTCCCTGTGGGATATCCTGCTCTACTTCAATTTAATTAAAAAGTAATGTAGTCCGGACTGCTGCACAGTGCTTCGTAAGTCAGGCTGCACAGGAACATGATTCAGTTAATGTAGATTTCAGTGGAAGTAATTTGTATACAAACGCCACCAAAATCCATACAGTTCGACATTACTTAGGAAACCTTGTTATTGGAAACTGCGTTAAGTGGCTATTGTAGCTCCTTTATATTCTGGCGACTACCCCATTACCAGGTATAAATGGGACTCCCTCGAGACAACGCAAATAAAGTTACCCACTGGTTAAGTCTCGCATCTGATTAGCCTTTCATATGTGTTCTTACAACTCTCCCAGCTAGCATGGCAACAAATTGAATATATTTTACAGAGGGTTATTGCAACACCTTCTATCGTCACAGAAATATAGATATATCCCCTGGAAATGCTGTCCAAATAATCGTCTTTCTTTTGTCAAGTGCATTTACATCGCTTGCCACCCCCTCCCCCCCTCCCTAACAAAAAAGAAAATCTTTCCACTATTCTCGCCATCGACAGAACTTGGCCAGCTAATAGCTCATAATAATATTTATCGCCCCAAAGTGACTTATTGGACTGCACAGTATTCAGTTTTTTTTAACATGAAAAGATGTTATACGCATGAAGACATCTGATTCAATAATACCTCAATAACATAAGAACAAATTTGTAGTTCAGAGTGATGTTTGATCAGCTGACGTGTGTACACAAGAAAAGTGTAAGAGGGCTAGTGATTTGGCACCAATATGTCATTTCTCTTTTCATATTGCAATAAATACCTAAAAAAACCGTTAGAAGTTGTATAAATAGTTTTAGTGTGAGTGTAAATGGAGGCTTTATAGGGGACTTGTATCAGGGACCGCATACCACGTTAGTAACTGCAATAAAAGTGCTGAATAATTGCAGAACATAATTGCTAAATGTGAAATAGGATAGAATCTTGTTCAAATCGCATTACGTCCAAACGGTTAAAAATTTTTTTGCTTTTACCAACAGGCGCTTTGTATTGGTATCATTATCAAAGAAACTAATAATAGATGTGACATTGCAATCAGCCCATAAGAAGACACTTTTGAATAAAACCACATTAATCCTGCTCACTACCTACTTGTATTGCCTACTTGCAATGAACCATTTCGTTCCTTAGGTTTACAGCAGAACATCCACTTATTGAACCACAGCTCATTGTTCCGAAGTGATTCCATGGAAACATTAACAATAGTCGGTCGAGATCAGTGCGTCCAACGATAGCTTGCTCCGGGAGAGTTGTCAACTGCACCAAAAAAAAAAAAAAAAAAAAAATGACTTAAGTCACAAGAATTAGGCAAAAACGTGCAGGCGTGATGGTAGTACCGTTATCCATCGATTCACTTACTCTTGGCACCGTCGCAAGCTCCAGAGATATGATCACTGACCTCGTTGGTTAAATAATCGTTCTTTCAGAAGAGCTGGATAATACGACTATTTCTATTCCTCTCTGATATGATCAAGCACCAGCGGGCGAGGCCTTTTTGTAAAGGTGGCCGGAATTCCCACTCCACTCTTTACCAGGCAACCAAGCATAGAATCAACCAAACAAAGAGAGGGCACATCTCAGAATCAACAAATATTTTTGCATTTAATTGTGGATTTTGCAGAGTGTTCTCCGCAGCAGTTTTAAAGGTTGCACGTGGTTCACTACTTAAGCTGGGGATATAAGACTTTGCAACAGTATATATATATATATATACAAATTAGGTAAATGGCTGAGTAGCCATCTGCGATATTGGCTCAGATTTGTAGAAGTCATAATGGCAGTATCTAAGACTTGAAGCTTTTCTTCGTTAACCTTATTTAAAAAAAATCTTTAATTTGTATACAAGTAAAAGCATTTAAGCTACCCTATATATATATATATATATATATATATATATCCACATATGAATGCCCAGCCCACCCCAGCCCCTAAATTCATGAAAAGCAACTGAAAGAAAGGGTTTAATGGATCTTTTTTTAAAAAATCGTTATATAGACATGTATGCATATTTTTTTTATAAGAAGAACAGCAAGAATTCTGACAATCACACGATCCGGGGATGATCGCTCCAAGACTATCTAGGGTAGCTTAAATGCTTTTACTTGTATACAAATTAAAGATTTTTTTTAAATAAGGTTAACGAAGAAAAGCTTCAAGTCTTAGATACTGCCATTATGACTTCTACAAATCTGAGCCAATATCGCAGATGGCTACTCAGCCATTTACCTAATTTGTAAATAATGTATTAAAGAGTTTGGAGAAAGCCCAAAAGCCAGTCTTACATAAACCAAACATATAGGTTCCTCTGTTTATTCAATGCCTATTTAGACGAATGATATATGAGCTAAGATGCACTCATGCCTAACCAGTAAATCTAAACTGGTTTCCTAAAAGAAAATCTAATACACATCTGACTGTCAGATCGTCATATTTGAGTTACCGTCCTTTAAGATTATTTTTTCCATGGGTATTTGTCAGCCTTGGTTATCATTTTCCAACTTTTTCGACAGGAAAAAATATTGTTTTCTGTTTTAAGAATGATAAATACCGCCATATTGCAAACATTAGCCAACATGGATAGCACGCAGGTCACGTATCAAACGACCATTCCATGATGTGTTGTAAGTTCGCATTTAAAACTTTCACAGATCCCCATAGCAGAGCCGCTTAAACATGTAAAGGGATAATAACTGTTCGTTTTGGCCAAAAAATGAATTTTCCCGGAGTAAACCACAATTTTCCCATACTTACCAATGGTTAACAAATCGATTTCTTCATTCAAAGTTGGTCCCTGGTTTTTTTCTAAAAAGTTTGGTTTTATGTTATAATATCTTAAGAGATTATTACAGAGTAAAGCCATCTATGGAGGTCACGTGGTCTGATGACAAGCTCAGATATCAGAATAATAGCTATAACAGCAGTTATTGTGATAAAACAGAATATATTATATTTCTATGAGTTGTTTACAATGTTTTTATTGTGAAATATAATCTCATACGAAGAGTTATTATCCCTTTAACAAAGAATGTTCTTGTGATATAGCCCCTTTCATCAAAGTGTCCGACTGTTTAGACACACTCCAGAGGAATCAATGAGATGTAGGGAAGTTACACAGCAATTACTTAGACGAATGTTAATTAAATTGACGGTCAGTTCACCTTGAATACATCTGTGTTGAGATTTATTTGCACAATCCATGATTCTTAATGATTTTCATAGATAATTAAAAATGTTTAAATATGTACTTTTTGTTTGGTGTATTTTACATTCCTCACGTAATACATATAAACAGTAGTACCTCATTATTGCATGTTAAATTGTGATGTCATTTTGTTAAATTGTAATTGTAAAAGAACGTACCAGAATCAATAATTGTTATCATTATTATTATAATTAGCAAAAGAAGAATCAAGCCTTTGCATGCAATTTAATATTCATTAAAAATAGAAATAAAACCTAGTATATTAAAAAAAAAATGACTTGGCTGATGGCTTACTAAATTTTAAATCGAAATCTGTAGTTGTATGTACCGTACGTTGAGAAGACGGTGAAATGTAATTTTGACAGAACCTGTGTATGCTTCAAATATGTATCCATATCCTTTCGAGCATTCAATCGAATTCCGGATGGGGTGTATTTTTAAACAACATGTTGTGAAGTTGACTATATGTCTGACAGTTAAACCCAGGATCCTATTGAAGCACTTCATCGATGGAAGCATTTCCTGCAATTCGTTATTTTGTGTGCCCTTAATGCACAGCGCAGACTCGCATGATGGCACCAACATGAGGTTTGTCAGATTATGATGAAGTATTGTAACAGCAATACATCAATGTTAACCAAGGGACGACTGCAATATACGATCATACGAGTAGTGCATCAGCTATTCAAGTATATGACCTTGTTGCGACAGTCCGTTGTATTATACATGTATCTTTGTCATGCCCGTGCAAGTGAATGCTAAAGGTTAGACAAATTAGAAAGATGGATGATTAATGGTTGTATAAAATTGATTGCAAACAGTGCTTTACATTGGGGAAATATCATTAAGGGATTAGGAGAGAGAGAGAGAGAGAGAGAGAGAGAAACGGAAATTTGGCATGTATATTGACAATGTTGGACAACGCTTAACGTGAAACATTACTCTATTAATGAGATTTTGATGACATGTAAGCGGCGCCTTGAAAAACTGCAGTTGGCTTCCAAAACAAATTTTTATGGCACTCGAGTGGGAGGAAAAGTCATATGCATCAGAACAACTAAGCAGTCGAGACTTGTGTTTATAACAGATAATAGAATGTCAATGGTTTTAGAAAAACGACTATTTCATATCTCTCTGGGGGATTCAATGGTAAAGAACAGGGGCGGCAACCACGTGTATGTTGTTTGCTGAAGCAGCGCGGTTACAGCAATAGCAAATAGCAACCAAACACTGAATGTAACGTTGTGACGAGTTTTTAAGCTTTTATAGCGGTTGTAGTGTCCCTGCATACATGTTCTATAGGTGACATTATGCATGATTATTCTTTTTTATGTGTGCACCATACGGCTGAGAGGAGGGAGGATAAATGCCGTGTGCATTCATAAATTCTTGAGGCAAAATGCACAACAAGGTCATAGGAATGCTGCATAAATAATTGTGCATACATGTATCCATCAGCGGCCATCGCGGTTAAGACTGCAATAATCGACCTAATTTGACTAATGTCTTAATTTGGATGGACGTGCACGTTGCCCATAAATAATCGTAACCCTTAATAATTTGTTACCTAATTCAACGTGATATTTGAATTGTCAACCGCGACTTCAGTAACAATTTCAGTTTGTCACAAACACGACGGTGCCATGGCAACACGCCAGGATTTTTTGTAGTTGTTACAGAGCTTTCTAAGTAATAGCTCATTTATATCTTATCCAGTACAATAATGAAAATTATAATGTAACAGATGAGCTTTGAACTTGTACCAATGTTCCTGCCTTTGTATCTGAGATTTTTTGCCAAAGTTATTTCGTACCAAGTACCTTCCCCTCTTCTTGAAAGACCTCTTAATCTTGAAAATACTTATTTGGTACGATCCCCAAAGACCTTTCAATAATACCTTTTCGCACTGTGACTTACAGTTAACCGGTATAGTTATTAATGAAAATGGATTAAGAAGATAAAAAGACAATTACACTGGAATTGTGGCGTTGGGATGTTGAACCTATTGCCAGTCAACGTCATGAATAAAGTTACAGATATTCGGGTTAACAATCTATGAACGGGTTGCCATTGACCAGTCTTTGGATGTTTTATCTCAGATACGACAAAAACTAGAATCCAAACATTTTGAATAATAATAATAATAATAATAATAATAATAATAATAAATGGTTTTATGAAAAACGTCTTTTATTCCATAAGGCTTATATCATTCAACTTTACACTACCATTTTCCCCACATTTCATAATATACAGAAAACCCCCATTATTATTATAATCTTCATCTTTAATCAACAGCTTACAAACAGATATACAAGAACAAAAAAGATAACTTAAACATATTTCAAACATACGTCATGTAACATCTGGCATTGTTAACAAGGTACTCTATATTGATATATAGCTTATCTGCTTCATAACAAAAACACAAACAGAAATACTTATTTGAATATGAGGATTATTAATGCAATCATTTACAGAAAAAATTCTTAAAAATCACCTTTGGTAAACATGACAATGTGGAAGTTTGACACAGCAGAAATGACAGCAAAACAGCAAAGCTTGCCGAGCTTTTAAACCCACGCAAATACCATTCACCCTAGTTTTAGACAATAAAATGTAAGATTTTAATCTTTTACATAAAAAGGTACAGTCCAATGGGGTTTACTGTATGGGTCTGTCCATTTCACTTTTCAAATAGCCTGTGCTTTACCTTAGAGGCATGTAATTACTTCCCTGTAAAGTAACAAAATGACCATTCCTGTTTTTACAGTTAATGGAAAACAAGAAACAATAATCATACACTTGGAATAATAAACTCATTCTGTATTTGGGGTTTTCAGGTTTAACATATGGTTGGTATGTGATGGAAAATTATGGAAGATTCCAGAAAATTTAGAGATATTGTTATTTCTGTATCAAATCCCATGAGCATGTCTCTATAGATGGGTAAAAGATATCCATTTCTTTCAGTCACTAAAACTCAATACCCACTGTAAACAGTTGCATCACAACACAAACATTTCCACTATTAAACACTTCTAAAGGTAGCCCTTAATACATATATCTTAAAATATAAAAATCTTTAATTTTTAGTAAATTGATTGTTCTGCCAATGTTATTTTGCAGGCCAGTTTTACTGAAACCATTTCTCCCAACCACATTTTTAAGGACGTCAAACAATTAAAGTTTAAAATGATATAGAGTTTTACCTCTCCTCTTCTTTTTAACATTAATTTTAAAGTCTAAGATATGGGACCCTATTAACTACAGTTGTGTTTTTAGTGGGATGCTGAGGCACTGTAGAACAAAATGCTGCTTTTTAAAAATTAATGCTTTAAATCTGCCTTTATCATCATTAAATATGACTAGAAAATTTTTCTCTAGATAATTATGCATGCATTCAAATATCAACATTCATCATTGTCTTGGGACTGAATTTTTTAAATAAACATTTCAAATTTACAGAACATACCATCACAGCTTTATGGTTCTTAGCTTTTTGATTCATTGTGTCACATTGACTCACTTCTATAAACAGCAAAGCACAAATGGGTGAAAGCAAGTAGCTGCCCTATGCCTTCATCATAAATTGAAAAGTTTGATTTCACTTTTATCTCAAATCAGTTGCACCTTACGCCTCTTTGCTACTTGCACTAACTAGGCCAAACCTCTGTCTTACATATTGCAAACGGGAGATTTAATATGACACTATAACAATCAGGCTGGTAGACTAAATATACATGCATATGGAATGGAAAGACATGATTGACATGTATGAGAAANTAGTTGCACCTTCACTTACGCCTCTTTGCTACTTGCACTAACTAGGCCAAACCTCTGTCTTACATATTGCAAATGGGAGATTTAATATGACACTATAACAATCAGGCTGGTAGACTAAATATACATGCATATGGAATGGAAAGACATGATTGACATGTATGAGAAAAACGCTGGATTCAATGCAGTAATCACCTCTGATTATTATATTCATACATATCATGTCCCCAAACAGTTGTAAGAGAGACATCATGATTGTTCAAATTATGAATCAATATTGTTGCAAGAGCAACTATCACCGCTGTATGGTACTTGTAATGTGGAAGTTCTGTACAAACTTGAATACCAGGCCCATGATGAAGAACCAAAGGTTTCTTGCAATTTGTGAACGTGCTACCAGGAGTCGCCATAAGATCACAACTACTATCGTGTTGAAAGTATATCGGATGTTGCGCAATCTGGATGGAAGAAAACAAAATATACTAAGCAACTATCACAACAGACAATACCAGATAATAGTGGTAATCCCAAGACTACAATAAATACCTAGCTATAACAAATAAAAGGAAATAATGTTTTTCCTACTTGTACTCTTTCATTTGGCAATTTTTCCAACCTCTTTTTGTCTTTGTCTTTTTAAAATCTTTTTTTAGAAATTATTTGATTATTATCATTTGTAATATATATATATATATATATATATATATATATATATATAAATTGTTTGTAATATATTTAGTGCTCACTTTCTGATGTGCGCTCTGGCTGCTGGTAGTCCTGAGAGATCTTCCTGAAGAGTGTACATCTTAGCACCCAGACAGTAGCCCTCTATGTAAGAGGGCCAGTGGAGAGGACGTGGATCTAGGTAAAAAGTCTAGAAAACCAAACATAAACACAATTATTCACAAAGATTATAAAGAAAATTCTGTTATTGGTGCATGGGGATTTAAAGTTGTCTGGCATTTGCTTGAGGACCCCTGTCTTTCATTACAAATTTAAATACTTTCAAGAGTATATCTTCTACCTGAGTGTGTGAAATCCAGAAAAGAAAAAGTATAACGAATGAAAATAAAGAGAGATGTTTTCCACACCTTCTTGTCTTCTGCACTTAGTTTACTGAGCAGAACATCTCTGTTATGATGTGTCCACTCCCACTGGCGATGTGTAAAGTACTCAAGTGTGCCCATGATTTTGTGCACTTTTTCAAAAATTCGGACCATCCTGGAAAAAATAGGACAAGTCATTTCAAAATTGCACTGATATTCGGAATTTCACACTGAATTTGAAACAGGGGCCAGAGTCTTTTGAAAGTAACAAAATAAAAAAGAATTAACCTGTTTACAACATTTAAATGTTAAATGCAAACAGAAAAGTAAAATTAAAATTCTTCCTTGAATTTTACTTAAATAATAATGTCACTGTTTAAATATTTACACAATATACAGCAAACCTAGTGCCAAAGACTGTAATAAATAAATAAATAAATAAATAAATAAATAAATAAATATCAATTTACCTTGGCTTCTGACCAATACATCTCAATCCCAGGTCAGTCAGGTAAGCTGGAATCAAGTGGCTGACCACCACCCAGTAGTTGTGGAGCCAGCTGAAAAGTTAAAGAAATGAACAGATTTAAGTGCCAAAATATACCTTTATCCAAACGAATATGAAAGCATTTTAATCTAATAATGACAGACAAATAAAAAATACAAAATACTGTCAAATAAATCACCATCATTTAAGTGATTTTTTTTTTTCAAATTAGACATCTACACACAATCTCCTAGCAAAATTCAACATTATGGGAAATATCATTTGATAGTCAATCACAATGAAAAGTTAAAAAAAAAAAAAAAACAGTTTACTTCTTCAAAGGAGGAATGCATATGCCATTTTAACTTATTATATTTCATCCATTTAGGAAGACTGCTAAAACAATTCTGAACTAAAACAGGGCATCTTTTTTGGGGTACAGCATGTTTTGGGCAACATAAGTAAAATGCTGCTAACATCCATGGGGCAGGCTTGGAGAGATGGACAGACAGATAGGTAGAGGCAGTTATAATATTTACAGACAATAAAGTTGCACATAAAAATTGTTTTGAATTAATTTTTATGTTGTTTAAAAATACACTGTGACCTACCCATCTTTGGTCATTAAGACAGTCTTTGGTCTGCGAAAGCAGTTGTCAAGAGGATACGACTTCCAATATTTCATTACAAGTGGTTCTGAAATTATATATATATATATATATATATATATATATATATATATATATATATATATATATATACTGCTGAGAAACTAAATTCATAAAATACTTTCATTCATTTAACAATTCTGAAATGTTTATTTCAATAAATATGCCTTCATTTATGCAAAAATAATTAAATAAAAAATAAACATTAAGAAGGGTGCTTTGAAAGTCTTTGGGAAAATGGAAGTAATTTTACTTTTAAAAATTCCTGGCAGTCAGATATATGTGTCTCAAGTATGATCTCACTGAATTCATAATAAAAACATACCTAAAGAAAAGGCAAGGATACAGGATATAATCTCAAGTATAAAAAAAATTACCCTAGGGTAGATAAACTAACCCATTTCACCCCACGTCACGGGATTCTCATTGCCAATGGTAGTGTGGTAAATTAAGACCTCCTTTGGTTTGTGCACCACTGTGTGCCAGGCTGCGGCTATAATCATGTTAACACACAGGTCCACCGGGATGATATCAGCAACAGCATTGGGATCGCCTTTGGAGATTTTCAGTAGACCTTTACCAGCCTGTAAGAATATTTATAGAATGTTTTGTTACAAATAGATGCAAAATGTTAGCAGAAATTGTAGTTCAGTCATACTTTAAGTTTAATGTGAGATAAATTACATTAGATGCTTGCTTCCTTTAGTTAACCATTTAAAGTGTATGAGATTGTCATTTTAATGTATCTTATTACTTTAATTACAAGTCAGGAGTATTTAATTTGAAACTGGAAAACTGCTGAGTTCAGGCTTCAACTTGGATGATACCTTTCAATATCTTATTACTTTAATGTTAAATATTTACCGCTACATAAAGGCCACCAGGTCCATTCAAGTTATCTATCCAGCCCTGGAAAAAAAAACAAATATAGCGTAAGGCATCAGCCTTGTCCCATTTCACTACTGGATACCATCTATGGCATCTAGCTATTTTTGTAATTCTTTAAATGCTCCAAAATGCCCAGGTGCAAGTAATAAACTTACTGTATTTACCTGCACATGAAGCAAACTGATTTCATGTATATTTTACACAAACACTTATGAACTGATTTTGACGAATAAAAGCTTCATGGTAATAAAAAGAAAAAGTTTTATAATTGGTTGTAAGAACTGTATACACGGTAGTAAGCCTGCTTACAGAAACTGGTTCTCTCCATGCAGCTCCCACAATGGATGGCCTGACAATGGCCAGGGGAAGGTCCTTAGCTTCTGTTACCAGTATGTGCTCTGCCAACTGTTTGGTGTAGGTGTAAGTGTTGGGTTTATCCCCTATCAACTGGGGAGTTATCTTATTCAGCATTTCATCAGTCATCCACCTAGATGAATGAATTATAAGTAAGGCCCATTACTGTACAAATACATAAATTCTATGATTATGTCAGATAAGCTGCAGGTGGTCATTTCAAGTGAAACTTGCAGACATTTCAAGTGAGACCCACAAACATTGCTACAAGTGGTTACTTAAAGTAAGACCCACAGACATTGCTGCACAGACATTGCTGTCATTTCAAGTTCAGCAACAAATGCAAAAAGTAAAATTTCCAAAAGCCCTATAAAGTCTAAACATGCCACATGTACTTACTCTGCTGCTTCAATCAGTTTATTTGGGTCACAGGGAGGAGGGTATACAACTTCTTCTATGAAATGGCGATCACAATTAGCATATGCTGTTGAAACGTGAAGAAAAACCTGAAAGAGATATAGGACAGTCAAAGTATGAATGATTTTTTTTAAAGCAGCACTTTTATAAAAAAAGTGGTTATGTATATATTTGTTAAGAGCATGGGAAGGTTGCATTTTGGTGTTTCAAAATGTAAGGAAGAATTATATGACATGAGAAAAACACATTTTGTAATGCCAGCATACTGCATATCTGATTAAGAAAATATATAAAAAAGATATTTCCCTTTGGCTTCCTCTGGCGTGAGAGTTGGTCATTCAATATTCTCCACTGACTATTAAACACTTAGAAATATCAACATAGTCTCCCTAGAAACCATTCACTAAATATAAAGCTATGTATACTAGCAAATTGCTTTTCAAAACTTACATCTAGGTTTTTAATTTTTCTGCATAATGTAATCATCTTTTTAATGGCAATTGTATTCATCTCTAGGGCAACCCTGAAAATAATAATAAAAAAAAAACATACTATAACTAAACTATCAAAGTTCTGTTTTTTTGTGTTAAAGAAAGGATGAGTTTTTACAAAATGATACATGATGGTGGTAGTTAATCCTAATTAATATTTAGTGGAAGCCATTCATCTTGTTGGTTTTACACAAACTGAATCAACTGAAAGTGTAAACAATTACAATAAGGAAGACTTTCCTTGATATTCCTCATCTTTGGTTCTATGCTTTCAGTTTCAGTTGACGTGCATACTAGTGCTTTCAGTTTCTTAAAAGACTCATCAAACCATTTGCAGTTTCACAGAATGGTGTATTAACCAAGAAAAATGCTTACCTGAGCACCTCATCAAAGCGCACAGTGGCTGCTGAATGAAAAACAATATTGACATTATCTATCAGCAACTGCTGGTCCTCAGCACTGATGCCAAACTCTGGCTCCATCATGTCCCCACTGATACCACATAGCTTGTCACTGAAATTAGGCTGCTCACTCCGAAGCTTATTAAAAACCTAGAAAAATAAGTTTTTTGATTAATCTCACATCAAAATGTGGAAGTTTAATCGGTAGTTGTAATCAGGGGGCTGTAAAAAAGCGTGTGGGCATATGAACTGATAATTTAATTCAAAGCATTAAACTTCCATCTCACCTTTGATTTGACCAATTCCGTAAGCCTGTCTTGTACAGCTTGCCCTCTCTTAGGTCTCACCAGTATGTACAAGGTGCCCACATCTGGACAAGATCTCAGCAGCTTTTCTATCAGAACTTTGCCGATAAAACCTGTGGCCCCTGTCATGAAGACATTACGGCCTTGGTAGAATTCAGGAACTGACTGCATATTGCTTATTGTCCTGAACTGTCAAAAAGAAAAAAAAAGTTAACTAGAATCATTTTATTTATTTATTTATTTTACATCAAATGGTTCTTATGTTTTAAATATCCATTAAGTATTTAATACACAAAAAGTAGACTGGTTTTACCTAAGGGGTTCCATCAGTTGGAACTCCTTGTATTACCATAATGTCCTGTTATAATAAAGTGATCTCAACATTTCTTTCATCCAATGTTAAGATGGAAGGAACTATGAAGCACTGCTACAAATATCCAAGTGAAAATTTGAGTACTAGTAATCTTCAGGGAGGTGCAGGTATAATATATAATTGCCAATTAAACATAAACTAAAATTAAGTAATTTATAAAGCACGAAAGTTACTAAATAGTTTAAAACAATAGCCTTTCATGTCAGAAGTTAAAGACTTAAATTTTATACAATAAATGAAGTACTGGGGTTGATGAACAAACCTGTGCAAAATGACAGAACTAATACACAACTGCCACAGAACTTTTTTTTTTACCATCATCCATGAGTTGGTTAAGTTTCACAACTTGTACTAGGTTTTCTACTACATGTACCCCTAGCTCTGCTCATTGCATTTTGGTACATGTATTATATTCTGCATAGTGTCAACAGTACAGTACTGTACTCAGTATGTAACACCAACAGTACAATGAGGTACTAGTACTTAAATGTTCTACGTGTAACTACATGTATAACTGTAAGATAACTTGTGACCATGGACCCAGGACACATGTGACAGAGGTTATCAAATATGAACTCTCCATCGTGTGTGGCTAATTATAGATTTCAAATTCAATACCCGAGTCTCGCTCAGGTTAGCCGAATATAATTTAGGAAAATTGATTTCTTCGTACATCGTACCTGGTTTTAAGCTAGTAAGTTTTTCCATCTGGACACTTCAACACCAATCGTGGATATTTTTTGGGTGACATCATTCATTTTACCTGATTTTTATTCCACCGGCACCGTTGCCAATAAACAGAACGTTGTATTTAGCGCTGGTGTTAAAATCAATTATGGCCGTTATTGAGTACGAATAACTTCGTTAAATTAATATTCAAAACTACAATCTTATTAACCCACCTATAAGTTGTTATGTCTCTTTTTTGTTCAGTAAAAACATTTGATGGCCTCGATCCTTTGACAACTAATACATCCACCGAAAAGATCGCGTCAAGTGTAAGGGTCCTTTTACTTTCACGCCCAGACAATATAGGTCACTAGGTCAAGGTCGGATATCAGCCGATGTGCAAATGATTTAGAAAATAATTTAGTGCATACAAAGAGTAAAGAAAAAAAAATAATCTGTATAACTTAAAAATAACATTTTACTATCCATAAACAATCTATTTGAAATAAAATTTATAATATTAATAATTCAACTAGTGTTCCCACAATACCAACGTGTCATGGCAGCGCCCATGTTGACTCCTCTGGGTGTACACTTTTCAGTTGGTTACCGAGTTTAGTTACTGCTGCAGTGGGTATTTTACATTATTTCATTTTAAAATGATAATAAAAAAATTTAAGAGTAATAAAGATACAGTTATGTGAGTAGGAAAAGTAAAAGGAATGCATTTTATGAGGCAAAAAATGGAAAAATTGCCTACGAATCTTTTACGTGAAGGACTTTCGTATTCATGCAATATAAACCCGGTGTGACTGAGTTGCACAATAAAGTGGAATACACTGATATTTACAGTTGAATCTAGAAATAACTGTAGTAGAGGGTAAATATAAGGAGGTGGCATAAGAAGGAGTGTAATGTTAAATTCAGCAAATATGTGATATCCTGCAAAAATGTGTTCCTGCTTCCATAGTGAAAAAAATATCGTCAAATTTATACGGTGTAAGTCATCATGTCTCTAATTTTTATTATTCTGAATTACAAAATTACTTTGCCGTCCCCTTGAAATAAATTTGTGATTTGTCACTGGTTGCTGGTCATCTTATATGCAACATCAACCTCTGGCACTCCTATTAACAAATTTTAGTGCTAAAATTTATGGTACATAACAATCAAGTGGAAGTAAGCTAATAGAATCAGTAAAATGTCATTGTCACACTTTGTGACTTGTTATAAATTGAACAGATGAAGAACAAAAATAAACCTCTATATATTCTGAATCAATGCTTTGATGAAGGCTGAAAAATAGGGGTAAAGTTAAGGTAAAAATTATTTTCATTACCAGCTAATGCAGGTCATCTTATCTGGTTTCAACTCTGACTTTATAACATTTTAATATTACTTTATGCAGAAAATATAAGTAGGAGTTCTAGAGACAGAAAAGTTCAACTATTTGATGACCAAGAAACACTTGTTTTATGGCATGGTTTTACTTTCTTAGTGATGTTTTTTTATTTATTATTTTTACCTCATTTACAGAACAGCTACAGTATATTTAAACAGACAGCATGGCAGATGATGAGGATGACTTTGAAGATTTTGGAGGATTTGAGGTACAAGTCAATCTCCTGATTCTTATGGTATTTCTTACTAATTCCTCTTTAGTGGCTGTCTTTACAATATGTATATGACATTCTTTATTTACATGTTTTGCATTAAATTCTTTTATAACAGCACTATATGGAATATGATTGATTCTTTTATTGAAGAGCATCATTTGAAGAATATGAAAATACACCACTTTTTCAGCTACAGTAGTTCAAATTCAAATAAAAGTTTTAAGCTTTTTGCTCAAATGCTGTTAAGAATTATGAAGTTATATCAGTTTAACCATATGAGATTCCATGCTTTGTTGTAGGCTGCTGAACCTGTAGAACCTCAGATAGCACAACCAGTGCAAGGGTTACCAGCCACAGCTGTGCCATGGGCTTTTCTCACTGCAGGTATTCAGTGTGTAATACACGGCCATGTTCACACCAGATAAAACTTAGACTGAAAAGAATAATGTCATCATCAGAACTCCAGATTGCTGTTATAATTGGCGTTTTAAAATGGTGAATAGGGACCCTTTGAAATTTGGTCTTCTGGTGGCATCTTCAGTTTGTTAACATATTTATTTATTTATTTTCATTAATTTATTTACTTATGTGAACACAATGTATATTTGATTATTGTGTCAGTATTGCTTAAGGTGTTCATGGAAAAAATAGATGCTCTGTTCTTCATACATTATTGGACAGCTAATTACATGTGATTTTAATGGCATAAACATAATTTTATTCATTCCTTCATTTAGGTTTCTATTGACAGGGTGAAGCGTAATTATCATATTTACCTTTTCTGATCATTTTTTGTAAAACAAACTCTGATTGTGAAAATTAGTCAATGAATATTAATTATATTCAAACTCTGTTTTAGTGTCAACTGCAGCAGGGAACCAGCCTGATCTCATTCAACCCCCAGCATCAAAGGGACTCTCTTCAGAACAAGACACAAAGCCTCCACAGAGTGAAGAACAGCAAAATGAACCATTATTTCAAGCAAATTTTGATCAACCTCAGTTTCAGGGAAATTTTGACCTGCAAAATCATGATTTAGCTGCTCAGGTATGTATATTAAAATTGGACTAGGAAAGAAAAATCCAAAGAGTCTTATTAATGTGGTATTAATTCTCTTATTTTCCAGTACATAAAAACATTTGCACGTTAGGTAAAATGCAAAGAAAGTGCCAACTGTGTCCAGTATAACTCACTGACCCACTACTTCTGTTTATTGTATTCCTACCAATTGTAGCCTGAAGTTATTCCAAGGAATATAGAAAATGAACAGGTTGACTCTTCATCTTCCCTCCAACAAAATGTGACTGCAGGAGGAGAGGTAACTCCAGATCTTGCTCAAGTTCAGCAAGTGAGTCATAGGAGCACAACCTCTTCAACCTCTGAGCCTTCACAATCTACAAGTCAATGTGTGGTGTCTGACTTGGAACAGGGTGCACAAAAAGACAGCTATAATGCAAGCAACCATGTAGACGCTAACTCAGTGGATGCTAAAGGGCAGAGTGTGAGAGGCAGTGATGTAGGGACTGGGGGAGGTGGAGCTAAGGACTCAAATGTAGATGTGCAGGAAGTGAAGCAGTTACAGGAAGCTCTCAGCTCATCTGAACAAGAGAAAATGGAATTGAAACAGGTGGGTGATGTTCTGGTAGGAAAGCACCCTTCCATCAAAAACCTTGGCTGCATGTGAAATATTCAAATGGTATTGGAATATACTCTTTTTATCATCTTCCATTTTATTTGAGGAAGTTTTATGAAAATGTTTTAGATTTATCAGTTGATGAAATACTCTCCTTGTTATATTTTTTTACATTTTGTTTTGTTTTGTTTTTGCTTAATACCTCTGGTATTTTTTTTTATGATACTATTTTCTTTTTTAAAAGGAGCTTGAAACTTTATTGCACAACAAGCAGCAACTAGAGCAACAGCTGGAAGAAAATAGAGAAAAACTTGAAACACTAAAGAAAAAGTACGAAGAAATGCAGGTTGGTAACTTTTTAACTGGCAATGTGTTGATCTAACACCTGTGAATTAAAATTGAGAACAGCTGAATAGCAAAGTCATAAATGCAGAATACTGTTCTTAAAAATAATTTTGGTATTCATTTTGTGTTGAGATTGTCAGACAAGAGTGCAAAATGAAATTGCAAAATAATAAAATAGATTAATCGATAAACAAACTTGTGGATGTTATCCTAGGTTAGCCATGAGAGCTCATTAGAGGATTTGAGAAAGGCTGGTCATGCTGCCCTTGCTGTGGTAGTAGAAGAATACAAGGTATTTGTTAAAATTCTTTGACTTGTTATAAATGATTAAACTTTTTTAAGTCTAATGGTGCACATTAATTACTGTATTTTTGGTATCTGATAAAAATGCATTCATTTCATTTAAAAGAAGCCTTTTAAGTTAAAAACCAAATTGATATAGATTTATTACTCATCAGTCATGTGCAAGAAGTGGTTAGTCTGGTGTATTTAAACAGATACAGATTAAATTGGTTACATTCCAGGAATTAAGTAAGACTGCAGTATGTGAACAACAGGTGGCAGCACAGGAACAAATTAAAGAAGTACTGAAGAGAGAAAGTGAAAGTTGCCAGGAAATCATGAAAGGCCAAGTAATTTGTTTTTGCCATTTTTAGTGTTCATAAGTCACCATAACTCAGATAAAAAGAAAGAAAGAGATCTCAAATATTCATTTGTCATGTAATAGCTGTTTTATCATAAATAACTGTAATTATTTTTATAAAACATACCCTGTATTAATCAAGCATGGCTGCAGTGTAATGGACATGTATATGTGAACTGAAATTCTCAATGCAAAAAGATATTTTGATTCAATTTGGAAAAAAAACATTGTGATTTTAGCAAGCAGATATGAATAAACTGTTGGCTGATGCTAAAGAAGAGATGAAACAGCAAGCCAAAGAGGCTTTGGAAGAAGAAAGACAAAGATTCCAGGTACATTTACAAGAATTCGGTTGGATGACAACAGAAAATGTGCCAGAACCAACTTCACAAAGTAAACGTCACATAGTAATTAAAGACTTGCACTTTAAGTTGTGGAAAGAAATGGTTGTGCTTATTCTACTTTTATTTTCCATATTCATGTTCATTTGTTACAGTTAGTCACGATTATATAAATTCAATAAGGGGCACTTCTCGGAGTAACTTCTAATATATCTTTGTAAGGTAATGAAGAAAAGGTTTATATGGGATAAGTAATCCATCACATTTTTCGTAATTTTAAAACTCAGTTAATAAAGCATTCTGAATCACTGTCTCTTCTCATAATGCAGCAGCTACTGGAGACTGCACTAGAAGAGGAAAGGGAGAAGAGTCGTTTAGCTGTTCAGAAGGCTGTGAAGGTGAGCTTGGCTTTACTAGGTAACATAACAGTGAATATATAGACTAACATAAAAGGATTTTTCTACATTTTAGTTTAAGTTTCCCATGTAAATATAATATTATTGTTTAACATTAAGGAATGTTACTGGCATCCTAAAATAACCTTTTTTGGAAAGGAAAGGTAAAGATGTCTTCTTTTAAGGTTCAGTCAGTTTGTTTGAGCATAGTTTAATATCTGAATACTAAACTACTGATGAAATTAAAATCATCTCAAGATATTTTAAATAATACTGTTACAGGCTCATAACCAGGCAGTTGGGGTTCGAATAAACTACCTTTTTTGCTGGGAAAAGGTCCACTCTGGGTCAAATTTGATGTAGATGCACAAAGGTTTCATGGTAAAAGGTTCACTTGAACAGAAAAAGAACCTCCTGGCCTTTTGAAATAGCTGTTTTTTACATGGTAATCTATTCTTTTTTTAAGGAAGAGCAATGTGCTTGTGAAAAAGCTATAATGGAAGCAGTAAAAGCAGAGAGTGTGAGGACAACCCAGCTTCTTGAAGAAGAAAGGGTATGAACACTAACTTATATGTGGAGATCATGAGAAATTTATGTTTTGAAATAAGCATTTTATGTAATATGATCCTTTGTTTAAAGGCATAAAATTTGAGACTAATATATACCAATAATTCATATTTACTTTCAGGAAAAAATGTCTGTTTTGATGAAAGAAGAGCAGACAAAAAGTTCAGAAACATTGGGAATGGAGCTGGAAAAAGAAAGACAAAGTAGCAAGGTACAAACATTAGAAAATGAACTTGTAATTTCGCTAAGTGATTCACAAAGTCAAAGAATATGTAAAAAAGAACTGTACCTCAGTTTCTGTAGAATAATTTAAAAAATTCAAAATTTTACTTGAAAAAATGGTTTTAGCCCTACGTATTTTTCTACATCTTTATATGTAAGCACAATATACAGAAAGTGGAAAGTGACATATTAATGTGTTCACATTTCAACATTTAATGGCTTTAAAGGAATGGAATTAGTTGAATCAAGCAAACTCACTGACAATAAAAAAGTTTCTTTTTTATCCTAATATTTTGCTTCTCAGTGAATGAAAATATTAACTGAATGTCTCAAGCATATGACAACCTATACCGAATATTTCTGAATCAGGAATTTTTGAAAAAGTGCTTGGAAGAAGAACGACAGACTTGGGAAAAGACAGCAAAAGCCATGCGTGAAGATATGAGTGAAGATCTGCAGAGGCATTTTACTGATCAGAAACAAGTAAGTTGTTTCAAAAGAGAAATGAAGAATATTCAGTTTTTTTCATGGCCTATAAGGAATGGAATAAATGGAGTTGATAATTAAAAGAAAATTAACATTTTTATACATTATATAGAAGAACATGCTTCACTTCACATAGGATACACAAGTATAGTTCAAAAGTATTCAATCAGCACATTTTTATAAAAATCCTATGTGAAGTAGGGCATGTGACACCCACCAGTGCCATACTCACTCCCAAGAATTCCAGTTAATGGCCATAGAGAGTTTCTTAAAAAATAAACTTATGCAAGCTCAACGTGTTCCAGGCTGACAGTGCACTAAGGCAGAAATCTCTGGCAACCATGGATATTTTTCTGGAGAGTGCACGCCACCAACTGAAGGTGCTAATGGAACAAGGGAAGGAGGATTGCAGTTAAGAAGGGAGGACAAACAAAGCTGAATCCTCAGTGCCCAATGAGTCATTTTAAACATTACAATACAAATTTATATGATGTGGAATAAGTATGTGGTGATATTTGCAAGTGCAATTTTAGACCTTTTATTAGGTGGGAAAGGTGTATTTTCATAGCTGTTATTGTGCACGCACCGGTATAAGATCAATTATATACTAGTTGTGGGTGAAATAATGATGTCTAAGTTTGTTGAACTTGAATTGTTCATTACATTCCAGGAGGAATTTAGTTTTTAGTTTAGTGTATAAATTATTAATGTAACATAATGAAATATAAAGAGTAAATTATATAAGTTAAAAAAAGGATTGTAGGAACTATTTTGAAGTATTAATAATTTGATCATAGCAAGATATCTTCATAAGGTACATACTGATATCTTATTACAAACTAAGTGTCACTTTTTTCAGCTTTTTTATTTGGAATTTCTTAATTTCATTAAACTCTCTATAGTCATTTATTGTGTAGTAACACAAATGTGAATGAAAACAGTATATGAACTGGTGGCAATGGAATTCCAAATTAGCAACTTATAGTTTTCAATTTTTTTTCTTTGGTAGGAGATGCGATATATATGTGCTTGTCTTAATGCAGAACAAATTAAATCACAAACTGTTATTAATTAAGAATCAAAGAATTGAAAGAGTCTGATATTCATGCACTAAGATTATTTTTGATTATATGAAGAATAAAAAATAATGTGGATGTATAGCATTTAAATCTCAATGTCAAATTGTTGATGTTTTATCTGTTGAAATCCTTTTTTGATGAATTCCTGTATATAAGTACAATTGTTGGAGCTGGAAATGAACTATCCATTTGTTTATGTACATTGTGTGGACTGGAGCCTCAACTAGTTTTTTTTTTTTTTTTTTTTTTTGGGGGGGGGGGGTATGTTAAAAGAGTTATGCTACTGCTGATGCATGTGTTATTGCATACTGCTGCCATCCATATTCGTAAGATAGTAGTAATATATATTATATTTCTTGAACTGGCATTTACAGCTGTGTCATATCTCCAATTTTCATGTATGCTATGCTATTGTGTTTAGAAAATAATTAAAACTGTTTGAAGCAACATTGTTTTTGATACTCTTTGAAACTCCCTCGAAAAAAGTTGTTTAACCTTAAGAAAGGGCACTTGATGAAAAGAATTAATGTTCCTCAATTTACCAGTACTGGCTTAACATTAAAAAGCCACATCTTTTGCCTTGCGACGAAATAAATCCGTGATGAGATGACAAAATTACGCTACATGTAAGCCAGTATTTTATTTACAAATCTTGGGCAATAGTGTGGCATGTTTTGAAATGTTCTTCTATCAGTAACTTGGGTTTGTTAAGAGCAAAGAAGAGAAATTAGAACGCTTTCAACTGTAAAAGATCTCATCTCGCCACAACGGGGTCTCCAGCAGGTTGGAAATATAAGGTCAGGATGGTGGTTGGGTGAAACTGAAACTTGTGAAGTGCGTTTCCTCCTCTTTTCTTAACAGCACATTGTCTTATAAGTACACAGAGAGCGAATAATAAATATATTTTAAATTATCAAATTGTCTCTTTAAATTAATACATCATTGTTTTCCTGCGAACAAAATATTCCTTAGTGATCAATGTTTCCACTACGATCAGTGCAAGGACAGCATCTTTTCGACAGACCTTTGAAACCTACGTGCTGGCCAGCCTAAAGTTAATAGTGACTCACTGAGACTGATGAAAATCGCGTGTTTTCAATATTTATTATAAAAACTAAACAAACTGTTCAAATATACAGTAGACGGTTATACACTGGAGTAAATACAGCACGAATTATGGGAATTGCATCAAAAAGCAAAAAAAAAAAAATTGTAATTGCAAATACGTTAAGCAAGATGATTAGATAAAAATGTAAGTATAACAGCAACTAAACTTATGGAAAATAGTCTGAAATATACATTGGGCTATAAAGTCAGACGCCCCACAAAGGGTGCAACCCTTACAAACGAAATAACCTTTTGTGACTTTGAGCCGCAGATCTGTGGTTGGGCATTGAATGGAAAGAGAGCGGGAAAACCTAAGGAGAATACGCGTACGGGTTGTAGACGGTGAATGGGGTTAGGGGTGACAAAGGCGTAGAAAGAGATCAAGACTTGCATAAGTAGTGTCAATACACTAAGTTTGATGTTAATCCACACTGAATCCACGGTTCGGTAACGGGTCAATCATTTTCGTGATTGGTCAAGTTTCGGGCGTAAAAGCAAACCCACATATACATAATGGTTCAGAGTGCGTTACTGACCAATAGATAAAAACCTGTCACAAGTTCAAGCCTAGGTAAACAGGCCAAGGAGGGTGGCCGTACACAGTGAGGTGAACCGCAGGTCAGCCGTCTGCCCAATCCGCTTGACCAGTTCGCAGAAATTGCAAAACGTCGGCCTTGAATAGTGACCACGCGCAAGTGAGACAGATTGGAACGTAACATAGCACGTGTTGTTTTTTTTGCACGTGTGTACAAGCCTATGGAGAAAAATCCATACTAATTCTTGGATAAACCGTAAGGTTCAAGCGTGCCTATTACCGTGACAGTAGATTACAAAGATATAGAATAAAAACGTGTTTATTGCTGTTTCTTTCTAATAAAACTGAATTCCTTAAAAGTCTATAAACAAATACCCGTTGTGTACAGGTATTTTGTTTAGCCCATTTAGGCAGTTTGTTCTTGTTTTAAGTGTAACGAGGAAGTAAATACCAGATGCTAAGTGTTCTTATGTGGTCTAGTATTTTTTAGCCCGTCTCTTGACCTAGGTTTAAAGGTAATTTTAAAAGGTAATCATATCAAAATGATTAGTCACAAAAATTTAACCCTTACTTTTATTGCAAGCATGTATGCACGAATTTGGCTATTCATCGCCCTTGACTAAAAATACAGAATAGAAGACCAAAAGAGAACGAATAAAAAAATGAAATTGCATGTTGCAGGCGCTCACTTTTTAAAAGTCAAATATTTCAGTAGTTCTTAAAAAATTGGTATACAAACCCCCAAAAAAGCACAAAAAGCACAAAAAAGCACAGGTCACTACTATCATGTTGACCTTGATACATCTCCATCGGTCACCAACAACAGCTCAGCATGTTCCCCTCCACCAGTCATACTTCACCGATCATAGTTATGTCATAAAACGCCTTTGTCTATTTTAAGAAAAGCGGTCATAAATGAAATTATTACCCAGCTTTGCTGTATTCATAAAAGCTTATACTTACAATCAAACGGTTTAATAGTGAATCTGACACTGACCCCTATATGCCCCTGGAATTACATAACGCATGATATATTCGGTAATGCAACAGCGATTTTGACCCTCGTGAACTGGGTTACATGCTGTGTCAGGGGCCGCTTTAAAAGTTCAAAATTTATTCTCTTTCAAAAATTGAATTATTTTAATTGATGATGATGAGACATAAAAAAGGGTGTGGAATGACTATTTGAATATGGACCAGGAACTTAACCTTGATCTAAAAGTGTATGAAAACTATGCCATCGATGACTGTCCTGCATCCTTCTGTCAATGAAAGACATCAAAAGTAACCAGAAATAAATATCTTAGTCATTAAGTGCATGCAATTTTAATTGTTTTCATTGAAATCGCATGAATTAACCCAGCAATCAGGCCCTGCAGTAGTTGCCAGTGCACTGGGAGTTAATTACGTAAGAAATATTTGACGTGGGGAGCACAATGCACGCGCTGACTCGATCGGGACAAAATGTGTAATGAGGGGTCGCTCAGAGGACAGCCGCAGAGAGCAAAGTGACCACAGAGAGTGCGAGGCAAATAAACATGTGGGGGTAAGTCTAACAGCACTGTCTTCTTTTTTTCTTTTTCAAGTGTGATTTCCCCATGCAGGGAATATTGTCAAAGTGCGTTCTCCCTTCAAATTTTAGAGCATTAATGAGATATTATGCATATTAATGAGATGATTTGATTAATTGATTGGGCATCGATCACATTGAACAGAAAAAGAGTAAGGGTATTAAACCATTGAAGACGAGGTTAAATAAGCTGTTGGTTTTTGCCAGTAATACATAATTATTTTAAATGACACATTTAAGCATTATTTTTAATACGAAAACTATTGTTTTGAAGTAAAAATTTGGTGTCACTTCATTTAGTTAGAAAGGAGAGGGGAAGGTAACAGCATCTGTATGTAAAAGTGAAATTTTGCTACTTTACAACATGCTGGTTTTAATGCAACTAATTTTCATGAATTTATACCCAACTTGGTTTTAGATTCACATAATTCATGCTGATAAATAGAAAGTATTAATGGTTATATCAACATTTGCATAACATTTCAATTTTTCATCTTAGAGTAGCTTTTAAGACAATAAATGCATTAAGCTATCAGATCTTTTGTCTGAAAGTAACAAATACCTTGAAGAAGGCGCACCGCAGAAAACTTCGTGTAAGAAGTTTTTCCCTTCACGCTTCAGTGACATAAAAACAACTTACACGGTAGTAGGCAAGCGCAAAACAATTTACAAATAAGGGAAAATTACAAGCATTTTGACGTGAAAAAAATAAGTCACTGTTTTAAGTATTAAACTGAATTAGTAGTGTACAATGTATTACGAACGATGTCTTGATATAAATTGTTATTAAAAATACTCGTATTAGGATTAACAAACCATGCCCAACTTGACTACTGTTCGCCCCATGGATTAATGTCAAACAAATCAATGCTTTCTGTCTGCGAACATATTGCAACGAAAACTCCATGCAGTCGCCCACGACTATCTTCGTTTTTACAGATTACATTTTAAGACCTTTTACTTCAGAAATGCATGCACGACAGAGGTATTAATCTTGGCAGCCGTGGTGTGTTTCGTGGTATATTTATACCAAAGGTTCACATATGGCCGCCAAGGAGACCCTCTCTGCCCCCTCCCCCTGCCCCCGGGTGCGATGGGTATGCCCTTCCTGGGAGAGACCATTCAGTTGATGTTGAAAGTAAGTAGACATATTTACTGTTCCAAATGGAACGAAATTAAAAGTAATATATATATTTGAGTTTCCGCGAGGTATGAAAATAACTAGCAAATTTGAAACTCAGGAGGTATTATTTTCGTTTCATATTTTATTTTTTCTTATTTCTAGAAAGAAAAATTTTACGAAGAAAAACAACGTCGACACGGCAATGTATTCAAGACCAACATTTTAGCAGCTAATACGATAAGAGTGATTGGCTCTGAGAATGTGGCGATCATTTTGCGCGCAGAGAACAATTTGGTCACCACCCACTGGCCCAAGAGCACTTACCGTCTTTTCGGACCAGGGGCGTTACACAATAGCGTAGGGGACGTACACAGGCAAAAGCGAATGGTCGTTATGAAGGCGTTCAGTCCGAAGGCAATGGGCACCTACGTCCAGCAGATCCAGAGGATTGTGCGGGGCGCTCTGCAGGACTGGTGTGTCAAGGACGAGGTGCTTGTGTACCCTGAATGCAAACGACTTTCTTTTGCGATTGGAACGGAGGTATGTCCCCTGCAGATATCCGGTGACTTAAAAAGATTTCAAGCTGATTCACAACATAAAATTAACTTTTGACCAGTTGTTGACCTGCAGTGATTTCACGTAAATAATTCAATTTTTTACGATTAAGAAAGCTTTGTTATTCTTCAGTTAGCATTATGTGATGGAAAAAGCTATATTTAAGACTTTAAAACTGGATTAGTTTGAAAAAATAACAGCCATACACAAGATATCGCAAACATAATTGGCAGAAATTATACAGTGTTTTGTAAGAACAGAAGAGAAGTATAGTTTCATTGGTCTTGGATCAGAATTGGAGGGTTAATAATGAAAACACTAATTAAAGTAGGAAGATTCGTACGTTGACTTTTCATTGACAGAAAAAAAGTTAAACACGAAGATGTGTAGCCAAAATTGTGATTAAAATCTGTTAAATCGCGTTCATAATCTGCTTCAACAGAGTCTTGCTCGCTTTTAATTCACCTACTTAGCTTTTTCGGAAAATAATTTTCACATTTAATTTCTTACATACTTCTAGTTGTTAGTCGGTTTACAATGTGACGACAACACCCTGACAAATCTTCTCTCTGACCTAGAGACAGTGGTGGACAATATATTTTCTCTACCTGTCAGTATCCCTGGCTTTGGCTTGTGGAAGGTAGGTGTCGCTTGTGCTATCGAAGATTAATATTATCAATACAATTATACAATTATGTTGATACAATGGAGGATATCTTCAGTTTACACTGTACGCCGTACTATTATGTGCTTTGCACTCAAGTGTAAGTGAAATTAAATATTTAATGATGAAATAATTAAGAAAGAAGGTTACTCGTGTGACCTTTTTCAGTTGAAGAAATACGCGCTTTTCAAGATCTCTTTCAGGTGTATAGTTAATATGTGATCTTTTCAAGAACTCCTGAAGCTGTATGACGTCACTGTTGGTTTAAAATTAACCTTGGTATTTGTACAATGGTTTAACCAATAATACACTCTGTCGAAACCTTGGTGTCATTGTTTCTGCTTGATATCAGCACTGCTCTTATAATGTCTATAATAATTAAAAGGGAGTGTATTTTCATGGTTTATCAGTGAAAAACTTCAGATAAATAAACTTCATTCCAAAAAGCTGAAATTGTAAAACGCACTGAATGCAGATTCCCACTTCTGGGCTAACATGTTGGTTTATTTTGTCACTAAACATTTCTTTTATGATTGCTTTTTACAGATTCTTCATATTCATTCCCAATATTATATTGAATGCGAAGCTACTAGAGTTCGTGATCTAAAGTTAAAGTCTGCCTAGTAGTTGAAAATGTCAAGACTTAAGTCCGTCGCAAATGCTTGCTAAAACGTATATTTCAGTTTATATGACCTTCAATTAGCCTATTTACATCTGTCAATTTAGTAGAGTATCTTGATCGCCATTCAGATATAAGGCACATATGCACGTTTGATTGCTCATCTCGCCAAAATTCGCTCACCGAAGCATTGTAGTTGAATTGATAATACTGTAAAAGGTCTAAACATACTCGCTCCTATTCGCTCACTTCATTAAAAAAAATAACAAAATTGTTAGCTTTTTAACAAACCTAAGATACAAGGCGGTGACTTATTTGTGATAACAACTTTTTACGCACCAGCTCAAATAACTCGTCCATCTCTTCTGACCCGGACATACTCGAGTGCGTTGGTTGTCCATGGGTTCTCCTGTCTACTCGGCTCCAATAAAAGGGCATTGCTAATTTTTCTGCCAAAACTAAGTTCTGAATGGTTTGTACATGTACTGATAACTCGGTGATAACTGTGCCATCCCCCATAAGCAGTCATCCGAGCAGTGCAGTGGGGGTTGTAGACTGCTGAACACTGCTGTATATATTTATATCAAGTGCGGTATCAAAAACCGTAAAATAAATGCACCGAATACTTTGGTCAGGTGTGGAAATAGTGTGGAAATAGTGTGTAACTTAGCGTTTTTTTTTTTTTTTTTTTTTTTTTTTTTTTTTTGTCATTTACATAAACCAACCAATTTTGTACAGCATATGCTTATCAAGACGAATTTGTGTCTGAATACTTTCATCCAATATTTTGTCTAATTTTATTACAACTATATGTTATTCCGTCTCTCACATCCTGACTCAGAAGTCTTGTTTTATAGAATGTCAGCATCATCATAATAGCTAGAGGTTGCTGCTGTATTGACCCCGAGTCCCTGGAGAGAATAGTTTGAAAAACTTTTTTTTTTTCAGAATTGAAATTTTTCATTTCAGGGCGTATCTCTGTCTCTTTCATTTAGTAGTATGTCGCTCAAAGACGTTATGAATACCATCTATATTTCATCATTATTTAGGGACTTCGAGCAAGGAAAAGATTAGACCGTGCGCTTGACGCCCACATCCGTAAAAAGCTTGACAAGTCTTTGGCTGACTGGGGATGTAAACGGCCGTACATTGACGCGCTTGACCGTATGATCAACGCCTATCTTCTGGACGCGAAAGATGATATCTACATCCAAGAGTTAAAAGTAATATATCTTAATATACTCACTATATTTATGTTTTATGAGAAAGTACAAAATTAGTCCTTCTGTGAAAGATACTACGTTTTACCACTTTTGTTAATCTTTACTATAATTTTTCGCTAATGAGAGCGAAAAAATGAGTACAATATCAGTTATGATAAACCGCATCATTCAGATTCCCCATAGCACATGAACATAAGCAGAACCAAAGAAGACCAGCGTCCACCTTCCCCTTTTAAAAATTAAATACCGAATTCAGTACCCTGCCCCTCCGTTTAAGAGGTCTTATTAAATTAAATAAAATACGTTCTCGGGTTCAGAAAAGTGTATTGCAATATGCCTTAATTCTTCTTCCAGAAATCCGTGAGAAGATGATTGATATTGTACTTATATCTTCTTCAATGTTTCTTTATTTTGTCAATTTTTACAGGATTCTGCGGTGGAAATGATGTTTGCTGGGCATCATACGACAGCGAGTGCAGCTTGTAGCCTTATCTATCTTCTTCATGAAAATCCTCTGGCAAGAAAAAAGCTCCACGCAGAACTCATCCAGCACGGGTGGACTCGCGATGCAACTGTGACAGACCTTGACCGAGTGACATGCGTCAAATACCTGGACCACGTGGTGAACGAAGTTCTGAGGCTAGTGCCTCCAGCGGGAGGTGCTTTTAGAAAAGTGCTGAAAACATTTGAGCTTGATGTAAGGGTTATGGCTTTATTTGAGTTGTATTTTAAGTGAAAAGGTATATCAAAACATCATGCAGTAGATGTTTCTTCCAGACATCTCTGCCTTGAATGCTCTAGAAATGACGTTGCGTCTTCTTTTATAATGTCAAAAGTTTGGAAAATGATATTAAGAATAATAAATTGCTGAAGATAAATTGCAAGTAAAATGATAATTTTTGTCTAATATTGTACACTATTCCCTGAAGAAACTGACCAGATTCCCAACGAAATATTGGATATTGATAATTTTATTATTGGTTTTTCCAGGGATACCAAATTCCGAAAGGTTGGTCACTGGTTTACAGCATTCGCCAGACTCAACACCAGTCGCCATTGTTTTCTGACAGTAAAATATTCGATCCAGATATGTGGGAGGACAACCCTGCTAAGGACAAACCGTTTGATTTCTTTCCATTTGGAGGTGGCAGACGACACTGTATTGGGCGGGACTTTGCTCGCGTAGTCTTGAAAATACTTGCAGCGGAACTGGTTACGACGACAGATTGGCAACTTGCAGAAGAAGACCCCGTGTTCTCGCATTTCCCCACGCCTAAACCTGTGCATGGTCTACCTACACGATTTAAAACGAAAGAGCAACAGATTTGATTGAAGAATTAGGAAAAAGAGACAATCATATAATATATTATATTTAATGTCACAATGTAATTTAGATTTTTATTTGCGATACGGGTATTTCCAATTCATTTCATTTTTCGTGAAGGAAATATATATTTCCTGTAAATTGCTTTTTTAAGTATCTAAACTCAGAACTGTTGTAAGCCCTACCATTTCACTTTGTTTGTACTGGTCTGTATACTTGTCAGCTTTGGCTGGTTTGTTAAACATGAGATCCTCAACTTCAGATTAGAAAGTGCAGTATAATCTGGAATTATGTAAAGAGCTAAATATGCTACATATCCTACATAACACAACATTTAACTGTAACAGGGGTTGTTGTTTCCACTGTACAGTCGCTTCTCCTGTTTAACATTTTTGTAAAACGTATACTTTAGCCTACAGGGCAACAGTTACCATGTCATGAACACTCATCTTAAAGCACACCGGTGATATTTATTGAATGAAATTTTATATGAATATGCGTATTATCTAAGGACAACAACTCTGCCAACTATTTATAAACTGTCCTAGTGTAGAATTTCTTTCTGTAAGCGAGATATTTCTTAACGCTTATGAAATGTATTAGATGTCTGTTTTTTTTTAATCTCTGTTTTTAATTTATGAAATTTTTTCTTGCCTCATCAATGAGCTCTGTTCTATAGAACGATAGGGACTTGAATCATGCAATAGAAAATAAACCAAAATATAGGAAATTCAGCTTCTTTAAATTTTAAATTATTACCTCCGCCAAGGAGGTTATGTTTTCACCCCTGTTTGTCTGTTTGTTTGTCATCAACATAACATAAGTTATGGACCGATTTTGATGAAATTTTCAGAACTGTCAGAAGTGGGCCAAGGAAGAGATTAGTTTTTGGTGGTGATCCGGATCAATAATCAATAATAATCAAAAATCGCTGCCTTGGCGGAGGTCTGCGCTCTCGGAGTGCTTTTCCAGTTTTACTTAGAATGGTGTTACAGAACAAAGTTAAATCCCCAATGCCACTGAAAACCTTTGCAACGAACTTGTACCTGTTGATCAGTTTTATGTAATGCATTGTAGAGATAACTGCACCGAATTCGTAACTCCTCCGTAAAGCTCCGCATGAAAGGGGAGACAAAGAAAGGATGGTGAAGTGGGCTAGGAGCACGTCAGCATGAACCGAGTCTTTCCTATCCTGTAAAGGAACTTGGTGTAAAATGTGAATTAAAAAAAGTCCGATCGAAAGCTTTATTTTTGCTGTTCTAAATGTCATGATTTACTTTCTACATAAGCGTGTGTGGGAAGGGAGTTAGAATAGTCCACCATTTGAGCTGCGTGTTATACGGTCCAATTTTTACAACTGTTGGTCAACTTCAAAACGTGCATTTTATAAATAGAATCCCATAGGAAGGGACCTCTTACCTTGTGAAAGGCAACATTTATCTTTCCACACTACCTGAATCAAATTTACGTTAATAAAAGGGAAATAATTTGGAATACAAATTAGATGCATATGAACTGGTTTGAATCTTTATTGAATGAAAATGCGAAAGTTATATATGGAAGTGCGAAGTAGAAACAGACAATGAAATGTGTATAAAATATATGCAGTGCAGATGCATGCAAATATTTCTTTATGTAGCATACAATGTATAAACAAACATGCACATAACATTCCAGAATTTATTAATTACTGTACAGTACTAATAATTTCTTAAGAAAGGATTAATATCAAATACAGACTTAAGAAAAAGATATGTCTGAAATTAATAAAATTGCGATAATTTTCGTTTCCTATAATCACCAACTAAGTTAGGAACTTTGAAACAACAGACGGTTTTAAACGCTGTTGCAACGGCTTTGAATTTTCATAATTTGCTTTGCTTCGGTTGATTTTTGGACGCCGACAAAAAGTCTAACTGTTGCAAGTCTCAAAATATGATATGCAATTACATATAGATCTTATTAAATATTTTAAATCTCTTAAATAAAAACAAAGGAGGTAAAACTGTCAATTGTACACACCTGTACAACCTGGATCAAAGCTGAACGGATAACAAATAACTCAAATTATATAAATGAATCAATGTTTTACATTAATAAAACATAATGAAACGATCTTACTAAATAAGGAGGCTGTAACAATGTATAACGTCCAATCAGTTTAGGCTGGATTTGGAGTACATATCACTGCTGGGGGTTTAAGGGGGAAGGGGAGAGGGGGAATTATTGGGGACTTGTTAATAACTCATCAGTTGTGTTATATGTAGTACAAAAATACATGCAAAAACACATGCATACAAATGAATAAATAAATAAATAAAATTTGGATGATGTGGATTTCAACTGCTGACCATGTCAATACAAACAAATTATTCAAGAAAAATTTAAATTATTTTTTCTTTTAGGCTCAATTTAGTATAGAGACATTTTTCTTGATAAAAGTTTAAAAACAACATGGTGCCTTTGAAACTAAGCTAGTTAAGCTATAATAATACTTTTGGCATTTTCCTAAAATAATAACTCCACAAATGAATCCATCAAGTTTGACAAATAAATCCAGCAAGTTTGACAGAAAATGTAATTTCACTTGCCCCATTTTAGTGTTCAAATGGGGCTATCATGGCAAAAATACATACTTAAAATTAGAAGTAAAAAAACACCATTCAATCAAGGCCATTGACAAACTGAACTTGAGCTACATTTTTGCCTCATTGTTTCCTCTAACAGGTCAAAACTAAAACAAAATGACTCCAATTCCATGTTACCACGCCAATAGGAAATGGCATTAATTGAAACTTAGAATTGTAATAATCTAATGTGTAGAAACAAGAGTCTGTACATAATATAATCACCAATAAAAAAACCATTAAGAATATTTTTCTGAAATCATCTTCTAACTCATATTTATATAACTTAATATTAATCATTAAAATAGATAACATGTAAACAAATATTTTGATTGTCCTGACAATATCCAAAAGCTATGTGACATGTTAAAGTTTGTTTGGGCTGGTAATTTTAGTATCAGCTGTATCCATGACTGCTGGAAATGGAGGATGACTCATAGCCATGTGCTGCCGCAGTTCTTTCACAGTACGAAACTTTTTCTTACACACTGGGCAGAGAGTCTGCGTGTTCCCAGTGTGGATACGTTCATGTCTTTTCACATTGCAGCGATCATTGAAGCGTTTATTACAAAACGAACATACAAATGGTTTCTCCCCAGTGTGGGTGCGGATATGAGTAACAAGGCCACTGGTGGTGCAGAAATATTTACCACATATGGGACAGTTGTGTTTTTTCACACTCCTTCCCCTGTTGTTGGAGAATGATGCTACCCTAGGCTGATTTATCCCTATACTGAGCACACTGCTGGATCTGGAAGCAGAACTAATGCCACTAGACTTAAATTTAGTTTTAGTTTGGATTGCACTGGTTTGCTGCTCTTGTTGTTGTTGCTTTGGTGTCCGAACTTGCTGTTTTTGTACAAGTTGTTGCTGCTGCTGCTGTTGCACAGAAGGAGGAGGAGTCTTTGGCCTGTGCCAATTCGTTTGTCCAGCTACAGCAACTCCAGCATTGACTGGAGGTAAGTTTGTGTGCTGAGATGCATGCTGGACATAATCATCATACGAGGATAAAGTCTGGCTACAAACACTACACACATACTCATGGCACTCATTTCTTTTATTGGGATCACAAAGCTCTAGTTGCCTGGTGAACTTGTTACCGCTGGTGGCAATGTGCTGGGAGGTTTCCTCTTGTGGACTCCTGTGAGGGACTGAAAAGTGGTGCTCACTTACTACAGGGTTTGTGTAGGCTTCAACATCAAGGAGGGACATAGGACGGGGAGGGGAGGCAATACTGTGCTGAACACTAGGTGGTGGTACTGGAATTTGCTGAACTGCTGGGATCTGTGAGTATACTCCAGTTATTCCCATTAATGAAAGTTCCTTTTGAGATGGAAGGACATCCACACGACTAGATTTTGCATGATCATTTGATGGAGATTTAGCACCCATGTAAAATACCTGATATCTTGAAGGTGTTACTGATGAGGTGTCTCGGCCAGTTTCTTTTTCAATGACCACAACATCATCATCTTCATCATCAGAACAAACCTCTTGTTTTACAGTGATATCCACTGAAGTCTCACTTTCACTGTTGTCATTAGCACCAGTTGTGTTTCTTTTTTCTATACCATCAGGAGACAAAAACACAGGAGTTCCACTCTGAGTTGCCTTATTTTGTTTCTGCTGTTGATTCTTAACAGTCATACCAGCATTGTGTTTACTGACATGGTGACCTTTGTGTTGGTCTAGGTTTGACCGCAGATGACCAGTCCCCATGTCCACTGTGATGTGGTCAGCCTGGTTGGGGGTACTCCTCTCCATTATATAGTCATAGTAAACATTGCAGACCTCTGCCAGAATACCAGCATACACCTCACTGTCTTGACTGGCCAATGACTTTAGCTCCACATCTTTCAGTATCATGAGTAAAAATGCTTTGAGGGAGACATAGGTTGAGGTGACATTTTCACTCACTAAATTACACTGTGCTAGCACCTTTAATGCTGTCTGGCCCTCAGAGAAGGAACCACTGGAACAGAGGAGGGAGTTCTTGCTGGTATCTACATATGGCACACCTTGAATGAGCAAGCAGTCAACCTCCATCATACTGTACATCTAAAATCAACAAAATGAAAAAATTGTTTGTGTTACAGTGATTAACACTATGCAGCATTGCGCTACCCTGAGTATCAGGGCACTAAAAAGCTGGCTTGCTCATTATACCTTTCTCTGTGGTATATATACTAAATCAATATCGAGCTGGCAATACCAAAGTCTAGAACCTAGAGCACATTGTGCATCTGTCACTGTCTAGACACACTGTCACACAAACTATAAGTCAGAGTATGCCAACTGAGGGCCCACAAAATTATTTACTTATTCTAATACTTTTAATTATCAAAATACTTTTCAAGTGTGTGTGTGTGTGCATGTGTGTGTGTGTTATCTATTTTCTTTTTAAATAGCCTGTTGATGGGCCCATTTTAACAGCTAAGATAGATTTCATGATTCTTTGTAAGCATATATGCTGGGAAATTGTCTCTGGCACCAAGACATTTTGTAATTTGTTATCACTATGTAAAATATATTTATATATATGAATGAAATAATTTCAAAAATAAATTTAAAAATCACATGACAATCCCCTTTAATAAATTTGGTGTTAAGCACTAAGGAATGCAGCTGTAGATTTTTTTCTTTGCCATTTACTTTTAAAAATTTGCATTGCTCATATAAAGTTATATTGCAGATGGAGTTGCGGGAGACGGTGCTTGATATCATTGGGCTCTACCTGGTAAGGGAAAATCAGGCCATTGAAGCAAGTCCAAACTAAAATAATTCTAGCACGTGAGCTACTCATTTTTTGGGGTTTATGTACAAAATTGTTGGGAACATGGATATCTCAGTTATTTATATCGGACAATTCAGCTAGCCACCACAACTACACGTAAATACATTGCGCGAGAAATGATCGAAGAGCGGCTCTTTGCATGTATTCAGCAAGTGGCAACGCATCAGACCCGCGTGCTGTTACTGTTGCATACTACAATTAATAGAAGTAACATAACATACTCATTACCTGGTCAACCTGCCTATTTTTTCATTGGGAAGCCTGTGGCAGAGCAGCCAGAAAACCCGAAAATGATATAAAATAACAAAGAAGATTTTAAGGTCAAGGTCAAAATGCCATCTAGTGGTGGGTACTTTTTCAAGAAAAGCCAGCTCCTCACATTCTATATATTATCTGTCGATCCCGTAGACTGCTGACATGTCGATCGGCCATTGAATCTAAAAGCCACCACAACATCACAAAGTACACGATAAAATTGCCATCAGTTTTAAAAAGCACTAATAATCAGCATTTTAACGAGCCCAACGAAAAAGATTAACGTTAACTTTGGGAAGCAGAACAGCTCTAAGGCTCCGGCTTACACTTACAGAGATAGGCCTACTCATCGGCTCTGAGTTGCCATGCAACTTTCAACTGTTTCTATTTTTACAACGAAGAATTGGCCCTCATTTTATAGTTTGTCAGCTGAGAAATAAGCCTACCAGAGATATGTATTTTTAGATGGCAAATTTATAGTGGGATGGATAGTGAAACGGATCGACCATAAAAAGTTCATTCCCCAGAATCATGTCACCTCTACACTGCACTGAGAATAAAATCGGAGTCCAAGTGACTCCAAACTTGGAGTCCAGCAGTGGTGCCTAAAATAACTCCCATTTGGAGTCAAGTTGACTCCGATGGAGTCACACCGTCCCAGACCCCACAGGAGGGTCACAATATTGATTCCATTCACACATCCCTCAATCCCTTGCTATATCTCTTCAAAAGAGTCACCATGACCCCATATTAAGGAATTTTTGACTCCTTGGCACATTATGAAAAAAAAAAAAAAAAAAAAAAAAAAAAAACAACGGAAAACCACTTGTTCATGCTTAATACCAACTATGTCCAATAAATTAATGTTTATACTTACAAAGGATGATGAAACTCTCCACACCGTCTGCTGACTGCCATCACAATGGCTGAAACGAGGTTTACTGTCCAGCGAGCGAAAAGAGTCGGTGAAAGGAGTCAGGCAGATTCTGGCCCCGGTAATTTGACTCCATGAGAGCCAGGGGGTGATTGACTCTTATAAGAGAATCCAAAGACTCTGGTAGTGGGGTAATTTGACCCTTATATAGGAGTCAAATTAACTCTATGAGGGTCAAGGGGTTCTGGACTCTGACTAGAGAGTCAAATGACTCCAATTTTATTCTCAGTGTGACGTTTCTTTCGATGACTTCACCTTTAACACAATTCGATTTTAAAATCGCGCGGGGCCCTGAGCATATGCCATAAACGTAAGTTCAGTCTTTCCTCACGCTGTGGTTTGGAACCTGTAAGAACGACCTAACCCGTGTTGAACCAGTAGGCTACGTACCGCCCGTTTTGTTTTGGAAAAGGACTGGGGTGAACTATAGCCTGCATATATAGTTTAATTATTCTAATTTTGAGTAGGAATAAGCCAAATATCGCGGAACAGTTGCCACAGAACTGAATAAATTATGATACCGAGCATGGATATATTACGACCACAGAGAGCTGATTAGCAAAATTTTGAAAAAAAAATTGTAAAATGAATGAGTAACGTATAACGTTATTATAGTGGACGCACTAGAATTGATATGCTATGAACAAAAATAATCCTTGTTATCAAAGAAATCTTCTACCATGGTGCCCGAACCTCGCACCTACACTGAAGAAACAAAACCTTTTTTCAATAAATTCGTCTAATATTCAATGTAAAATTTATGCTGCATTCAAGTCATCGTTTTATTTCATACGAAGGACTTTATTTCAGGTGATATGCAAATACATTTCATGCATAATTGTAAACTTATATTAAGAGTTAATTTTTTGAATTAAGATCTATGAGTCTAGATGTGCATCTTTTTGTGTTCAGATGAAAATTTAGCATTTAGTCTCAAGACTGGTGACAGGCATAGCCAATGACATATGTATAAGAACTAGCACTTATAAAATACCTTCATTTTGCCAGACAAGATATAATTCTTCAGTACATAACCAAAGTATTACAATATAATATTACAAATTGAAAGATTGCAATGAATTCTATTAATTATGAAATATCCGAATCATTATCAAATAAATGTCAAAATGCTAAAACCGCCATTAAAGATCCAAGATCAATATTGTCAATTATTGCCACATTTCACTTCCGGGCAGCACGTATTCGGCTTTGTCACCAAAGTGCACAGTGGACCAGGATTGAAGCGAGGACACCTAAAATGAAGTAAATGTCAAAGTATTGGCTATTGGGATAGACTGTAATTTATTATATGTCTATTAACTTGTGACATCGATATCAACGTTCTGAATGTTTTTTACAGCGTGGATTTTCTTTTAGCGTACGGTAATATTAAAAAAAAAAAGCACAGCATCTCATTGAAAAGAAAGCGTTGCTATTACACTAAAAATGCAAAGTACGTATATATATATATATATATATATATATATATATATATATATATATATATATATATATATATATATATATATATATATATATATATATATACACGAAGTTTTTGATCAAGGACAAATTACAATAACTCTCCCCTCTCGACACAAATATACTTTTTTTTCGGTAGAAAAACATATTATTATTGTAAGAATATAACAATAAGACTGATATCTGTAATGCATACCTGTCCATACATCTCATCCAATTTCTAACCCCATTGACACACACACATACGTAACTGCAGCCGTCTTGCCAGCTGGCCCCTTGTTTGTAATCTTCGCCTTTGTACTCGCAGGTCGCTGAAATAACCAATATTCTTAATCTATGGCGTTTTGGTACTTTATTTGCTCAACCCCACCAGAAATTTCACCTTATAATTTTGAACATATGATACTTTTTTTCAATAAGCAAGGAACCTCCCTTTTTTTGTTAACAAAAACATGCTGATGGAAGGGCCTATAAAATGACCATCTTGCAGTCACAACAGAACTTTTGTGAGAGAAAGGGCACTAGGATCATAGTAGTTTACGACTTATAGGATGCAGCCAACTTTGAACTATTTTTTCTGAAATAATTACGCACTTTTATACACTCCTCCGACCCCGGGTATTCTTGTTGTTTTGGGGACAATCATCACTGGAGATGGAGTGGAAGGCAGACCTTCGAAAGGTTCGTCGATTTCGACGGGGAGGACAGGTTTACTCTCAACTCTCTTTTTCGGGGGTGGAGGCGGGGCAGGTTCGTCATGCTGTGGAAGTGGCAGCCTAGTTGTGGAAAAGAGGCTGAATTCTCTCATCACGTCATCTGGAGCATTTATCTTGACAGCTATCTTGTGATCAGGTTCCACTGGGAGTTGTGGCGACATCCCGTCAGCGCCCCAATGGTAGACAGGGAGAGGCGGTTTGACGGGTGCATCTTTTGGGAGTGGCGGAGCCTCCTGTGTTTTGATTCCTTTGAAATACACACCACAATATCAACTTCAGATTTAAGATATACATTTACACACACACACACACACACACACACACACACACACACAAAGAGAGAGAGAGAGAGAGAGAGAGAGAGCTAGAGATGTGAAAAATTATTTTGGACCAAAAGTTTGCTTTCCAGGGTGATTGTGGTTGGAGGATCAGTGGGTCCCGTAAATAGTGATATACCTTACACATATTTTTGCACGGTTGATTTCATCATCTATATAAATAACCCCACTCTTTCCGTAAATGTTGGAAATAAATACTATGACGGTGCCAATTTCTTTTTAAAGAATTGTTCGAAAAATAATTCAATTATTAAGAATTTTTTAGTTTAATTTTATTAAGCCAGGTGTGCAAAATCGACAGCATCGGCGCAATTTTTCATTGCCTTCTCCATGAAATCGAGGTGGGTACAGGGTTCCGCACCATACTTGTTGGCAAAGTTCTCAGACTCGTGTCTCCACGGAGGCAGTGGGATGTGCGCACGTTGTTACACTGTTATTACATTTTTATACATATTGAATTAATGAATAATATAAAATTCCCTTGGGCTTTCCTAACCTCAATTCTTACCCTGTTTCACTTTGTCGTAACAAGTTGTTTTTATCTTCTGTGCTTAAATATAGTTCCTGTTATTACCACTTAGTTTGACACTATCAAAATCGAAAATTTAAATTTGCCTTCTTTAGCTGCAAAAGAATATCAAATTATTTAAGAAATGCAAACATCTTATTTTTTCAAATTAAAAATCTCAAGCCTACAGGTAGACGTAATTTTGCAGAAATAACAGATATCAATTTCAAAACTTTGGAATGTTTGAAATTTGTGTCCTTACCTGGCAAACATCTGCAATTTACAAATAAACATGCGAAAGCAACAAATCCAACTAGGATTTTTCCCGACATCTTGGAAGACAATGCCGTGCTCAGTCGGTTAAGTAACAGAGCGACTTAAAGCCTGAAGACCCTCGAGGACCTTTTTATAAAACGTCATTTCCAGTGGATTACTTCTCGTTTGTACTTTTAATCAAGTTTTAATGTTACAAGATTCGTTAATACCACGCAGGACTTAATGTGTGTTAACTCTCGAGCGTAAGACCAATTTAATTTTCTGTGAGTAATGGTTAAACCATCTGCACATAACTTCAACGAAACGACGTGGTATTTGAAATTGCAGGATTACTTCCAAAAATAAAGGGCTTAATCCAAAGATTGACAGATAAAAGTAATGATTGAAGATTTATTTTTCGTGATATGTAAAACACAACACGTCATATTACCGCAGACCAAATCTCTGTCATCAAATTCGGTGTCTAATTATGTTGCAAAATCAAAAATTCATTTCTATTCACCCTAGAAACTGAATCCTGCGTAAACATCCTCCCGGGTATCAATCAATCTATCGATCTATCAATCTCTCCGGTGACATTTGTTTACAAGCCAGTTACCGCCGAACGCGGCTTATCTCGTAAATGCTGCTCTATCTTTAATTTTCGAATAATTTTAGAATAAGTCTCTGTGTTGGTCAATAGGCCGACTGGATGGTGAGGTATTAGATAAACCCCCTCAAATTATTTCAAATCGCCATTTTATAGGACCGTACTGTAGAGTTTAATGACGTAATATAATAATATCTGTGATTAAGTGGAATATCATATGATTTTACTTCATATCATTGTGTAATATAATACATGAACCTTTTTAACTCGGAAGATCCAGTAACATTCCTGCAGCGCAAAATTAAAAAACCTTAATAAAATTAGTAAAGCCACATTTGGTGGTCTCTAAGAAGAGTCGCAACCTCTAGCCAGATGATTAAATTAGCTTTAGTTAGGATGGGGCAACATCACATGGAATTTCTCAAAAGTTGTCTGAATTATCGAAGAAAGGTGACCAGAAAAAATAGTTGGAGTGTAATCCAGAGAGACACTACAGTGGGGCTCGTTTAGCTAAGAAACTACAATGTTTAATGACCTATGAGTGTCAATGAGTTATTTCCGTACACAAGGCAGATGATCCCAAAGTAGAAGTTGGGTCATGCATCATGACACAAAATGAGGGTGTGAGCAGTTATGCAAATGAGCAGAATGACAATTAATCATCCTTGTTTTAAGATAATGTTAAAAACTGTTGAAGCAATACTATGTTGTCTGTGCAGTAATATCAAAAGTTTTTTTTCAATAATTACCGTGTTGAATTTTTTTTAGATATTGATAAGGGAAGTAAGGTGTGTTTTATCCATCTGTTACATGTTTTAAATATGTCATGTGAAGAACATTGAAACTCCCAAGGATAAACAACAGGATATGAAAAAAAAATGAAAATATTCACTCAAATATTGAAACTCTTCATACCGAGATATGGTGGAAATTTTTAAAATTAAGTTAGGTAAAGGTTTTTGTGCAATATTTTAATGGATTTGAAATTGACATTAACTTTTAAATAAGAACTATCAATACTCAATAAAGATCCTTTTAAATCACTCTCAAACAATTCGACCCTTTGCCTTAAATGGTTTTAAACTGTGGATGTGCTATACAGATAGACCTTCTGAATAAATCTGGTGGAACGATGAAAACAATTTTAAAATTCAGATATTTAGTATGTAAAATGTTTATGAATTAAGGCATGCAATGCCCATGTTGCTGAAATCAAGCGAAAATACGAGAAAAGACCTATTACAAGAAGCGATTTCAATTTTGTTTCAAAATATCGTAAATTTTTGATTGGAAACGTTATAATTGTATTATAACCTGCATCATGCTCTTGTTATTGCCATTCTTTATTCTAGTCATTTCTCTACAGCCTCCAACCAGCAGACAAACACGATGACTATTTAGCCGTCACATGATCAGAATGATTTACAAAAACGGCCAATTTGACTGTAGTGAGTGCGCAGGTGAGAAGTGGTCCGGGACTTACCTGCCGGACAGAACGCAGAATATGACTGACTCCCGACATTTTTGTGGAATCATACCGAAGGTATATAATTGTATATTGTTCGAGAAATTAAGAGAAAAGAATCATCAGTTAGACAGTATGGCTAAGGAAAATTCATTTGTGTTCTCCCTATTGATGAAACAACGAAATGAATGACCGTGGTTAAAAAGAACGACGTACTAAAAAATTACCACCTCGACGTTTGCATATTATAAGACATGGCAGTTATTAAAAGTATTTTTCACTTCCATGGTGCACAAAGGTTCATCACAAGGACGTGACCCTGCTGCGTCTTCAGGTGAAGTCTGGCCAACTGTACAACCCGGTGTATGAGCCCGATGGTATGGAGGGCGTCGACAGAAGGATAGGAAAACACAGTGGTTCCTTTTCACTAGGCCCATCAAAAAGCATGAACACCATTTATGCCATTATCTGAATATACAAAGTTAATATATATGCACATACAAATTGCATGTTCAGTTATTTTAGGTATTTCCTTGATTTATTGAAAATATAGGAATTTCAATTAAATTCTTGATAAAGTGAAGAATGACCTGAAAGATATCACTTGAACAAAATGTTGTTCTTGTTCGAATTTTTTTTTTTTTTTTTTTTTTTGAAAGAGTGCAGTAAGATATGTATACTTATTGAAAGTTACTAATGTTTCAATGTATTGTATTTTTCAGGTCAAATGAGACAGTCTTATAAAAGACCCAGCCGATGTCAAGGCAACGCCCATCTGGTTTTGATGGTTATTGTGCTCATTACAGTAATAATGCTGGTTGTAGGATATGGAACATACCATATAAGTACTGAACTTGACAAATATTTTCCTCTTACACAGGCCTACAAATCAGACTGTTAAATACAATTTCTTAAAATCCACATGTACAGATGCATGACACAAACCATCCCAAGTATTTTTAAACAATGTCAATTTAAATATATATATATATATATATATATATATATATATATATATATATATATATATATATATATATATAACGTTTATTCACATTTCTTATATTCCAGTGATATATTTGACAAACCTACGTCTTATACATTACTGAGTCAGAATATTTTTTCAGTAAAAAATGCCCATAACGGTGTTCAGGACAATCCTAAAAGTGAAAAATTGCAGCAAACTGGCGAGCCACGGCCAAGTATGTATATTAGTGCGCGCGCGCCTGTGTGTGTGTTGGGGGTGGGGGGGGGGGGGGTAGGACAGAAAGTCGTACCATAGCTAATAACTGGGAATATCTGTAAGAAGGAAAACCTTTTGGTCGTTTCTCTTCATGAATGGGGGCTAGTAAACGACCATTAGTTAATTGATGGTGCTGTGCAAAGAAATATTCATGTTTATATTCTTCTTTATTCATTTACTTAGTTATTTATTTAATTTTTTGTTAATTGATTATTTTGAAATGCTGTTGACCGTTCCGTTTAGATTTTATTTAGACTTCAGAACTGAAAGCTGTCGGTGATTTTTACCCATTCTGCTGTAACATCACGTAAAATGCAACACCTAAAACAAAATAAAAAAGGTCAATATTTTGAATCATTAATCAAGACCAACGGCGTGTAACAGCGTAACGGAGGAGTATCGATGCGTGTGTGAACATCATAGTTTTGCACGGGGGCGGGAAAGCTATACGAAGACGTAAAGAAATGGTCCCTTAAAAAAAGGTTTAAAACATCTTGAATATTTCTCGGCATTACTATTAACAGATCCAACAAAACTTTTTTTCGCTCGATCGAGCTTCATGTAATTATGAAATAGAAGTACACAGTGTAAAATGTGACTAAATGTTGTGTGCGTACTTTCTTTTTTCTAGGATTTAAATGCAGTTTACACTTGCTTGGTGTAGAATATCTACTAGCTCTGCACTATGGATTTACTCCTGCTTTCAAAACTTTGGCAACTCGGTTAGAAAATGAAGTAAGACTCCAGAAAGTATCATACACTTTTCGAAAGGCACATTTTAAAAATAATTTCAACAAGAGGTTAATTACATTTCATATAATGGAATTCTGTCACCTGACAATTAAACTACCAATTTTCACAGTACAGGGATGCAACAAATGTTTTGTATGATATCGTTTCTTTATTAAGATAATTCTCTTTTCAGGTTGATAATGTTATCCATTCCAGCTTTGTTGATCCTGTGTATGCATACTCAAGAACATCGTCGTTTAAGTAAGAACTGAACAGAAGGGCCAAATGTAACAACTGGTTTATAATATAAATTTATTCGGCTCATAATCAATCTGTTCTATTCAAGTCAGATACAGTTGCCTATCATTAGCCTTAATGCTTCTCATAAGTACTCGGTGGTTTCTGGACTATGAAGTTTCCTATCTCTGGTCCAGTTTGTTGTCCCAGTTGACGTCAAGTTCCATTTGTCATATTTTAAGATCAGCTTAATTTTCATCATAAACATCTATATAGTTCAAGTTTTATCAAAATAGTCTTCTTCTTTGAAACTGGATTTTTTCCCTCGAAATTACATTCCATTTTCTCAATTTCAGACCAGTGAGTCTAGGGACCTTGGCCCAACTGTACCTATATTTTTATCCATCTCCTGGAGATTTTGTTGTGACCGAGGGAGACATGTTGACAATGCTACAGACAGCGTTCTCAGAGAACCAGCTAGGCAGTCTCAAAATTGAAACAAACGACATACTTGTTGAAGGTAAATCCAATGATTACCTTAATATTATTTCATTATCAAAAAAATATATATTAATAAAATCTAATGATAAAATATATATATTTGCAAACTATGTAATTAACTTCTTGCAATTCATGGCACTGCACCTGTTAAATTTAAAAATCCACTCTTCATTGTATGTACATACAACCAATTGTTTGTGTTAGATTGTTAAAATGTTTTAGGGTCACATATACAAAGTTAAACAAACGACATTTTGTTTCAGAATATCAAGTATCAACAAACACTACCTTGATTGTGGTGAGCTAATGCTCTAGCTTCCAAAACTTTGGCAGACCGAGAGAAAGATTACTGAATCTAATTTAACAAAAATAAGCTTTTACATACAATATTTTGCAATCAGATGGGCCTTTACTTCATTCTTAAAATTGTTCAGTGTGATTTTTCATATTAAGACCTTTCTGGGCTTTTTTTTTTTTTTTGTTTCATGATCTTTTTTCTCTTAATTCAAATCAACTGGAAACTGCCCAATAAGATATTGCACATATACAAAAAATGTTGTAGGTTTGCACATTTTTAAAATCACATTCGATGTTGAATATTATTAAACTTGATGTCATCATCATCCCTCACCCTTGGGCGAAATGGGAGCAGCAACAGCATGCTTAGACCAGATGTGTTTCTCTCTCATTATTGAAAGAAACTTGATGTAACCTACAAGATAATTGTTTTGTTGTTGATTTTGTTGTTAAAATTACATGTTGTTTTTGTTGTTAAAATTACAAAAAGTGCTAATAAACACGTTTCTCAAAGATGATATGGGTAGTTGAAGTCACTTCATTGGACACAAGATTTTGACATTTTTTTTTCTGTCAGAGATCACAACTTGGTTATCCTATAGGCAAAAAAACCTGTTCATTTTCCTAGAAATTAAGTTTTTGCCGTAAATGACTAATATCACATCTGTAAACCTTGGGTACATGAAAAATATTTTCCTGCGTTCAAGTGGACGAAACTTTAAGTATGCACTTATCATAATCCTGTATAGGCATTTTAAAAAATCTAATGTTGCATTGGATTAAATATGTTAGTATTAACAAAACCCAAATATTTGTGGGAATATATTAATATGTCAACATCATATTTCAGTCCATAGTTTGTATCTTATGATCAGCACCATGAAGCACCATTCCAGATTCTCAACATCTTGAGTGGTCTTTACATTCACAATCCAACATACAATCTGTCAACTACTATTAGTCTCCAAATCTTTTTGGAAGTCCTCCTTTATCCGATTTATCAGCTGAGGTTGGGAAAGTACATCTAGGGCTGTCATGGCCAGAGCTTTAGCTGCACGAAGTGTATAAGGCTGAGCACCTGGGGAACCTTGCATTGAAAAATAAACACCAAAAACTGATAAAGTTGAAAAATGTCTCATTGACAATGGCATCATTAAGAAAATACCACTGAATATGCAACCATGATTACTCTTATCAAAATCTCATCTGCTTTCTGTAACAATATGCAACTTTATCTTTTACACTTAATTTTAAAAAGCTGTGTGGGGATCCTGTTTCTTACCTGCAACTTCTGTAAACACTCGAGAATGATTGGAGACATCTGTTCCAATATTAAAGAAAGGATGAATGCTGGGCACCACATATGATACATTGCCCATGTCTGTGGAACCTGAGGTCTTCAATTCAGGTTTTCCTTCAGTGTGGTGGTGCCAGCCTAATTTTGAAGCATTCTCCTCATACAGGCTGATCAAGGTGCTGTTTGTCACCATGTTTGCATAGGCATTAGGTACCCATTCTAACTCCACCTAATAAATGATACCACCTTCAGTAAATTCAAAGTTGAATTAATGCTTAACCTTGTTGCTTAACAATTTGTAGATCTCAAAGTTTTTTAAACAATAAGTTTTTATCAAGTAGGTTGTACAGCTCTCACTATTAAAGTTTTTAAAAATCAAGGTTTTTTCCTTACTGTGCATCCAGTCATAGTGGCTGCAGCTTCAAAGCACTGTATAGCCTTCTTCTTCAGTTCCTCCACTTCCACCACTGTTGGACCTCTCACCATGAACTCCAACTCTGTAAGCTCTGGTATCACATTGGCAGCAGCACCTCCATTTGTTATTATACCTACACATAAATATTTATAAATTAAATATTTCAAACATTTCTAGTAAGACTGTCAAATGGTACATATAACTGGCTCTCCACTTGCCAAGTTTGTCCAGAAATAAATTGAAAGAAAAATATTCATTTTCACCCACAACCATGCAACTGTTTTAAGGCATTTTAGATATTTTAGTAAAACACTAATACCAAAATTCCATAAAGCATTCATGTATCAACTTCTAATACAGATCACACAGAGATTTTCATTTAACACTTGTATCAGTATGACAATAAATTATAAGCTGATCTTATTATTATTAATTATTACAAATGAATATAACAGTTTACCACAGAACACTAGTCACCCCTTACCATGGATTCTACATGTCGGTTTCATCTGTTGTCTCATACATGCTATCCCTTGATAACACATGACAGCAGCATCCAGTGCATTCAGACCCATCCAGGGCAAACTAGAGGCATGGGCTGGGCGGCCTCGATAACGCACTGTTACTCTGAATGTGACAAGTTTCAATGCCTCATTGAGACTTTTGAATAATTTTGAGGTTTTAAACAGTTTAATAACTAAAGGAGAAATGTACAATAACTTTTTAAACCAAACTCCTAAAACGTGAAAGAATAAATCACATTAACTTATTCCTAATAATTATGTAAACATTTACATTTATAAAATATAGCATTGCTAAATACTGTTACATTCATAAAAGCACAGCACAAACAAAGTGGCGTACATGGCATTAGCTAGTGCAATGGGCCTGCTGATATCAAATGCCTTTGGATGAGCCATCATGGCGATATCAATATCACTGAAAGCCCCTGCATTTATAAGGTCAATCTTCCCTCCTCCCATTTCCTCTGCTGGGGTACCAAGAACCACCAACTGGAAATAAAATGGACCTGAAATAATTTTTAAATTAATATACATATACTAATATTATGAAAGGAGTATGGTGATGTGTGATCAACCAAAAGTACCAGTTATCATAGAAAGAAAGTACTATATGGACATGCCATATACTAATGTTTCATGCCATATACCATATACTAATTCTTCTGTAAAAGGTTTTGGCTGTTTTAACTTAGTTTTTGTTTGTTTTGCTTATGATATGAAAATGTGGTGTCACTCTAATCAAGACTTCCTTGTAACTGTATCATCACTAAAACATAACTGAAAGACATTCTTGTGTAAGAAGAATGTGACTATGGTTTACTTCAAGACATTTAAGTCTGAATTTAACATAAAAGTAATGCAGGGCATATTTGTAAGAGACCGTTAAATTAGATTATGAAATAATTTCTTTTGGGAAGAACTTTTAGTTTTTTTACTATACTGTTATTTCTTTATCATTGTAAGTGCTATTCCATTTATAACCATTAATTAACCATCACCTACGGGTATGCTTTAATTTACCGTTAAAAAGATACAGAAACTGTTGACCTTATCATTCTAATTTTGTACATTAAACAAAAAATAAAAATAATAGAATCATATTTAAGTAATTGTGATAAAAACATCAAAGGACAAAATCAGTTAAAGGCAACACTGAAAATGTGTGAGACAGAGAAATAAACTTTAGTATTGCATAAAACCAAGAACGATGCATCACCTTTCCCAGTTTGCTGTTAGACTGTTCAAGGGCAGCTTTGATTCCCAGGCTGGCAGCCACTCCAAGTTCTGCTATCAGATTATGACCACATGCATGTCCTATCTCAGGTAGAGCATCGTATTCACAAATCACAGCAACTGTGACACCAAGGCCTGACTCATAGATTGCCTTGAAAGCAGTTGGCAAGTGGTGGTTTCTCTCCACCTTAAACCTTTCTTTTTCCAAGAATCCCGTTAGTAGATCATGTGCCTGATGTTCCTCATATTTCAGTTCTGGGTTACACCATATTTTCTGACTCAGCTGATTCAGTTCTTCTTTTCTGTTCTCAATAGTGGAGCACGCAATTTGTTTCAGCGAGGACGAATCTGCCATTGCACTTGTATAGCTGAAATATAATAAATCCTTCTGGTATATATTTTGATTAGCTGGTACGGACTACAATGTTTGCGTTTTTTTTTTTATGTACAAATGTACACTGTACTGTACTAGTAGGTATGTAAAACAGAACTACAAGATAAATTGCAAAGCAAGTAAAATGGTGATATTAGAACTAACATTATAAATTTTGCTTCGCCTCTATATAAAAATGAACAGGCGCAGTTGATAAATAGTTTTAAAATTTTGAGAGAGGAGTCACACTCGTTACCTTTTATTAATGTACAGAAAAGTTGGCAGCACGTGACACAGTTTATCACTTCGTTTCAAACTCCCCAAATGTCTAAAATTTCTAAGCCCACTATCTTTTAAAAAAGTGTGCATACGAGCGACAGACGAAAGCATCTGCAAGCTGGAGTCGTTAATTTAACTTAAACTTTCTGTTTCTAACCAATTTACGAACTGTGTTGTCTGCTAGCCAATGGTCATCCTGCCAGTTTGATAATGGGCTATTACTGTCCACCGATGGGAAAACACCTGTTTGTTTTGTGTATTGATCCGCAAAGCTAATTTTAAACATTAATGTATATCTTTTATCAATAAAATGAAATAAATTACAATTATAAGTGTAAAATTTACATTTAAGCATTACAAATGTTGTATATATACAGTATGTGGGTTTTTAGATTTATGTACTACTTTATTTTTCGGAAGAAAACAGACGGCTTCTTAATCGAGGAGTTCTACGTCACTTCCTGGAGACACAAAGCGTGAGGATGATGGCGGAGGCAAAGACGATGACGTACCTGCCTCCTAAACTTCACACATCCTACTATCCCACATTTCCCCCAAAGCCGTCCGAAGATTCTTTGTCGTATATCAGGTAAGTTACATTGTATATTTGCAGATGTCAATCTCTCGGACTTTTAATTTAAAGCAGTAGCCAATATTAGTTACCAAACTCCAACACCTGCAACACATCTTGACGTGTTACACGTATCACATTAACAATTTTTATTTTTCTTGGTTATTGAACGAATAAGCATAGTTAATTTATTGTCATTTTGCTTATGGATATAACAATGGTCTAACAGCTTTCAACAGGTAAAAAATTACATTTTAATTTAAAAAAAAATACATTGTAAAAGCATAATAATAAATTATAGCAGCTAGCACATTTATGGTCTGATCCTTAGACTTAGTACTTGCAATTTTTCCAAACATCAAACGTCAGATATATTTACAAGCCATTAGTGCACTTACTGATGTTATTTTCCTTATTATTGAATATCTACAAACATTGCTTTGGCTCAAAGAACACATTATTATTTTCTTGCATTTGAAAAAAAAAATAATAAAAAAGCACACAGATCTATGCTACCACTCCTGTTTATGGTGATATATATATATATATATATATATATATATATATATATATATATATATATATATATATATATATATTGCCCATCCCTAATCTGAGGTCAACAAACTTAAATCCTATAGATTACAGTACATGTACTGGTATCCAAACCCACCAAATGATCTTTGTGTATGCATAAGTAACTAGGGAATGTACCAGAGAGACAAGTATTTAAACATCTTAAACTTTTAATTTGATAAGGCAGTAATATCCCTTTTCTATACTGCATTTTCTTCCTTATAGTGTAGGATATGTTAGTAATTTATATTTTTTATTGTTCATCTTCAGGTCTGTTTTAACAGCTCCCACTACAGCACTAATGGGGGTAGTGGTTGATGGAAGGAAACCAGAAAGGGTAAGTAGACATAATACCACTGGATTTAGACTGGGTTCCCATGCTTAGATCGATCAATCTGGATCGATCTAACCCCTGGGGAGTCTCACTAAATTGCTGTCAACTAACCAGCTTAAATGTCTGTTACGCATACTGAATCAGCTAGAGGGTAAAGATAATTACCCCCTAACAGCTTTACTAGGCATGACAGAAATTTCAGCCAGTCCAGTTGACAGCCATTTAATGAGACTCCCCAGGGAGATAGATCAATCCAAATGCCTGTGGGAATAGTCCCTTAGAGTATATGGACTATGGAAGTTGGTACAGAGTCACTAATCTATTGTGTAACTCAGTACACACTGCCAGTATGTAGAATGTATGTTAGACATTGGATATTAACTAGTGTATCTTAATTATTTGTTTTGCAGATGTGTAAATTATCAGAAGTTTGTTCCACTCTGGCAAATGTTAAAGAAAATGGGAGCTTTCTTTTTTCATGTTAGATTATTTTCTTTTAACCTTTTCTTTATGGCCTTTGTACATGTATGTCTGTAAAATGCTTAGAATATTATTTGAGTACGTATATTATCCAAAATACATAGTTTAGAAGTGTTTTGGGGATTGCTATAGTAAGTTGATGATGTTTGTATAATTATAATATTGTTAGTATTATATTTTTATTTGCTACACAGGAAGTTATAGTAAGAGTAAGTATTACTAAACAAAAATAACTGGTGCTATAATTTGGGTGTAGTTTTACTTTTTTCCCTGATACACATTCCATTTGTTTTCATTTTTTCCTTTAGTCTATACATTTCATATTTTCATCATTTGTATTTTATTTCTCAAACTATGTTAACATCATACCAGAAAATTGATTAAGAGAATTCTCTTAGGGTGAACTTTGTGTGGATCTTTTAATCTTTTTTTTCTTAATTATAAATGTGATATTTATTTAATCTGAAAATAAAAATAATTTTCATGAAGCAAACAGACCAACTTTAAACTTTAAGCTTTTTTTTTCTTGAAGTCTTGATACCCTAAAATTGTTATGGTCATACTAATAGTGCTGCCACCTTAGCACCAGCTCACTTTATGCTAGTGTGTTGGTTTATGGAGCTTAGTGTGGCGGCCTTTGTATTTCTTCACAATGCATTTTATTCAAAATCAATAATGACATAAAGGCATGCTTAATGCACTTTATTTAGAGATCATATTCGGGGCCATGATGTTTATTCACCAAGTTTCAATACAAAGCTATTTTCTTTTCATTTTATTTGTTTGGAAATCCAATATTCTGATTCTGTAAATAAATCACAGCTCTAAATTGGGTTGTGGTATTGGGTTGTAGCAATATGTCTGAATAGAATATTTCGGTTGGGTAAAAAGTTTTTGAGGACTTGGGTGAAACCACATTGCCTTATATAATTTTACATTTCAAAATAGGGTCAGCCAATAAATGAGTTTTGCATCAAGCAGTCATAATTGTGCTTAACCTTGAAATACAGCTGTGAAATATTGTATATAGACTCCATACATATTTACAATCTCAAAAAGCACAGAGATGTTAGCTTGGATTTATGCTGCTATTTTAAATTGGCCAGTAAATGACTAGATATACAAGCACTACAGTAATGTAGTGCTTTTTTCAGGAAGAGTACTAATTGATAACTTTTGTATTTTCAGCATGCCGTAACACCTCGTTGTAGAGTACGTAAAATGGTTGGAGGTACCAATCGTTGGCGCCTGCCGGAATCTCTGGGCAGTGACCTTTTGGGGTCATCACAAGCACTTAGAGCAATTAACTTACCATACAATGAATCCATGGTCCACATTTTGACAGGTACATGTACTGCTAAACACACATTTTAGATGTTGTTGCTATGGACTCTCTTTTATAGTTATTGAAAAAAAAAATTAACAAGTGGGAGGGTGGGTCAGGTATCAATATATTCCAACATTGTCTTATGTGTTAAACTATTTGTAATACCAGGTTATGTTGATTTTATTGCCAACAGTTTTCTGTTATAATTTTATGAATAAAAGCTGTAGGGTCAAATACTCCATTAACACAAATGTTTTTCATGTTTTTATACCTTTCCTTTAGTATTGTGCCCAATATCAGCTAATCCCTTCTCTTATGTAACGATATATATCCAGATCAATACATTGTTTAGTCTCTTTTTTTTAAATTTTGTTTTGGATTATTTTAATTTATTATTAAACTTAGTTCCGTTCATTATGAGCTTCTGTACATACTTTTGAAAACTAACTTCTTCATGATTAATTTTGAATGTCTAAAAGAGGATGGCAGGTATATGTTTAGTACCCATATTAATGTTCATTAATTGCAAAAACCACCTCATTTTGTTACAGTTTTTTGCCCCCTGGGCTTTTGAACTATTCTGTTTACAATGCTTTATTATTTATTTATTTATTTATTTATTTATTTATTTATTTATTTATTTATTTATTTGCATCATTTAAAAAAAAGAAACCACAATATATTTAACTTTTTATTGTAATATTTAGCTGAAAACCCTCACCAGTCCATTAATTTAGACATGGAGAAGCCATATAAGTTTCCCCTGGCAGATATGAGGCCAAGGACCACAACTGGTGGAGATCGTCCAGTAGCTAGCAGTATGTTACCTCAGTGTCCATCTCCCCCCTACAGTGCACAGCCTAAACCTAAATATGCTGGGTAGGCAGCTCACTATTCTTTTTTAATGATATTTTCATTTACAAGTAATAGTAAAGAAGTAAACCTAACCATAAAGTTTACATTTTTATCTGTTAAAATACCACATATTAGATATAACTGATAAGATTTGTTTTTTCCATGCTAGAACTACTATTAATTTATATTATATTTCATCTTTTTATAATTATTATTATTTAATTTGTTGTTATAATATAAACACAAAGCACCATCAAAGGCAACTTCCACCGAGAATATTTTTTAGTTATATTTATGTTGAACTTGATGTTCCACCTTGTAGTATACCTCCTATCCCAACCTTTGTGCCATCCCGTGCCAGGCCAGCTAAGCCCATGGATGTGTTTCACTATCACTCAAAGAGAACAACATACCCTACTGGGCCAGGTATGGTTTACCTAGAATGCACTGGTCAGATAGTATATGCGTGCTAAAAACTCTTTAAAATAGACAACACATTTTATAATCAGTATTTGGATTAGTTTTCAGAAGAAATTAGATTTTGATTTTCAATGTCAGTGTACAGATAATAATTCTTAATATATTAAAGATATGCACACTCTAAATGAAATAATTAGGGTATTGAATACAGTCATAAACAATTTGTTAAATATATCATCTTATATACATGTACCTGTTTCTTGCCATAATGTAGACAATTTTACGATAATTGATATTGATAAATTACAAGGTATCCTAAAACAATGTACATTCATCTCATCTCACCATATCACATTTCAGATGTGCTTTTGCATTGTGCTGGCATGGATTGGGAATTACATCGACCATTTTTACAGAAATCTGAAACTTTGTCCAGTCTGCTTAACTATGCTGACAACCCCTGTCCTCGCTATTACTACAAGAACAAGGCCTCTGAAACCCTGGACAATTACATTAACCGCAGTCACATCTACAGTAATGAATACCGTGAGATCTCCAGTCGTTTAAATAAGGTTGAGGTGAAAGACGAGGCAGAGTTAGGCAAGGAGAGACGTGGTTTAGATCACCCAGCACATACGTCTGCTCGCTGCATGGCAAACATGACAGTCATCACTTTAGACCTCAAAGACCCAGTGATAACTAAACATTGTAAGTTGAGTACTTGCTTTCATCATAATCAAGATCTGTTTAGAAATTTTGATCCCTTTATTGAAAAGGAGAATTACGTTTGTGTATGTTTGTGGGATATGTTATTGTGTGCTCAATTTACCAACAGAAAGAATGATGCTCTGTTAAGATTTAATATTTTCTTGGTGCAATACTGATAGATAACCCAATATGTTAAAGTTGTTCCGTATTTTGATATAATTTATTTATCATTTGGATCATACCAGCTATAGCAGTTGCCTTGGGTAACCTGTATCATGATGAGACAGAGGTGGAAGTGGTGGATGTGGTGGGAGTCCTGGCAGTGGCTTACCATCTCAAGTTTAAACATTTGGAAAACGGGTAAGTGGGAACAGGGAGCAGTTTGTTTTTTTGTGATGAATACAATTGCCACCTGTAAATATGCCCTGTAAATTTACTTAAAATTGTTTGTGATTTCTTTATTAATAAAGAGAACTGTGAAATAATTCCCTTAAGTTTGTTACTCTTTTGTGCACACATAATGATGTTGCCTTATTTTGCACAGTTTTTCAAAAACTCAGGTTTCATGAAATTGAGAAATTAGTTTTGAGACAGTTAATACTGTCCCACATTTGTTAAATATTTGTTATTTTAGTCACCGCTGTTGTCTTTTATGCTCAGGTGTGCACGAATTATGATGCGCTCTATTCGAAGCAGAACAGTGTGTAGTTTTTACCAAGCTGCAGTCAAGGTTTGTTTTACATTTTCATGCTGGCATCTTATTATATTGGCTTGTAAAACAACTATTTTTGTTATTAAACAAACATTTTTATATCTATGCATTGATAAGAATTAATATTTGGGATATGTAAACCCATAAAATGTGAAAAGAATTTAAACATCCTGTGTGTGTGATACAAACAGGAACATTTTTGTAAAAACAAATGTACAGGTACTTATAAAGCCTGCATTTTGATAATGATCTGAAAAAATAGACCAATAAGCATTTATTCAACAAATAAATTAATTTGTGTATTATTTTTAGTATAAACAACATGAGGTGGCAACATCATGTGAGAGGTGGTTGGAATGTAACCTTATCCCCCAACTGTCCACACAAATACAGCTGAGAGACTTACCCATGGATGTGCTGCAGAAAATTCTCAAGTCCAGCAGGTAACATATTGTACAGCACACTGCACTTGTAGAAAAAAACAAGATGAAGCTAAGGTTTGCTTCGACCAAAATTAAGTACCTTAAGTAACACCAAAGAGTAGACCAGGATAAAACAATTGCAGTATGAGGTGCAAATCTCTCTCTACTTCAATTAACATTTCTTTTTTAATTACAAAGCCTTTATTGATCTTTGTTTCAGGTTGTTCACATTCAATGAATACTCACTGTACAAGGTGCTGGCATACTGGGTCTTTCTACAGATGAACCCTCAAATACAGCTGATGCCTTCACACAGCTCTGTACTGGCATATTTCAACAGGTAACTGGCACTGGCTGCTGGAGCCCTTTTAACCATCTTTTAATAAAATACAAGATAAAAACATATATTCAAATAATGAATGTTTATTGATTTCTAAATGTACTGGAGATTTTTTGTAGATTTGTACAAAATAGTTTAGGAATCAAAACACTACCTACCATATCGTTTTATCACTAAAAAGACAGGAACATGTGTATGTTACATTATTTTGACTCCTATGAACAATATATATTTTTAAAATATGTATTATAATTTGGTGTTACAAAGCTGAAAAATTATATTGATCAGTCTACTAACAAATCTTCTTTATATTCAAGTTTGCCCAAAAACAGCTCTTTACTGGAGAGGGAAGAAGGTCAAGCCTATGCTCCACTGTTCCAAACACTAAGACTTCATGGTATAATTGATAGTAAGTAGCTTTTCATTTTTACATACATTTCACATTTTTACATTCCAAGGGCATGATACTCTTTATGGATATGGTTATCATTAATAAAGCTCACATATTTGAAAACCATTTTCTTTATAAAAAGTATGATGTAGATATTTATTGAACAAAGCTGAAAAAAAAGTGAAATGCTGTCTGTGAAAGTTTTCAGCCTTTGGTTATAAATTTACAACTTTTTTTCCAGGTAGCCACATTCAAGATATTCAGCAGATGAACATCTTGCCACAAAGTTGGATTGTTCACATCCTAGCTCAGCACTATCAAGCTGTAAGAAAAATATGCTTTGGATTGCTTTCATTTGGGCAGTATATAAAATAATCACACAGCAGTCATGCAGTTTATCTTTTTTTACCCATTGCAATAATAATTGTTGCTAATTAAAGATATTTTTTTAATGTATGCTGTATCCTTTGTAGCATATAATTCTACTTGAAATTAATAATTTCAATTTCATTTTTATATGGTTAATTTATAAAATGATTTAAGAAAACTATGCACAAAAAGACCTGTCAGTTTATTGAAAAATGCAGTTATTATTTGTTGAAAATTAATTCAAGGCAGCATCTTTAAGTTGTATTCCATGTCTGATGTGTATATTAACTGATATAACTATAATACCTGATTGGTTTTTCTTCTATTTCTGTAGCTTCATGGAGGAGGGGATATGACGCTGATGACCAATTTCAATGCTGCAGCAATTAGACAGGGCTTTATAGTGGATGATGTGAGTTGAGGAAGCTAGTTTGTTGTTATATGCAGTAATGAGAAGTTTAATTACTGCATTTTGCCAATGCCCCTGCTTGAAAAACATTTACTAATTGCCTTAGCACATAAACCAAGGGAATTATCATGCAGATCAAATATATTTTTATCATTCTTTTCTCTACACAATAGAAATTGGCATCCTTTCATTCATTCATTTTCTATTTTTGTCTTATGAATGCTATTTTGGGTCTAATTAAAATTGATTCTGCTTTTGGATTTCCAGGAGCCTCCTTACCACTCTGAGGTGTTCTCCCTCCATGGTTTTCATTTCGAGATCAAAGCTGTCAGAACCAGCAAGAGGGGGACATACAGCTTTTACATGCAGGTGATTATGCATCAGCATTAGGGCAACAATCATTCTCATTACAAAATCCATCTGTTTGTCATATCTCATGGTAATGCTTAAATGGTAAAATATGCGAGCATGTTCACAATTTCAGCTCTAAGACAACATAACATGACATTATGGGCTGCCTTAACAGTCTGAATATGACACTTGTAAATATTTATTAAAACTAAAAAGAAATAGTGTTTTTGCATTAATATATTAGTATACAATACTGATAAAATGTTAACTTTGATGTTTCAGCGTCTAAAACCCACTGACCCTACCCTGACTTTCCGTCAGTGTGAGCGTGCCACTTTTTCCATGCGTCCAGACAGAGACGTCAAGTACAAAATAATGGTGCAGACAGTACATGATGGCGAGCAGGAGCTGTATACCACAGGACCTCTTACACAGAGGTTTGGGCTTGGAGACAAGACCAGCAGGAGCGAGGTATGTCACCAAAAAGATCATGCCCTTTCATATAACAAATTTAATGGATCTGTGGAAGAGCTTCATTTGAATTGCATGTGCTTGCTACACATGATTTTGTAAACAATTTTTTGCCTGGATTTCCAGTCACTGATTTTTGTTCTTCTATATTTCAGGTCATGACAGTGGATAACCTGGTCAAACCAATCTTTGTGAGCTTTGCCTTGATATTCCCACCTTCATAAAACTCCCACTGCGTTTGATAAAGATATTAATAATAAGCTGAAGATGAAAATTGAAATATAAATCATGATACACACATGGAACTTAAATTTTCTTGGCCATTTGTCTCTCTTTTTCAAAGGACACAATGCACATAAACTGGATTGGTATTAAACTTCTTGCAGTAAACAGTATTACATGCAACATAAACATTAAGCAATACATGGCAGTATTGGATACTAAAATATTTTGCTCAAATATAATTATCATACCACTGTGATGATTTCATATAAAGAAGAATTGCAAAGCTGATGCTTTATTTTTATGGATTTTTTTGTGGAAGGAGTGAGGACTGATGCAGTTGGTAGCCTTGCTTTCCAACTGCAGCATGATTTTTACATGCATGTATTATAAACATGGTGAAGATACACTAACCTTACTGGGTATGACTATATTCACTAGCAGGTGCTTGGGATCTGTAATTGAATTGCATTATTAATATCCCTGAACAAAAACTTATTTTGGAAGTTAAAAAATAATGTGAGCTAAAATTGTACTAGTAGGTTGCTAAAAATGGTCAACAAGTACTTTTTGTTTAACATGTTATACAAATCATGAAGAAAATGTGTCTAAAAACTAAGGGCTGCAGAAAGATAACATTTAGTGAGATAACAAAGTTACTAATAAGTACTGTGGTATTTGTAAATTGTGCCAAATGTTGCATCTAATCTTATTATTGTTATACCAAGTGTATTTTGTATATATTGTAAATTGTAACAGCTTTCACAGCATTTGAATTTTTGTTTTACAGCGCACTTTTTTCTTTAATTTATTTAAATTCTTTTCCACTTAAAATACAGAACAAAGGACCTTTGCTGTATTTATTTCAATATGCATTGTAAAAATTGCTTTACAGATATCTGCAATAAGCACAGATCATGACAAGCACTTTGCTTCCTCCAATTTCCTTGAATTGAACCATGGAATTGATGCAAAATTTGTTGTAGTCATTTCTTCAAAACTATTTTCATCCATCCGTGTCTCACATTTGTAGAAGTCTGACATTTCATAAACAAGTGTCTTTTGTGTCTGTTTAGTGTGAAAGCTATTGTTATTGTGACAGTTCTGTGATCTTACTAGACTCAATATGAAACAATTAATAAAATAATAAAACATACAGCACATTGATTAAAAATTTCATTATTCTTTAATCTTTAATACTTTAAATATTCTTATCTGTGAGAAAACAATAATAAACAAAAGCATCTAACAAGGAAATATTGATGATCAAGCTTATCCAAGCTGGGTGCATGGCTGTGTAATATTAACATACAAAGTAGAAGTTATTTCTGGGACCATTATCTTTATATGACTTAAATACTGGCCATTATTAATTTACAATCACATTCTATACACCACAATCATAACATGGAATATTTAGCATTATGATTAAAAGACAGCAAAGCTTACAAATATGCAGACATCATGCATAGCACCCAAAATAATGTCTTCTTGAACAATTGTGCATTTTAACAGATTTCACAATTTGAACAAAAAAGGAGAATGTATGTTGAAAAAAATCCATTTGGATGCTGATCAGTTAATTCATCTTTCCAGACTATTGCAATCAAGGTGGTTGCTACAACTGTAAGATCACTTAAACAAGCTCAATGTTTAACTAGCATATACTTACTAGATTAAGTATCATTAAATCTTTCAATCAGGTGGGAAAGTTGGTCCAATGGTACGCCAGCATGGTTCGTCTTCCAAGAGACTTTTGCAGTCTGGAAGATTTCTATCTGGTGATTATGTTAGTTGCCTCATTGAACAAGCTTTTACGAGTCTTATAAGTTTTTTTATCACAGCTTATTCAATCTCTTAAAGTGGTTGATATTAATTAATCAAAAAGTTTAAATCCCTCCATAAATTATAAATTAGTTACCCAGGAACTTTTCAACACTTTTTATTTCTTAACACAAAAATACTTAAAATAAAATTTCAACTACGGATGTTATTATCAACTTTATGTATACGGACATTTGGGAAGCTAGAAACAGTTTTCAACTAGTTTTACATGCATTAAGTACTTCATTATATATATATATCCTAAGAAACATTACTAACACATTACTTACACATTTGAAATATTGTAGTAATAAAAATTATACCAACATACTCAAGGCCTGTTCACATCAGCTCTGACCTGGACCAGAAACAGGTAAAAAATTAATGTCAAAAGATTACTGAACAAAGGATTAAATAGTTGTAACTAGGGGTCACTATGTTACCTGGTTATCTATTGATGTCAATTACTCTACAGAACTGATGTAAAAACACCTATAGTTCATAAACTTGGATAATTTTATCAATATCAAGATACTGCCTTTATTCTACCAAAGCATCTTCCACCCAATCAGAGGAACTGTGACAGAAAAATAACATACAAATAACAGGTCACGTACATGAAGAAAACAATAAAGAACAGTAAATACTTGCAAAAGCATGAAAACGATGATGTTTTGTACAACTCCATTGCCCTAGACTATTGATCTAACTCTAGTGAAATGCAGAGGTTGTTTGTAAAAGCCCTCTTGAGGAAAGCTAACTAATAGTCATTTCTATACATGCATTTGCTTAAGCACTGTCATAAGTATAATTACCCATGAATCCCCTAAAGAATGAAATCAAAATGTCTATTATCAATCACTTAAACAATGCATAAACAGAGTTTAGTCTTCCTACAGTTTTTAAATAAATAATTACTATATTGCCTCTTAATTATGAAATAAATTGCCAATCTTAATTTCAAACTTTTCATAATCAAACAGCTTTATAAAATAAATGTTTTATATAAAGAGTGCATATTAAATAAACACCATAAAGATTTCAATAACCAATGGTGCTACATACAAGAAAAAATATTAGTTCAATAACATGTACTCAGAAAAAAGGTTCATGCTTTAAATCTATCTATAGATAAGTGCCCTTTCATAATTGCTTGTTTCCAGTAAAGAGATGGCCCCTTTGGTGAAAATAATATTCCTATTACATATAGATCAGCTAATGGGATAGTTATCCTAAATCCAAGTTCCAATCATTAAGTTGATTTGCAATACTGATTGCTAATGATTACTGATGGCCTTTTCCAATAAAAGTATGCTTACCTCCTAAGGGGTATTATTTCACAGAATACATGATTTTTAATCACTGCAAATCCAGCACCATATGATAAGGAAAATGTAACAAGCAAGAAATTGGACATGACATTTTAACATAATGATATCATTAATGGAATAGGCAGGGATTGGCTTTGTTTTAGAAACCTGTTAAATAATCACCCAACAGATTTCCTTTTTAAAGAGTTGGCCTGGACGTCAAGTGGCTCACACCAGGGAGTGACAGTCAGGTCACAGATCAGCACCACATTGACTACAGTGAATGGGGACCCATCCACCTCCATATACCTGATGCTATCAACTTCATATTGCACATTGTCCACTCCTGTCTCATAGTCCCTGTGTCTGGCAGTCTGGAAACATAAAACATCTGAGGATAACAGGCTGTCTGAAAGTGTGTGTGTGTGTGTGTGTGTGTGTGTGTGTGTGAGAGAGAGAGAGAGAGAGAGAGAGATAGGGTATGTGTTTTTTGGGGGGTATAACATGCTTTCGTAATAATGATTTGGGTTTTTTTTTATCAATCTTGTGTTAAATCACATGTTACATCTAACATGAAAAATAAATTAAAGGTATGCAATGCAAATTAGGCCTTCATAAAGCAAAATATCAATTTTTCTGGAAATTTCAATTTTCCATTTTTCAGTAGGGTATACATTGATGTATCAATAATTAATCCACAAATCCATTTTCAAGCTCTTGATCTCTCATTTTTTGCCATTTCAAGTGAAGCATTTTCAAATGTCAAGTATGCAATAAGTCATTTTCAAATCAAATAAGAATGGTCAATTTGATCACTATAGTCACATTTGACCAGTCACATTTGAGGCAGTACTTTGTTCAAAGTAATATTGCCTTTTATAGTACATGTATCCTATAACATATTTTAATTAAAGTGATAATAACTCTTCGTTTCGGCCAAAAAATGAATTTTCCTGGAGTAAACAACAATTTTCCCATACTTACCAATGGTTAATGAATCCATTTTCACATTCAAAGTTAGTCCCTGTTTTTTTTCTAAAAAGTTTGGTTTTTTGTTAAAATCTCTTAAGAGATTTTAACAGAGTATAGCCATCAATGGAGGTCACGTGGTCTAAAGACAAGCTCAGATATCAGAATAATAGCTATAACTGCCGTTTTTGTGGTAAAACAGAATATATTATATTTCTATGAGTTATTCACAAATGTTTTTATTGTGAAATATAGATCTCATACGAAGAGTTATTATCCCTTTAAGATTGTGTACCCAAATTGAAGAAGCTGGATTGAAAAGAAATTCACAAAAGTAAAATTATACCTCAATAAAGAATCTTTTTGAATAATATTATGTGAAATTACATTTTGGCAAGATGAAAAAATTTAGAGCTTGCATACATCTTACACTGTTCATCCATCAATTCTTTGGATCCTGGGCACTTGTTTTCAAATTTCAGCTAATTTGGTCACATGTTTTGGAAGTGGGCGCTTGATTTCAAGAAAAAACTTGCTGTAAATTGCTAATGGATGTAAAATTACCTCTTTCTGATCAGGTGTCTTCTTCATATCTCGTTTCCTCTTTTTTCTGTCATGTATATGCTTGAATGTATGATAACCAGTTGTGAAGTTGGCTGGTCTAAAAATCTGAGAATTAACCAAATTTAGATACAGACATTTCATGTTTTAAATCACAAGCAATGGTTAACTTTTTAACCAAAACCCAGCATTTTTTTTTTCTAAAGTAATGTTTATAATTTTAAAGTTAAATTCAAAGTATGCTGTGGGGGTAGATTCCCCCAGGTGAGGTGATCATCTTTTTGATTGCTACCTGAGATTAACATATTGAGCTTTGCCTGTCCTTTGTTAAGCCATTGCTATCATAATTTCTGATATTAATCTGGTAACAGTCTACCTGAGATGTTAAGATAATGAAGCTGGGCTACATGCTTTGATCAACTTGATCAATACATATCATGCTTATCTTGATGACACCTACATTCTTTTGTTAAATACGGGTGGTTAACTGACTATTAGAGAACATACGCAACTATGCACATTAGGTACAAAATAATCCTCTTTAGAAAAATTGTATGCTTGATGAGTATGCCTGGAAACAAGTTTGAGGTGGAAAAAGGATTGTATAATCATATTACTTGACAGTAACTTTTACATACAAACTGCATTCAAGAAAAAAAAAACCCACAGAAAAAAGTTATTAGTATGGTATGCTTACTACATATAGATGTACACTATGTTTTATGTAAATGGGTCTACATTCTGAAAAATAAATCTGCTAAATAGCAAGTATTTTTCCTTATCCTAAGACACCCTACTGACAATAAATATAAAACCTTTTAATTAACAATGTATAGTGAAGCAATATTCCTTATTAATATTTACCTAGTGAGCATGACAAATGTTATCTCCGGTCAACAATCTGAGCAATTTTATTGCACTTACATTTAACTTGGCTTGCTTTATGCGAACATAAAACTCATCATCTTCTCTACCCCAGCCCCAGTATCGATTTGATAATCCATTTACCTGAAAGCATTGATATTATTACATTAATTTAAATAAAACAAATATAAAAGACATAACAGATATGAAATATAAATTACAAGCATTTCTAAACCAAATTTCTAAACTAAATTGAGTTCTATACAAATGCTAAACTGCATGGCTTTTGATATTAAGCTTATCATAAAATGTTTATAACACGAAAGTGAACTTACCACTTCTTAATATTACACTGTGAGGATCTTTGACCTTTCAGATGAAATTTGTCTTTTTTATTTCTTGCATACTGCAATCTGAATGTGTGTGACAATACTGGTACCTCAACAAACAAATTCTGGTTATGTAAGTTTTTGTTTTTGTCAGAAAATAGCATTTTATTTCCTTTTTTGTTACTTGCACATTTTAGTTACTCACCAGCTGAAAGTGTTCATTTCTCAGCAACAAGATGCCACCAACAAATGTCTTATAATGATAAAGAGGGTGAAGCCATGGGGACGACACATGGAATGGACCTTCTTCGGGAAAATCATAGCTGAGTTCTGGATTCAATGGCAGCAAATCTACATCATGCATAGCAATGTAGTCACATCCTTCTTTCTTACTGACTAGATAACCAATGTTTATCAGGGATCCACGATTGAATCTGCATGAGGAGAAAATACAAAAGCAAATATAAAGCCAAAACAGTGCCATCACAGGACTGTTGAATTTTTTGTGCACAAACATGAAATTGTTAAACACGGGGTTGACCTTACACGATGTTAACCTGAAATTTCTTTCAACTCTGTTTATATAACAATACATATATTCCAAAATGTTTAGCATTATTTCAGTCTTCAGATTAGCCTACCTTAGACCATCAGCCTGGTTGATGATGAATATTGTGTGCCTTATTTTTTTCTTGCTCAAAAAGTTATGCATGTGAGGAACAAATTCCTGGAGCTCTTCAAAGCGGTCCCGAAATGGTACTATCACAGCTAGTTTATGNTTTGTATATTGTGGAAGATGGGGCCGTAGCGATAGTCCGAAGGTTCAATAGTCCGAAGGTTCATTGGTCCGAATGTTCACTATAGAACCTTCGGACCAATGAACCCTTGATTAAAAAAATCGATAAAAATGTTACCACTTTTCGGACCAATGAACCTTCGGACCAATGAACCTTCGGACTATCGAGACGCCCCCGTGGAAGATATTATCTATTAGTTGCCAAGGATCCTGTCTCATTTGATACAAAAATTATCAAACCAAAACAACTCAACATCAGCTATTACTGAGTATATTAATTTAAAAAGACAATAATTTGCCCATTCTTCTAATAATGATTTTAAAAAATATGATCTCTGGTTGATACAGGACAGTAAAGGATAGAGGTCCAAACCGTCCTTTGTCTTCCCCCTCTTTCTACCACATATGCTGAGAATTTCTTGAAAAACTTAAATTTTGGTGGAAATGAAACAAAATTCTGTTGGCTTAACTCCAGTTTATACAAAAATTCAAGAAGGTTTCTAATAGTCAGCACTTTTAAAATACCTGTATACTACATTCATACCCCAGTTTCCAGCACACACTTACTATTAGAAATTAAAATTTTAACTAGTTGAACTTAAAGGACCATTCTGGTCCAGGGCCTTAGTGTAGGTGGCCTCTACTTAGACTTAGCTCTTTTTACGACACTTTTGGTTGGGCAGTTGGGTTTTGACAAAATCATTTTTGCATACTTTACCTTCTCTTGCCTTCTTCATGTTGCATGTTGCTACGTCTGTGAGAACGCCTGCAGATGTGGCTGCCTCCGCGTTCAGCTGTGACTGCCTCCAACGTGGAAAACACCGGATGTACACGGAAATGCATCTGAAATAATAGCGCATGCGTAGCTATCGCCAGAAATACCGGGATTTTTAAATCAACCGACAGATAGAGGGCATTAAGACTAGATACACGTAGAAAAAAAATTAATATTTTTTTTTTAGAATTACCTAACAATGAAATGTAAATAGGATTCCACTATAGATGACGATAAAATATTGCCCTTATTTAGGTTACTTTCGTAATTAGCCTACTACAAATTAGCATATGGACATAGGCTATTAGCAAGTCAAGTTGAATAAAAGCATATATTTTGAGGAAAATATTGTTCTGAAAAAAGTTATTTAACATCCATCTACAAAAGAGTGCACGTATTTTCCAAGATCATGTAGACAAATTTTAGTAGGCATAATATCATTATCAGTAAAAAAAAGTTTGTCAAAAATTGCAATTAGGCCTACCAGATACCCCCATTAAATTAACATTCTAACTTGCAGATTCGGGATTTTGCCACATTCGGGATTTTTTAAAGTTTATTTATTTATTTGTTATTTCATTTCTCAATTTATTTATTTATTAGATTTTGTAGAGTAAAGCAGGCATGCATGACGGAATTTTAAAAAAGCAAACAATGGCGCTGAAGGAAAAAAAAAACATTAGGATTTGAACTTGACGTAGGCCTATACCTCAATTTCAACAAAACAATTGTTTTTTCAGTTATGTTCGACAAAAGATAATCCCAAAAGATGAACAACGGCAAAAGAAATAAAGAGGTATTTGTTGGAATCAAAACAACTATAGTTCCACGCATTTATGTTTATAACAGGGTCTACTTTTTATAATTATTATTATTATTTTGCCTGTTAGATCTATTAGTACTGAATGTGATGCTTCCCGAAATAGATAATCAGCTTACACATCACTGATGATTGACACTAAATTAGTTCACAGGTCTTCCTGGAGGTTATATGACAAAGGCATGAGCGTCATACTTAGCGCTAAAAATAACAGACATGATAACCGTTTCACTCTCCAACAGAGCCCCTGCTTAGCTGAGATTGTCACATATTGCAGTCACACTCGTTACTTCGAAAGAAATCATATATTGAATAATTAGAAATTTTCAATAATCTTATTCAAACCACGTAATCGAAACAATTAATACACATTCTAATCAAGCGTGTGTTATATAATAATAATAATAATAATAATAATAATAATAATAATAATAATAGTAATAATAATAATAATAATAATAATATGACTATTACCAAAAATGGAAATAGATCAATTCAAACATTGACCTACTTCATGGAAATATCAAAGAACCTAAGATAGCGTGCCATACTGGCTGTACATGTAGGCCTGCGAAACACGCATGGATTTTGGTCTTCCATGTCGAAGAAAGCATTTACACCACCATATTAGTATACATTACACCGACACAAAGAGGTAACTATATGTTTATTACATACGGAGTATGAATTACAACTATACAATATAATAAATGAGTTGGCGCTATCGCAGGGTAAGCCATGTGGTTATTATGTTCCGTTGCTCTTGTTCGACAAGCTTTTCGAACGACAAAATAAGAAGAACAAAGTCAATGTATGTGTATTTTAATTTTGTTTTTCTGTTTTAGAACAAAAGGAAGTGTTCGGCACTGTTAGGGGGGGATGGTCAGGCAATCTAAGGGATAGGAAGTTTGTAACAAATGTGATAATAAGACTCTAAGCAAAAATTATTCTGTAAAAATTATCGAGTTTTGCATATTTTTTCTACAATTATCTTGTAATTTTTACCTTTTCCTTTCATTCTGTAAAAATATTTTTAAAAAAATTATTACTATCCCTTTTGTCATTTTGAACATTGAATGCAATCTTGAATTTCGATATTTTAAAAAAATTGATTTACATATTGTTGCATTTATTGCATTAGTAACAAAATAAGGCAATGGCTCTTCTAAAACGTGCAATACACAGCAATCGCAAAATTATCTTTATTTTGGTACGCCCACCCCTTGCCTGGTATTGCCACGGTTATTTTGGCGTGGGAAAGGCTTGTCTACACCAGAGCGGGTCGCGAATTGATTGATATTTGAACAAGAAATGGAACGATATTTTCAAAATTAGAAGGGAGACAAGTTAATAGAATGGAAGATTGATTGGTTTGGATCAAATGTCTTTGGAGTGTCAAACTTATGTGTGTTTGGCGGATGGTTTGAGATGGGGGGGGGGGAGAGAGAGAGAGAGAGAGAGAGAGAGAGAGAGAAACTACAAGTGAAGTTTTGAAAAAATCATATTCCATAAAATATGTGTAATATTTGGAAATATTTTTCTTCAGTTTGACAGAAAGAACATTTTATAGTTTGTGGATTTGATCACTGGCCAAGACTGTATGACATCGAAATGTGATCCACTTTTTTTATCGTCGTCTCTCACTTAAACGGTGGAAGGTTAAGCAATGCTTCCTCAACTTTCTTTTAATAAAATGTACTCATAGCCTGTCTTCAATTTATATCGATAAGGTTAACCTTGTAATGTGCGCTTCTAGAAAAATCTGTGCTGTGCCGGTCACTTAAATCAAGAAAAGTAGCAGCTTATATTAAAGAAAGCACAGAAGGAGCCCCCGTGGAGCAATGAGAGTACTTTCAGAGGCCCAGGCGTAATTTATCACATCGCTTGTTTAGCAGTTAATTAGCAATTTTGAAAGAAATCATATCGATAAATTTCAACCCCACGCACGATTACTTCATAAATCGTACGATCTTCACGAATCAAGGACTATTTTCTTCTCGCTGTGATGCGGCGTGAAGTGACGGCCGATTCATCACTTGCCACGCGCTGCTTGGCGCTGATGGCGATTTGAATGCTCAGTAACTTTTAGAATGATGAAACGAACCTCTTAATATCACCCAAAGGAGAGATTATTTCAAATTTTGTCGATGACTAATTTCTTGATTTGAAACAATTTCAGCTATTATCACGAGGGGTAGCCTCAGGGACCGTCCTTCAATTTGACCGTTTGCAACGGAAAGAGTACCAATTTTATATAAACCGCAGATGAATCTTAAAAGATTTCATTTTTTTATGATCATTCTCTGCCATGTTGGCCTATAGGCTAACAAGTATGCGACATCTCTTCTGTTGCATTAAAAAGAGCGAAACCTTAAAAATGACAAACAATTAGGGTGAATATGCGTTGAAATCGTCAAAATGTAGAGGCCGTGTTCCTCAGAGGTGAAGGTTTGATGTCGAGGACGGTCTATTGGAAGAACACGTCATTTAAATGAATATCAATTTATACGTGTTATTTGGCAAACAGAGATAAAATAATTTGATAGAAGTTTTGTTTTCTCTATAGCAAAACGTTAAGGAATGAAAAGGTGTTTTTTTCCTTTTTCTTTTTACTAAATGAAAAATGAAGGTTTATAAATCAAAGATATGTGAAAGAATGAGACAGTAAATTTTCCCATTTTATATCCAATTTTTCGAATAAGTACTATTTTTTCATTCAGATTATAAGCCCCTCTTGCGTTCATATTGCGGTTGTTTTAAATTTTAATGAAAATATGTTCCACCACAAGTAACTTCCAACAAATGGATTGGTGGCAAACAAAATGCTAACCTAAAACACGTTCCGTGATATGATTATATTATTTCTGACTTATTTTAGGGGGCTCGTACGTGTCCCTCCGTAAATATCTCCCAAACCCTGAGTAGAGTTCAGTTTTTGAGTATGCCTGGCATTCTTCTATGCGTTATCGATTTCATCTAACCATAAAGCAATACCGTAACAAATCACATTGCATAAGTTATACATCACGTAAAAAGGGGCGAATTGCTATTTCATTTTGTTGTTCATTTCTTATTAAACTGGTTGATTTGCATATGTGGGCGGTAATCCTGTCCTTAGGGTGTGGTCATCACTTGACCACTGTATACCTGGATGCAATCGGCACTTTAGATATTATCGTGGCGTGGGAACCAGCCACAGGTATTTACTGACCACAAGGAATCGGCCACAGAAATGGTCTTTAATTCGCCTAAATGCTATCTTTAAATGGTTGTCCAATTGTTAGCAACGCCCTTTCGATTCAAAGCAATTGTATGGTGATTGCTAGATACGAATCTCGTTTTTAACCAGATCATTGCACTGGCTGATGAAATTATGGAGACTATTAAACATTTAGAATACGCAACAGTAAACAAGGAATAGCCTTTCGAACTTTTGATACCCGAGGGCCTTGGGATAAACTGAAATTACGCTAAACACAATGTCGCCGTCAGGTTCAATGTGCCGTACTGTGAAAGGAGTGAGCTTTAGAAATACTGAACACGACTGACGCCGGTCCTCAGATGAGATCCTCAGTGTATCTCCCCACATAATAAGGAGCACCTGTCATTTAATATTAGTGTGCTCCAAGATTATCTATTTTATTTTTCAAAATTAGAGGAAATGCATTTTTACCAAATGCGCACCCATTACCAAATTTTTTTGTGATGTCTCATTTTTCTATACAGTATATCAAATATAAGTGCTAAACTGAAAAAAGTCTCTGACTTTGAAATGGTCCCAATAAGACAACTCTCTCTCTCTCTCTCTCTCTCTCTCTCTCTCTCTCTCTCTCTCACACACACACACACACACACACACACACACACTAAAAGAAAAACTGAAAAAAATAACGGGAAATACTGCCAGCTCTGAGGTTAAGCTGTCATTGCATGAGCATACTCTAAACTGTTGTTGTGAAAAAAAGGACCGACAGAATCAACAGCTTCCGTTTATTTCAATAAAGACCTATCGACCTAATCAATTTAAGTAAAAGGTTGATAACAACAGCGGTCCATGAGCTAAGATTAAAGGATAATATCCTGTTTTCGAAGTTTATTGCACTTAAACAGCCTTGTTCTTCTAGATATTAAAATATGCGAACGGAAAACAGTAAAGCTTTCTTGCAGGCCACGAGATAGACAAATTTGAGAACGATTATTTAAAATTTAATCATCGGAAACTAACTGCAGGCTGTAAAAAAAAAAGCATGTGAAACTAAGCTCGCTCAATGTCACCTATATGTAAAATCGATAAGAGATATATCTGAATGCAGAAGATATATTTCTACAGTGTCATTTGCCAGCAAATATACCTCGAGATCCCTCCAGGACAAGTGAGAAATCCGGTGAACAGGGGTGTCTTGAATTTTAACTACAGTACCTGTTATGTATTAATCTGGACCCCCCCCCCCCCCACACACACACACACACCCGAGCTACAATTTTATTGCATAAAGTGCCATAAAAGTAGTAGAAAATTGGATAAAATTTTATCAGCAAGTCAAACGTCTCTCTTTCCTACATTAAGGGTAGTTTTAAGAGAAATTTAAAAATATTTTTATCCAAAGAATACTGAGGCTAATTTGTCTTCTTTTATTTTTGCTTTTATTCCTTTGAATTCGTAATTGATCTAATTTTTGTTGTTGTTGTTGTTTTTATCGTTGTTTTTATCGGCAATAATATCTGTAAACAGCGCTGAGAGGTTTAGTTAGAATACTTCAGCGACCTAAGCAAAAAGTGCATCAAATCTGATGGATAAACCCACGTAACACCTTTGAAATTTCCATTCAGATATCAACGTGATTCCCCTCCTAAATTTTGTACTATGAGGCGATNATTGTATATTGTGGAAGATGGGGCCGTAGCGATAGTCCGAAGGTTCAATAGTCCGAAGGTTCATTGGTCCGAATGTTCGCTATAGAACCTTCGGACCAATGAACCCTTGATTAAAAAAATCGATAAAAATGTTACCACTTTTCGGACCAATGAACCTTCGGACCAATGAACCTTCGGACTATCGAGACGCCCCCGTGGAAGATATTATCTATTAGTTGCCAAGGATCCTGTCTCATTTGATACAAAAATTATAAAACCAAAACAACTCAACATCAGCTATTACTGAGTATATTAATTTAAAAAGACAATAATTTGCCCATTCTTCTAATAATAATTTTTAAAAATATGATCTCTGGTCAATACAGGACAGTAGAAAGGATAGGGATCAAAACCGTCATTTGTCTTTTCCCCTCTTTCTACCACATGCTGGGAATTTCTTGAGAAACCTTCATTTTGGTGGATATGAAACAATTATAATTCTGTTGGCTTAACTCCAGTTTATACAAAAATTCAAGGAGGTTTCTAATAGTCAGCACTTTTAAAATGCGTGTATACTACATTCATACCCTAGTTTCCAGCACACACTTACCACTTACTATTAGAAATTAAAATTTTAACTAGTTGTACTTAAAGTTAAAGGACCATTCTAGTCCAGTGCCAATTAGCCTTAGTGTTGGTGGCCTCTTAGCTCTTTTTACGACACTTTTGGTTGGGCAGTTGGGTTTTGAAAAAATCATTCAGATCCTGCATACTTTACCTTCTCTTGCCTTCTTCAGGTTGCATTTTGCTACGTCTGTGAGAACGCCTGCAGATGTGGCTGCCTCCGCGTTCAGCTGTGACTGCCTCCAACGTGGAAAACACCGGATGTACACGGAAATGCATCTGAAATAATAGCGCATGCGTGACTATCGCCAGAAATACCGGGATTTTTAAATCAACCGACAGATAGAGGGCATTACTACTAGATACACGATGGGAATTGTAGAAAAAAATTAATATTTTTTTAGAATTACCTAACAATGAAATGTAAATAGGATTCCACTATAGATAACGATAAAAAATTGTCCTTATTTAGGTTACTTTCGTAATTAGCCTACTACAAATTAGCATATGAGCATAGGCTATTAGCAAATTAAGTTGAATAAAAGAATATTTTTGAGGAAAATGTTGTTCTGAAAAAAGTTATTTAACATCCATCTACAAAAGAGTGCACGTATTTTCCAAGATTATGTAGACAAATTTTAGTAGGCATAATATCATTATCAGTAAAAAAAGTTTGTCAAAAATTGCAATTAGGCCTACCAGATACCCCCATTAAATTAACATTCAAACTTGCAGATTCGGGATTTTGCCAGATTCGGAGTTTTTTTTTTTCGTTTATTTATTTATTTGTTATTTCATTTCTCAATTTATTTATTTATTAGATTTTGTAGAGTAAAGCAGGCATGCATGACGGAATTTTAAAAAAGCAAACAATGGCACTGAAGGAAAAAAAACATAAGGATTTGAACTTGACGTATACCTCAATTTCAACAAAACAATTGTTTTCTCAGTTATGTTCGACAATAGATAATCCCAAAAGATGAACAACGACAAAAGAAATGAAGAGGTATTTGTTGGAATCAAAACAACTATAGTTCCACGCATTTATGTTTAGAACAGGGTCTACTTTTTATTATTATTATTATTATTATTATTATTATTATTATTATTATTATTATTATTATTATTATTATTATTATTATTATTTTGCCTGTTAGATCTATTAGTGCTGAATGTGATGCTTCCCGAAATAGATAATCAGCTTACACAACACTGATGATTGACACTAAATTAGTTCACAGGTCTTCCTGGAGGTTATATGACAAAGGTATGCTGTCATACTTTGCGCTAAAAATAACAGACATGATAACCGTTTCACTCTCCAACAGAGCCCCTGCTTAGCTGAGACTAAGATCTAATAAATATTAGATCTTAGGCTGAGATTGTCACATATTGTAGTCACACTCGTTACTTTAAAAGAAATCATATTTTGAATAATTGAAAATTTTCAATAATCTTATTCAAACCACGTAATCGAAACAATTAATACACATTCTATTCAAGCTTGTGTTATTTAATAATAATAAAAAAAATAATAATATGACTATGACAAAAAATGTAAATAGATCAATTCAAACATTGACCTACTTCATGGAAATTTCAAAGAACCTGAAGATAGCGTGCCATACTGGCTGTAGGCCTGCGAAACACGCATGGATTTTGGTCTTCCATGTCGAAGAAAGCATTTACACCACCATATTAGTATACATAACACCGACACAAAGAGGTGACTATATGTTTATTACATACGGAGTATGAATTACAACTATACAATATAATAAATGAGTTGGCGCTATCGCAGGGTAAGCCATGTGGTTATTATGTTCCGTTGTTCTTGTTCGACAAGCTTTTCGAACGACAAAATTAGAAGAACAAAGGCAATGTATGTGAATTTCAATGTTTTTATTTCTGTTTTAGAAGTGTTCGGCACTGTGAGGATCTCCTTATTTCACTCGGAGGGGGGGGGGGGGGATGGTTAGGCAATCTAAGGGATAGGGAGTATGTAACAAATGTGATAATAAGATTCTAAGCAAAAATTATTCTGTAAAAATTATCGTGTTTTGCATATTTTTTCTACAATTATCTTGTAATTTTTATCTTTTCCTTTCATTCCGTAAAAATATTTTTAAAAAAATTGTTACTATCCCTTTTGTCATTTTGAACATTGAATGCAATCTTGAATTTCGATATTTAAAAAAAATTGATTTACATATTGTTGCATTTATTGCATTAGTAACAAAATAAGGCAATGGCTCTTCTAAAACGTGCAATACACAGCAATACACAGCAATCGCAAAATTATCTTTATTTTGATACGCCCACCCCTTGCCTGGTATTGCTACGGTTATTTTGGCGTGGGAAAGGCTTGTCTACACCAGAGCGGGTCGCGAATTGATTGATATTTGAACAAGAAATGGAACGATATTTTCAAAATTAGAAGGGAGACAAGTTAATAGAATGGAAGATTGATTGGTTTGGATCAAACGTCTTTGGAGTGTCAAACTTATGTGTGTTTGGCGGATGGTTTGAGATGGGGGGGGGGAGAGAGAGAGAGAGAGAGAGAGAGAGAGAGAGAGAGAGAGAGAAACTACAAGTGAAGTTTTGAAAAAATCATATTCCATAAAATATGTATAATATTTGGAAATATTTTTCTTCAGTTTGACAGAAAGAACATTTTATAGTTTGTGGATTTGCTCACTGGCCAAGACTGTATGACATCGAAATGTGATCCACTTTTTTATCGTCGTCTCTCACTTAAACGGTGGAAGGTTAAGCAATACTGCCTCAACTTTCTTTTAATAAAATGTACTCATAGCCTGTCTTCAATTTGTATCGATAAGGTTAACCTTGTTCTGTGTGCTTCTCGAAAAATCTGTGCTGTGCCGGTCACTTGAATCAAGAAAAGTAGCAGCTTATATTAAAGAAAGCACAGAAGGAGCCCCCGTGGAGCAATGAGAGTGCTTTCAGAGGCCCAGGCGTAATTTATCACATCGCTTGTTTAGCAGTTAATTAGCAATTTTGAAAGAAATCATATCGATAAATTTCAACCCCACGCACGATTACTTCATAAATCGTACGATCTTCACGAATCAAGGACTATTTTCTTCTCGCTGTGATGCGGCGTGAAGTGACGGCCGATTCATCACTTGCCACGCGCTGCTTGGCGCTGATGGCGATTTGAATGCTCAGTAACTTTTAGAATGATGAAACGAACCTCTTAATATCACCCAAAGGAGAGATTATTTCAAATTTTGTCGATGACTAATTTCTTGATTTGAAACAATTTCAGCTATTATCACGAGGGGTAGCCTCAGGGACCGTCCTTCAATTTGACCGTTTGCAACGGAAAGAGTACCAATTTTATATAAACCGCAGATGAATCTTAAAAGATTTCATTTTTTATGATCATTCTCTGCCATGTTGGCCTATAGGCTAACAAGTATGCGACATCTCTTCTGTTGCATTAAAAAGAGCGACACCTTAAAAAATGACAAACAATTAGGGTGAATATGCTTTGAAATCGTCAAAATGCAGAGGCCGTGTTCCTCAGAGGTGAACGTTTGGTGTCGAGGACGGTCTATTGGAAGAATATGTCATTTAATGAATATCAATTTATACGTGTTATTTGGCAAACAGAGATAAAATAATTTGATAGAAAATTTGTTTTCTCTATAGCAAAACGTTAAGGGATGAAAAGGTGTTTTTTCCTTATTCTCTTTACTAAATGAAAAATGAACATTTATAAATCAAAGATATGTGAAAGAGTGAGACAGTAAAATTTCCCATTTTATATCCAGTTTTTCGAATAAGTACTATTTTTTCATTCAGATTAAAAGCCCCTCTTGCGTTCATATTGCGGTTGTTTTAAATTTTAATGAAAATATGTTCCACCACAAGTAACTTCCAACAAATGGATTGGTGGCAAACAAAATGCTAACCTAAAACACGTTCCGTGATATGATTATATTATTTCCGACTTATTGTAGGGGGCTCGTACGTGTCCCTCCGTAAATATCTCCCAAACCCTGAGTAGAGTTCAGTTTTTGAGTATGCCTGGCATTCTTTTTGTTGTTCATTTCTTATTAAACTGGTCGATTTGCATATGTGGGCGGTAATCCTGTCCTAAGGGTGTGGTCATCACTTGACCACTGTATAGCTGGATGCAATCGGCACTTTAGATATTTTCGTGGCGTGGGAACCAGCCACAGGTATTTACTGACCACAAGGAATAGCCCACAGAAATGGTCTTTAATTCGCCTAAATGCTATCTTTAAATGGTTGTCCAATTGTTAGCAACGCCCTTTCGATTCAAAGCAATTGTATGGTGATTGCTAGATACGAATCTCGTTTTTAACCAGATCATTGCACTGGCTGATGAAATTATGAAGACTATTAAACATTTAGAATACGCAACAGTAAACAAGGAATAGCCTTTCGAACTTTTGATACCCGAGGGCCTTGGGATAAACTGAAATTACGCTAAACACAATGTCGCCGTCAGGTTCAATGTGCCGTACTGTGAAAGGAGTGAGCTTTAGAAATACTGAACACGACTGACGCCGGTCTTCAGATGAGATCCTCAGTGAATCTCCCCACATAATAAGGAGCACCTGTCATTTAATATCAGTGTGCTCCAAGATTATCTTTTTTATTTTTCAAAATTAGAGGAAATGCATTTTGACCAAATGCGCACCCATTACCAAATTTTTTTGTGATGTCTCATTTTTCTATACAGTATATCAAATATAAGTGCTATACTGAAAAAAGTCTCTGACTTTGAAATGGCCCCAAAAGGACAACTCTCTCTCTCTCTCTCTCTCTCTCTCTCTCACACACACACACACACACACACACACACACACTAAAAGAAAAACTGAAAAAATAATGCGATATACTGCCAGCTCTGAGGTTAAGCTGTCATTGCGTGAGCATACTCTAAACTGTTGTTGTGAAAAAAAAAGGACCGACAGAATCAACAGCTTCTGTTTATTTCAATAAAGACCTATCGACCTAATCAATTTAAATAAAAGGTTGATAACAACAGCGGTCCATGAGCTAAGATGAAAGTATAATATCCTGTTTTCGAAGTTTATTGCACTTAAACAGCCTTGTTCTTCTAGATATTAAAATATGCGAACGGAAAACAGTAAAGCTTTCTTGCAGGCCACGAGATGGACAAATCTGAGAACGATTATTTAAAATTTTATCATCGGAAACTAACTGCAGGATGTAAAAAAAAAAAGCATGTGAAACTAAGCTCGCTCAATGTCACCTATATGTAAAATCGATAAGAGATATATCTGAATGCAGAAGATATATTTCTACAGTGTCATTTGCCAGCAAATATACCTCGAGATGCCTCCAGGACAAGTGAGAAATCCGGTGAACAGGAGTGTCTTGAATTTTAACTACAGTACCTGTTATGTATTAATCTGGACCCCCCACCCCCACCCCCGAGCTACAATTTTATTGTGTAAAGTGCCATAAAAGTAGTAAGAAAATTGGATAAAATTTTATCAGCAAGTCAAACGTCTCTCTTTCCTACATTAACGGTAGTTTTAAGAGAAATTTAAAAACATTTTTATCCAAAGAATACTGAGGCTAATTTGTCTTCTTTTATTTTTGCTTTTATTCCTTTGAATTCGTAATTGATCTAATTTTTGTTGTTGTTGTTGTTCTTATCGTTGTTTTTATCGGCAATAATATCTGTAAACAGCGCTGAGAGGTTTATGTTGCGCGGTTTTAGTTAGAATACTTCAGCGACCTAAGCAAAAAGTGCATCAAATCTGATGGATAAACCCACGTAAACACCTTTGAAATTTCCATTCAGATATCAACGTGATTCCCCTCCTAAATTTTGTACTATGAGGCGATTAGATTTGATTACATGATCACATCACCGGTTTATCTGTTATTTATTCAACTCTTTAGCAATAAATACAGGCACACGCAAGGTTGGCAGAACTCAAATAGATTTGTTAGCATGATTTTGACTTTTTCGGTACATCGCAGTTCGAGAGTGGGGTTATGCATGACTTTTTTGGTAGATAAAGAAAACGACATCAACAATGTCATCAATTAAAACTTGGTACAAAGCCATATACAAAGAAAAATATCACCACTGTAAGTAAGGATCTGACAAGAAAAATGTTGAATCTTTGATTAAAAAGGAATAAGTGGAATGTGAAAGAAATTTAGATCACTTCTAAGATCCTTCAATAAAATCATTTTCATAATTGTTTGACAGCATTATGCAGTAGATGGATATATGTAGTTGCAAGTGCGCCTTAACGCTGTACATGATAACGTCTGTACTTCATTGTCGTAATCAATAAACCATTGCAAGGTTGTGCAATGTACAAAATAGAGTTCTATACACAAAATACAATACAGCAGTTTGAAATAGCCCAGGCTTGTATTTTGATAAGTTGAAACATTCAAGACACGCACGCACGTACACACACGCGCGCGCGCGCGCGCCATATCAAACATGTAGGCCCTATTGATCAGTTTGTAGTAAGTATTTTAGACACGCAACATAAGAAATCTTATGCCTGTAAGATTAAAAATGACGACTTTCTGAGCATTTGAAGCAATACACATTAAGAGATATATTTGTTTTACATGGGAAAATGACCACAGGTGCACAATTTGTAAAGTATATCAGCAAATACCACTAATTTGCTATCTTCCCCTTTTAAGTAATTGTATTTGGCTTATGTAAAAGAGATGAATCTTGCAGATCAGCGTGTTAAAATGATGAAATAACAAGCGTCAAATACAGTGATATCCGAAATAAAAAGAATTCTAACACAGGAAGAATTACTGTACGTCGGAACGGAAATCCCCCTCAAAAAAAAAAAAAAAAAAAAAAAAATTATACCTCCTTCTTTAACATTAAACTACTTCAAAAAAAAAAAAATCGAAAGATGATGATAAGAAATCATATCATAACTTAACGAGTTTATATAGATTTTTTTTTCTTTTGCTACAGAGAGCCACGCGAAACGCGATATATGGAAATTTTATACTGAATGAAGAACGCTATGGACAAGTACAACGTTTATAAAAAATCACAACCTTTTATTCTATGAGATGATTTAATTGTATCTTATTTCATTGTGCCTGCTTACCCAACAAGTTATAAGTGCATGAATGAAAACGATAATGTCTCGTCAGTGCTGATTTTACCCACATATTGTCTAAAACACACAAACGCATTGAAACATAACCAAATTGAATCACGATAAAAATATACTTTAAATACTCTCGGCGAAACCTTCTCCAATTTTATTCAACATTTTAGGTATTTGTTGGAATGTACTTTTCTCGCCAGTGTTTCAGTTAAAGGCTTGATTCTGTCCTATTGATGAGACCGATGAACTAATTTAGAAATGTTATATAATGTAAATAACTACCGGAATCAAATGACGTTGATAAGAAACCGCGATCGTAATTAGTTGATTTACCTATATCCTTCTTTGTCACCGTTGTTTGAGCCTCCTGTTAGTATGCAGCTGCCCGGTGACAAAGTAGACGATTGCCATGCTTGTATGGCGCTGATTGCGACGATTTCGTATTAGCGGGCATTAAACATTATTATTCTCTACTTGTAGAGACTGTGTGTAACAAGATATCTGAAGATTTGCAGAATTGCCATCTTACCGGAGTATTTAACTCTTGTTCAAGTAATCGTTACCGGGGATCGCTAGATGCTGACAAAAGCGATTAGTTTACGATTACCATTTATAAAGCCAACAAAAAAGAAAATGCCGAAAAGCTGTTTTCCCCGAGTTCAACGGGCTCCACAGTCGCACAGGAATTTCAAATACCTTGATAAATTTGTCGAATAGCTGCGCAATTTGCTGCTATCGAGTGGTTGTCTTTGTAATCTTAGACATGTTTTCTCTCACTTGACTGCCTACACAATGCCATTAGAATCCTATCAGATAAATCGAGCGGAGACTGTCAAGCCAGCCAATAGCCCTTGAACACTGAGTGATTTCACGATAGCAGAATTTAATGGTGAAGCACTTCAAGATAACTTTTTTAATGAATTGCTCGTAGTCTTGTGTCAGATTTACCCTAGGATAACGATTTGGCATTTGACGTAAACAACGCGCTTAAAATACCACAAAATGGTGGATCCACGTCCACATTGATATATTTTGATTTTATTCGCGGTGAAAGGCGATGACATGTCAAAAACCAAATTGCGTCTTCCCATAAATTTTTAGATATTGCATCATGATTTGATCTTCCTTTTGCAAACTAAACTACCATGTTGATAAGATTCTTCTGAAATTAAACGTGAACGAATCAACAGAAAATTAAGTGAATTAAAAATATTGGCAAGAAATTGAAATGCTACAGTGAAAAGGTGCTAGGGGTTTTTGCAATATCTACACGTGTTTGTTTTCACGTTCTTATTTTTTAAAAAATTGGATGACTGCAGTTCTATTCCATCTAAGATGGGAGTTTAAGTAAAAATTCTTTGGCCCTAAAGTATATTGTGCGTATGTGTAGGATTTCAGATAATCTGTATCAAAAAGTTATGTGCAAAATATCAATTACCTCATAGGAATGACTAGATAATACAATTCTCAATAATCTCTGGTCTCTACAAATCACTATGTGATACTATGATAAGTTTACTTTTACTTAATGTAAAAGGTTTTAGAATTAGTGAGCTATTCACAATTTTTTACTAACATAGCTTGCAAAACTACATGTAGATGCTAAATGAATATAACATAACTGTATGGATATTTCAGCCCAGAGAATCTCGAAAAAAAAAAAAATACTTTACTGTTATTGAAACCTTTACACTATTTCGAAAAATAAAAAAAAAATGTAAAAACACGCACACGTATGTGAAAATGCTAATTAGACCAGTAGCTGACATGTCATAAAGCGAACAAAATTCCTAATCTGAGAAAGAGATAGAGAGTTGGGTTGTCAATACAAAATAAGAACAACAATTGGATGTCTTACAATTCAATTTATTTCACATACAAAGAAATAGAAAAAACATGAACATTTACAAAAATAACTTATCTTAGTTTATATGTACAGATTGGATTCCATAGCGTACGGAGATAACGACAGCTTGCCCGCAAGCCTTTTAGTAAACGAATATCAATCTTCGATAAAAGGCCGTCCATGCCCTTGCTTTGATTTTTGCTTTTTTAAACATTCTTCGTTCGTGTGAATTCTTCTTTCAGTTCCTTTTTTTTTTCTGTCAGCAACTACAATTTCATGTCGAACAATATCGCAAAAGACACAAGCTATGTAACAGAGACGAAACAACGATGGTTTCAAGAAAATACACAAATACAAATTTAAAAGAGTATTTTGTCATTGTAAAAAGTAAATCACTAAATTGTACTTCATTATTAACATTTTAAAGAAATGCGTTTTTAATCTTACAGGCAAGTACACTTGCACGATAACCTATATAAAATTAATTCCCGATTCTTCGACTTATATAAAATAGTCCAAAGCATCAACACAAACTGCCGTCATAAAATGGCAAGCGACAAGTGATTGTACATGCCAAGAGAAAAGTGAATAGTCTGGTTTGGATCATAACCGCTTTTAAACAATCGCACAGTTACGTTCAGTTGCCAGTCTCAGAAATATGTTGTCTCAAACACAGTTAATTGGACAAGGCTTCCGATGAGGGTGAAGATATATATAAACGGCAGGTCTTTTAATGAGTTGCCAATTTCCCCCATTGTTCGGGTAATGAACTGCCAAGAAAACTTCACCATAATGTAATTGTTATTTGATAAGCCAGATCGTATCGCGTTTTCGGCGTGGCAGGCAAGTTGGTTGACACCTCAAACGATACCCGTCAGGGATGAGCGGAGAGATGAGATCTGCGAGTATCCCGGGGAGTAGTACAGAGGTGGGTACGCCGTGGGCATCACTGACGGGAGGGAGCTAGGGTGATGGTCCCCGGCGGCCGGAGTTCCGTGGCTGTGGGCATTCTCGTGGTAGAGAATCGGTACCCGGACCAATCTCTGGGCGTGGTGGGCCATATTGGCAGCCTCCAGTTCCGCCGCCAGTTGGCGTTTCCACTTGTTACGGCGGTTCTGGAACCATATTTTCACCTGAGTCTCTGTGAGATGGAGGGAGGCAGCCAGTCCCGCTCTCTCAGAGCTGGACAAATAGCGCTTCATGTCGAATGTTGACTCTAGCTGAAAAACTTGGCTGCGAGAAAACACTGTGCGAGTTTTCTTTTTCCTCCGGTTTTTGTTAACGTCATCAAGTCCCGAGTCCGTGCTATCATTAAGGTTTCCGCTACCGTGGCTTTCGTTAAGAGGTTCATTGACACTGATATTGTCACTGCACTCTGAAGATTTGTCGTCGTGATCTACCTCGACGCCGTCACTCTTGTCACTGTTGATGTCCACACTGTGTGGTGACGTGGGGGTTGGTGGACACGGGGTAGGACTCCGGGGTGACAGTGCCGGGGACGACTGGCGGTCGGGGGGAGAGTGGACAGGGTGCAACTTCAGCTGTTGTGAAGATGGGACGTGAACGTGACCCATTGGAAAACCGCTTCCTAAGAAATAAAATAAATAAATAAATAAATAAATAAATCGAAAACGAATAAATACAAGTGAAATAATAAACAATAATTAAATACTTATTTTATTTTAGGCCATCAATTTACATGTTATCATGTTAAATGTTGTAGGATAGGGAAGATTTATTCCACCTTAATAATATTTTGCAATGTGGCAACTCAATGTTTTGGTTTGTTAAGTTTTCATCAATTAAGTATTTCTATAGATATGCCAAATATCAGATGTTATCAAGATAGATAAGTTGAATGATATATAAGACGACAATTTTGATGAAACATTCTTTTGTTTTGATGTTGTATTGATTTTGTTTCTTTGAATTGTACCCAACATCTTTTGGGGTGTATGATAATTAAAATAATATTTTTAAGCTCACTGTGAAAAAATTTTATATCAATTTCTATTTTGTCGAGAGTGGAAACACCCTTAAAAGAAATATTCGTTTACATTTAGGTATCTGTAGGCTATTACAGAAGGAAAAGGTGTTGTCATTTAAATTTTCAAAGTACAATTAAATTAACATAATAAATATTAATACAACAAATTATTAGTTAAAAATATATGAACGATGTTGAATTTATTCACTTTACTGACAATAAGACCTATGGTAAAGAATGTTTCGTAAATTATTTGACACAACAAATTTTTTTTTTAATTGCACGTTCAAGATCTCTCCAATAATAATGAAGGTGCCATATATCAAATATTAGAGAAAATAATCATACTGAACTAATTAAAAAAAAACAAGATAAATATATTTTTTTAATGTAAAAAGATATAACTTACTTTCCAGCGGGAGATGAAGGAACGGGGCGTGGTAGGGCCAAGGGTACCAACTCGGGTGTTTGCCGACCAGGCCGCGCTCGAGCAAATGAGAAAACGTGGGATGAAATAACGGAGTTGGATGCACTGGCTCCGGTTTACTAGGAGAGGAATCGGCAGCGTTGTCGCCCTTCTCCGCCTCTGATGCCCGTGTTTGTTGTCTCTCCTTTTCTCCATCAGGTCTACTGAGGATGCTGCTGATAGAGAACGACTTGGCTCCCGCTCCCCTCTCTTGTTCCGTCATGTTGAGTGGTCCAGTAGGTAATGTTTGTAAATTGTTGACTACAAGCCTTATTAATTTGTCGAGTGCTGCGCAGCGTTCTCACGCAAGTATAGTGTAGGGTCTGGTGTCGGACGTGGGTGCGGCGGTGTATTTTAAAACTCAGGTGGCAGAGACAGCTTAACCGTGATGGCGCCGATCACAGGGAGCGATAATAACTACAAGAGAAAAGAGTAGCAGAGAAGTTAAATGGATGACAAATGGACTGCATTCGCGATTGGTCGAGGACAATACATAATAGGATTAGAAGCACACAAGCCAAGGAGCCAGGTCCACCCCGCCAATCACGGACAGAATAGCGAAGAAAGAGCTGATTGGCGGACGGCACAACGACCAATTAGATCCACGACTGTTGACATTTTTGTGTCAGCAGCTTGTCAGATTTGTTCGGTGAACAGTAGTAATTGAACAATTATTAATCAGCTGTCTTCTCGCTAATGGGTTTGCTTTTCAACTTTTTTAACGGAAAAGATACCCTGAACGCAAAATGACATCTCCTGCCATAAGCTTCCGGCAAGTTGCATTAATTCACCTTGACTCAGGTGCCACGAAGAACTAAAAACTTGCATCAGCATCGTGACCGTAGACGCTTCCATTAAATGATGGTAAAAAGAAGACATAAAAAGAGTTCGCGTTGCGTGTGATTGCATTTGAATTGCTCTAAATTTTCTCTTTTCTGTACACGAAACCATCGAACAAGTGAACGAGTCGTCGGCAATTTGTCAGCTCTTACTAGAACATGTTATTGTTCGGTGGAAAAGTCAGTGATTGCGAAGAGGGATTAAGGACTTTCATGCACAATAGCTTGTCAATGGGTGAAACTAGGGGTTCTATCAGAGTTAAATGGTCTTAAAGCAGCAGTCAACTATTCAAGAAGAAAAATCACCGGCAATCCAATCCACACTATTGAAAAGAAAGAGAGCTGCATGAAAGAACTCTTGCCGTTTAAGTACCCTTTCCCATTTAACGACAATACCTGAACAGAAACATCACCTCCGGACAATCTGCGACAAATAGCAAGTAAATGGTGATTAAATGTTCTTTAATACCGCTTGCCATTACAGATGGGTAATTGAGTGAGACAATGGGCGGGTATGGTGATCAGATCAGACGGGTTTTGTTGTAATTTTCTTCTTGATTGAATCAGCGATCACTATCGACGCTCTTGTCGTGTCACTTGCAGACCTACTCACTCGGAACCAGTTTTTAGAAGCAATTAATTAACGGTTCTTCCAAGAGCTCTTTTCTCCATTATCTCCGGAAAATGTTCCTTACCCCTAGGCACGCCATCATTAGATCGCTTTTGTCATTTTGCTAATGATGTACCCGTGGGCGCGAAAGCTTGCTCAAACACAGGAGATTGGTTGAAAATTGGAAAGCAAGCTTCTCACAAGTTGCACGGTTGCGCTAAAGTGGCATCATTAAAAATTGGCGAAATGAAAACGTTGCATGCTGCATACTTTAGGGCACGGCCTGGGGGAAGCCTCAGCCATATGCTCAGAAATAGAAGACCTTTCACGACAAAACCTATGAAAAAACGGTCTCATTATTTTCTTCAGTAATGAGGAAAAACAAATCAAGTCAAGTGATCACGCTTTCAACGTTCAATTATTTCCTATTGCGCCGTAAAATTGGAAATCTTCAGTTTTCACAGTCAATAGAAATGAAGACAATATGAATGAGGTATAACCTTAATCAGTTCGATAAAATTGCATTTGAAGGCTGGTGGGCCACAACGGAGCCATTAGGGGAAGAAACCAAGAAACTCTTTATGATTCGTAATTTGCTTGGCACTGGATGAAAATTTGCCAATCGAACAAAATTACGCTTAAAATTTTCATTTCACTCACTAAATGGCCCGCGGAGTTGCGGCTTGATGAAATGCATTCCCAAGTGGGCGGGGCAATACCAGGCTAGACAACGAAATTTGGAAGGCTGCCCCTCTCTGCTGGATCACTCACGTCCGCGGGGACCATTTCGCAAAAACGTACCGAAAAGAACAAACTAGAAGCACAATTAGCCTGACTAACTCAGTCAAAATTGGAATGTTGTGTGTTGAACAGATCTTTTATGTAGTCGTTATCAGGTTATAAGTGGTCATTAGTAGGGTGTCGGTACGGCAGATTATCAGGCCGATCTATCCATCTTCGCGGGCGTGCGGACGACGTGCGGGTCCAAAGGGAGTGCTTCTTAGAAAACCTATTCCAAAATAGAGTGTCGTGACAGGGAAATATGTAGGTTTTCTGTCGCCGTTTCGATTTCAGTGCCATTGATTAGAATTATGTTTTAGTTATTTCAATAAAATATAGTCCCAATAGAAATGATACCTTCATTGTGACTATAAACCGTTTGAAAGTTTTCTGTTTGTTTGTTTGAAAGATTGCAAAATCTGCAAATATCGTTTTTCTATTCTTTCAAAAGCCACAAACAGGAAAACGAAGGCCGCTTTTCTCAGACTAATTCGATATATATTCCTAGGACAAATCTGGCATTTGATTCCCCTCAGCTTGATGTTACCTTTTTAATTAATTATAAAAAAATAATGTTGATTCTTTTTTGTTTAGTGAGGTACCCCAACAACCCCCAAAGCATTCTTAAAGACTTCAACATTTCTCTTTGAGAAGTTAATTTACCGATGTTCTATTCAAAGTAAACAAAACTGCTATCCAGTTGTATTGATAACGATGGAAAAAATAACACTAAAAGGATCATACTGAACAATTTGCTTAAGATCATTCAAATTGTAGATACTCTTTTCAATAGATTGATAAATCAACAAAATGCCAGTCGATTGTGTTAGATTTTTCATGTTTGATGACGTGAGCGATTTATTCTGTTTTAACCATATAAATCTAAAGAGATCAATAGTCATCTTGACATTGTAATACATACTATAACATTTTATTGAAAGGAGAAATGGCACTAATGGTGCCCTGCGTTTTTCTTTTTCTATCGGGTGAATGGAGAGCATCGCCAAACTGAATTATCACATGTATGTAGCGACAGAAAAAAGGTTATTCAAAGATAATCATGAAATGATTGCGTGCTAAAAATCATGCTCAGATGTTTTATTTAAGGCATGAATGTAGCTAACATCTTTAAATGACGATAAACAAACAAGCGCATAAAATGGTGAAGGAAAACCACCTGTGCAAATTGCCGCTAGACAAAATGTTAAAAGGAAAAGATCAGTAATATCTGCAGATAAATATGACTGCAACCTACAAATCTGCAATAATTTGATTACATGGTTGATAACAAAGAAGAAAAAAGAAAGAAAAAAGGAGAAAAGCAATGTCAATCAACATCACCTTATTTATCAGATAAGATACTGAGATCCTGCCTCCTTGTTCTGCAAATCAACGTCTTATTAAACGGAAGTTGATGTCAAATTTAATATACAACGCTTGATGTCACTTGCATTAAAACAATACAGGTGATCATATTTTCTTTGAAAGAATTATGGTTCTTTCAAGCCAGAAAGATGAAAACGGGCGTTTTAATATATAGGATAACATCGTTTAAAAAAGGATCAGTGACAGAACGTAAACGGACGAATATAAAAGCAATATCCTTTGCTTGGATGTAGCACACTCAGTTTATCCTTAAATGAAATATTGACGATCAAATAAAGTTGAATTAAATGTCATTTTGATAATTTCATCTTAAAGGTTTGTTTCCATCGGTGTCATTTTACATTCAAGTTTGTTGATTTATGATTTATGAATTTTATTCATAGTGTAAGAGTGATAAGTTTAACATGATATCTGTAAAATAAATCTGCTTAAGTGTTTTATTGACAAATATTAGTTCTAATTGGGATCTTGTCTACACAGTAAGTTAAATGATAGCACTCTCTAATTTTTCTATTGAAAAGTACTTTTTTACAGGCAAAAAAGGAAATGTTTGTTACAAAATCATGTTTTTCTTCGGGAGTAACTTCACAAAAATAGTGTCTTTCATAACAGGATAGCGCACTTGGCGTCAGGTCACAACATTTTAGGCCTACTTTCGCATAAATACTAATATCTTAAATCCTCTTGATCCAGATTATGATTGAGATTGGCTCTATTTTTACGGGGAATATGGACATCGGTATGGAAGTATGGAACGCAGCACCACGGGCACGATTCGAACGGTTATCTGCACGCAAGTAATCGAGCAAGAAAAATTGAAATTGCATCCCAGCCATCCGATAGTCGGTTCGATCTTTACAATCAACTTTTAACCGTATTCAGTTAAGATCCGAAATAGCGCGGAAATCGGCGAACGCAAGGATGTTAATTAAAATGGTAATTCTGTCCCTTTCGGCGGAGTTATGCTGTCAGATTGATGTAGAACAAGAGTGTAATCATTAGAAAATGACAATCAGCGAATGGCAGATAACTAATAGGTCTCTAATCGCGGTCTTTCTCGTTATTTCATTCCTTCAAGCGGTAAGTCGAGAACAATAGAAACAATCCCTATAACACAGAATATTTCTTCGCCATTTAAGTTCTTTTTCATAATGAATATGTGAAAATTACATCTCAGTCGTTTCAGTTTTGCTTTTAAATATAAAGAAAAAGGACTGTATGGAATTTGAAAAGGTGAAAAGTGAGTGAGGCAAAGCTTTCTCATTTTATTCGCTAGATAGTCTACACATATGGAAAGGTCAGATATTTATGAGATCTACCACCTAAAAATTCTAAAGGACAATTCATATAGACATGTATATATATATAAATATATCAGACACGTCTTGGCAATTTTAAAAATGGCGATGAAATGGACTTGATTTGTTTAGAAATGTTTTAGCTTAAGGGCTGTTATTCTTTATATAAATTGTTTTCTATTTTTTTCTTTTTTATATGGATATGGATATGGATTGCTAGTTTACCTTTGAAAAAATAAATGAAGTATGAAAAAGAAGTACAGGCAATATTCACTATTGTATGATGAGAAAACTCGAGTTGATTAAAATTAAGAAGATTATGCAACTATACATGGATATTGATATGCATTATCATATTGTTGTTTGAATAAATTATCAACCGTATGTTAAAAAGACAATTAACCATCATCTTTTCCCTAATTATGACACTATATTTCCGTTATTTTGCATATTCTGTGCCCGGTAATACTATAACGTATCATTATAGGAATAATCAAAGAGCATTTCCGACGTGAACGTTGCGCACGTCCTATTAATTCAAGAGCATTAACTTTCATACATTGATGTTTTGGACACAATTATATTGCAAATGACCATGAGACGGGACTGATTTTTAGCATTCTCTTTTGTTGCTCTGTGTTTCTTTTGCTTTCTCTGAATAACAATTTTATTTTGAGATTAGGTGAAATTATCTTTTCGATACTTATAAAGTCTTGCTGGCTTTACTTTTCAAAAGAAAACAAATATTTAGCACGGAAAAACATGATATTATTATATAATTACGTTATTTATCCTAAGCACTGTCAATCTTTTTCCAGTGTACCATTTTTTTATTACCTGTAAGAGCTAGAGAAATAAATAGTCAAATATACCATAATGATTTATTCATCAGTTGCTTAACGAAAAGCAGAGGATGAAACATACCAAATTAGATCTAAACAAATTCGTATGATATCCCTCCGCATTGAAGGAGATTTGCTGGTTTATACATATAGATATAAGAATTTTAATGATGTATCGAACAGTCTTCACATTAGTGTCTACGCAACTGACATTTGCCTCAATTCAGTCATATTTAAGTGTCACGAACACTTGCACGTGAAACGATGTTGGAGAAATCGAGTATTTGCTAAGGCGTGCGTATCTTTTCATATACTTTAATTTGCCATGCACGGTTTTGTTCGTGGTTTAGCTTCTCGCCCGACGCCCAATTTTTTTCTCTCCGCGTTTTTTTTTTTAGTTTTCAATTTGCTAAAGTCTATGGTATGCTTTAATATCGAAATGTCTTGTAATATCTGTTAAGTATCGATTTTTGTACATCTTTTTTACCTGCGTATACAATATCCTTCGTTTGAAATCAAATGATAAAACTAAGCGATTTAATTGAGATGATTGCTAGTGAGATGAAAATTTGATCTAGTGTAGCATGACTGAATCTTGAGATGTTTGTCTGCAAATCGTCAGGCATTTTCAGTTCTCGTTCACAAATTATCGCCTATTGTATTACCTCAGAGAACAAATCAAAGCGGTTTGCTTGCAATTTGAGTTCCCATCTGGAGTTTTCAGCAGGCTATCGAAGAGTGCCGCTGAGAGAGCTGTGCGCAGCTATTATGGGGCACCCGCACTATGATTGATTGGAAACTTGAGACATCATTTAACAGTGTTTTGCTAATGAGTTCGTTCAACGTTGCCGATCAATCTAGGTAGAGAAAAAACTCAAAAATCCCAGTTTCCCCTCTCCATGTGTCAAATCTGAATATAGATACATTAGGGCAAAACGCATAATGCGCCAAGCAATCGTTCTCTTCAAGCTCGCCGCGTGAAGCTAAATTCGAAGATGATGACTTTTGTGCAGAGGACAACAACGGCGCTGTCAATCGCCACTTTCTGATACTTAACGTTTCAAATATCCACTCTTATGCTACTTGAAAAATTGGGGACCTTGTCCTTGCTCCGAATCTGCATCAAGATGTACTTTACGGTGTATTTTATGTTAGCCATAGAAACAAAAAAAAAATGTCACATAAAAATTGATCCAGTAAGTAGATGTTGAGGAGAAGAGAAGGTTGGTTGCGGTGTCACCGACTTAGGTGTGTTTACTGCAAGTTAAATTCGCAAGTAAGAACATTACACAGCTCCAAGAGCTGAACACATCTTCAACTTTAAGCGTCTTTGACCACCGCTGTTCGCGCTTGGAATTTCTGGGATTATACTTGAAGTCGCATCATCTCTGATTGATCTGCAACTGACAGATGATATGGTTGCTAGCTTGTACAGACGGACCACATGCCAAGCGGGAGAGATAATTAGATGAAATATTAAATGTTTCACTTAATTTTTTTCGAAAAATCGTTAAGCTTTAGCGGTCCTCCAAAGAGGAAGACATTAAGATCTCGGCATGGCACCGCCAGCAGCAAATGCTCTTAAGGCAAGAAAAGTAAAGCTGGCGTCTAATCAAAGCTTAACTGAGGAAAGTACCTTCTTACTTGTTTCCTTACGATTACTCAAGCAAATAAAACATCTCAGTTAAAATTGATGGCACGTTTATCGTTCACCAAGATCGAAAAAAAAGCATGGAATAACTTACAGATTTTTTTAACGTATCATTATGTGGTTATTAGATTAGTTGTTTGTGGACCAACATTTATCATGAGATGTTGCAATTAATTTTCGTAGAAAGATAAACACTACCGTTGAAAATAAAGAAATCTAATTTGCTCTACACCACTCACTGTAGTCTCTATGTCAAGGATACCAGAAATTAGTTGCAGTTGAGTGTATTTTTTCTTTTTTCTAGACAGCAACTACCACGCAATGCTCTTTTACCAATTGTTCGTCAGATGGTGAATGCCGCTCCCGTGAGAGATCATTAGAAATCTTATCAAAGAACCCGGGTAGACCAGGGGAAAGCCGTGCACATGAATCCCTCTGCTGCAGATCATTTCCACCACCTTAATAGGCAATTTAACGATACTTTTTGATGCTTACAAAGCAATTATATTCAATTACAAGCTGTTTTGGAGATGGCGATGACAAATAAGTTGATAATCTGCGCGTGAGGCAGGAGAAGCCTTGCAGATTTAACTTACTTGTAGGTGAGCATGTTCTCCTGGTTATTAAAAGAATTTTGATATGCATTATTCGTATATTCGCAAGTCGAAATCACATACACTGCAAAAGAGACAAAGAAACTGTCAGAAACTTGATGTTGCGCAGTCCCAACGGTGAACATTCCCAAGAATATGATTCCCAAGAATGAAAAAGTTTTGTAATTCTGAAATATGTTTCTCAACAGCAGGTGGTCGTGATTCTTTAATGATTCAATTCGACTGCTCTGATAAGTGCTATACTTTTGATTCTTTACTGTTTCATCTCAAAATTGGAATATATGCATATTTGGATATATCAAACTAAAAATGTATATTGTTATCAACCTTTCTAGAAAGAATTCATTTGGCGGCCCTAGCTGTTTTGTTCGTCTCTGCGTTTCTCAAGGGTACTGTCGTCGTAAGCATTCAGCCGGCATTGAAGACAACTTATACCGACACTCACTCACGGCAAAGGCGGTTGTAGCCGATAATTGGACAAATTTCCCTGCGTTCAGAATCATTAATTTTGAGCATAAAATTACATCCGGGAGTCTGTTTTCTAGGTGTTTAGGCCGTGGGTGCTTTGTCGCGAGGAATAGAAGCATCTCTAAACGAGGGATTGATACGGCTAGTGACGGCCCTGAGTTGGGCCGTAAAACGCGGGGTGACGAGCATTACCCTTGCTCATGGAGGCGGAATGAGCCGATTGTCGCACCGAGAAGAGACAATGTTGTCGCGGAAGGTAAAATTGTGGCCGTCTGCTGCGCGGCGCCATGGACCATATTAAGGTTGGATGTGCGACAAGTGGGGCCTGATACGCCAAATCTGCTCGCATTATTCCGCTATCTAAATTTCCACACTATTACATATCGTGTCTATGGCACAACCATTTCACAAATTAATTCCCATTATGAGATTATTGTGACGACCATTTAGATCGCCAGAGAAAAGAATGCTTGTTTATCTAAGCTTGTAAGTTATGTTAAATTGAATGGCTTAGACCACTAATTTTGAAAACAATGTTCATCTACCCATTTCTAAATGTGTCTCTTCGTCAATTTAGTAGAAAGTGTTTATTCCAAGAGAGTCACGATAATGCTGAATCCGAGGTGAAACAAATACAGGGGTTTGCAGTTCAGCTCCCAGTTTTCCCCAGGCTATAATTCTGGGTCTTGATTATAAGATTGTGAGCAGTTTTGTAAAGCAGAATCCAATAATATTGTCTATTAAATATCAAACTACGAATGCTCCTAGTTTCGAATTTCTTCCTGCAAAACATTCACATCTTATTAGACTTTATCGAGAAAGATGAGTTTCGTTTTATAATTTCCGACCTTATGTACGTCAATAATTAAGCCGCAACTAAACCGCTGTACCAAGTTGTCAGTTGAAGTTAGTGCAAGTGATTAGAAAAATCATCAAATCACCAACCTTCACTGGCATGTGGACCCGAAGAAAAATGAATTAAATGCGTTCAATGTTGATACGACGTGATTGTTCTGAAATGCATACCTAATATTAATAAGACTCAGTGATTCCAAAATGCGTAAAAAAAAGGGCAAAATTAAAAAATCTTACGAATGAGACATTTTGTGGATGTCTTATGAATTTTAAGGACGCGCACTGCTTAGAGCACTCTATTCTAGCCGCCCGGGTTGCTCTGAAGAACACTCTACCTAATTATTACTACACCTCATTGTGTTCGTCTGATTGGTAAAGCATTTATATTGTTAATACAGCTGATTATTTTGGATATTAAATACCTTTTGGTGGCTTTGTCACTTATCAAATATATTTTGCAGCTTTGTGTGAAAACATTTATTGTATCATTTCACTTCACGCCACTTAGGTTTAATGTGGATAAGTGGGTCTTCTTTAGATATCTGATTCTTTGAAAACTCAAGAGATATCGAGGGGTTTTCATGTCCGTGTGAATACTTCGAGGAGCACACTCAAGAAATAAGCGCTAAAATGCTTCCCTGCTGCGACCGAGCCTGTCAGCATCATGTAAATGCATTGCGAAGAAAGAACCTCATCAAGTGCTGCAGCGATTTAATGATACGAGCAGCACTTGGACGAAGGAGCGCTCGCTCAAGTCACGTGCCCCTACAAAGCGCTCGTGCAGCGTCGCGTACAGTTGATCAGATAGGGATGTGTGACACTGCCATCTGACTTCAGATCGTCGCTAATGAGGGGCGGGGCGCTATAGGGGGCCGCACGCTATCGAACAGACGAAAACAACGGAGAGACTATCCAGCGTTCAAGAAAAGAATATCACATTAAAAGAAAACCACTTAACACAGACAAAAATACGAGGCTGCCATTGTTAATGAGAACAGAAATCATTTGCGTTTAAAAGTCCTTCTCGGATCTGCTAGTCCCACTAATTGAGTGTGACTTAATGAATTTGGTGGCGAAATGAAGTGTTACCGTAGACAATTGCACGTCGCATTATAGGAAAAGCTGCACGCTACAAAATTAACACAGCGAATACCTACAAAAGAATAAAAGAGAAATGCGTAAATGTTTTTTGGTGTTATAATTTGATGTTTCAGAAAAAGAATAAGAAATCAAAATTCGGGAGAACTATTTTCTGAGAAACAAACAAACAAACAAAACAAGCAAGCAAGCAAATAAACAAAACAATGATGTTAATTTCCAAATATGTATCTGATGAAATTTATAAACATTCCTGTTTAGAAGTTAGTTTGTGAACTTCAGAAGATACCCATATTATAGACGCAAGCTAACTAGTGAAATACAGGTATTGGTAAAATATTAAAAACAAATTCGTAGATGACGCGTTTTGCAAACCGAACTTATTGAACAGAATTCCTTTTACAAAGATAACATGAAAATCAATTAATTTACGATTTGTTTTTTTACACAAATTTTGAACTTGAATCAATTTCATGTCATAAATCATACGAACACAAACATGCCCAGAGTGTTTGCCATTTCTTTTGCTCGTTCAGTGTCAGTTAGGCAGATCAATATTGTAACTAAGTAAATCAAAACTACCTTAGTTTAGGAATTTGCCACAAATAGTATACTGATGACAAACCGCACTTTGTGAGAGTACATTTCCAACGTAGTTTCCTAAGGGTTTCCAACAGTTACCAAACAATAGCAGATTTAACAATATTTTACGTCAAAATGACATTGATTCCTTTTCCTATTTGGTATGTTTAACATATGCTTGCTTAGGCTAAATGCATGTGTGATAGAACTAAGTTTAAGATTTTTTAAAATTTGTTACTTAATTCCGGCGAAGAAATGGGATCACCAAACAATTTTGAACATGAAACATTTTATTCTGTGTTACAATGGAACGTGTGTAACATTTCTTGTGTCAGCTTAAGAAACAAACCCTGCTCTTATACAGTATGTACGTGCAAAACAAATGTTTCATTTCTACGGATTTATTTCTCGAGAAAACAATCCATCGCTCTAGTGATACACAGAGACGGACATACTGTTGTAAAACGAATTCTACGAATGGTTTCATTTGAATAACACTTAATGCAATCTTCCTTTTTACGAATGAGAACAGTAAATTTGCACTCAGTCCAGCCACGGCCGTCTCTTATTACATGCAATAAAATTGTGGTCGCATGCCCTAATTATATTAATGTTGAATGGTTAAATTCCTCTTAAAAATCGGAAAACGTTTTCTCTGTTTTTTCAGACTTATCTCGGTCTTTTCCTCAATTATTTTAAAGACCTGAACATATTTTCAAATATGAATAAATTACTGTAATGGAAAAAATTATGAGAAGGGTCTAAAAAAAGTATGAGTCTGGGATCAATCTGTGCATGGAGTTATTGCATTAAAAAATCTTGTCAATAATTCTTTAGACAAATAGTTCAAAATAAAAAAAAAGGTTTACCATTTACGCATTTACAATGATTGACTCAAAATAGGTTAGTTTGAAATAACCAAATGAAACCATTCCCTGACTGTTTATGTGTTGTCTGTTTCCGAGCATGATCTTGACTCTGTCTTAACCTACTGAAAATAGTCTGCATTGGCAGTTGGTTTCATTAAATTCTTAACGTCTGGACAATAGGATATAGTCTTATATATGAACATAGTCTAATCGTTGACCTAGATTTCAAAATTATAACCCTTCATCCCTCACACTAAATATATACACACCCTAAGTTGGTATACCCAAATTTAGCGCATTCTTGCAATTTCTGCTAAGATAATGCGGGAGAGTCGATTAGACGCCCAAATTGCGTCAAACAACTATGATAACCAAATTAATTACCAGGAGAAAGTTGAATATTGGTCGAACCATGCAGGTGGAGTTCAAAATGTATTGCAATACAAATTTGCATTGATGGAACTTTCCAAGGTTTAAAAAAACTGGGGTGAAATCAACGAGGGAAGGAAGGGGTTGTAGTAGACAAAAGATCGCGGGGTCTAACCATCTCCTATTCTTTTTCATAATTATTTTCAGTTTAAACTTTTTGTTCATTTTTAATGAAATTTCAGGTAAAAAGACTTGAACCAAACATGTTGCTCAAAACCGCTTTCTTCTCGCTCTCCTTCTGACCTAGCGGCTTCCATCATTGTTATTTAGACATCACGGGGTCGAATATATACGGAGAAGCGCAACAACATGGTCTTTAAGAAATGCAAATAATCAAATCACGGCGTTTTTGCCGATGTTTAAGTAAGTTTGGTCCTTAATGGTTAAATAACAGGAACAGGAAGAAACATGACGAATGCTGGGAATAGATATGAGGTTTTACATGTAAAAAAACGCAGCTTACCTTGAATTTTCTGTTGCGACTTGGTGTCTGCTGAGTGATGCTTTACTGCAGTCTCGAGTTCATTAAACCAGAAATACTAGCAGCAGAAGCATCGCATTCATGAAGTCTCAACAGCTGCACTCTACAATTGTACGCAGCACAGACTTAACTCGGACTTTTTATGTTTGCGACGGAAACTTTTAGATATTTTTTTATTGCTTATAAATAGATTTACTGTTTTAATTACATTTTGGAATATATATATATAGTGTGTGTGTGTGTGTGTGTGTGTGTGTGTGTGTGTGTGGTATTTTTATTGCGTTGCCTAATGCAGTTCTTGTAGATAACGACGGTTATACATGTATAACAAAATAAAATAACTCTGATACTTGGATCATTTTTTTCGAAGACCAAGATGACCCTTAAGCGAATCAGTTGGCAAAATAAACAGCAAATGATAGGTTTTCGTTCGAGATCAACTTTATAAAAAATGATAAAAAATAAACTAATAAAAGATCAACGACTTTTTTCTTCTCGATATCTCTCTGTTCCTGTGCAAGTAGCATTAGCCCCGCGATTCTGATTGGTTAGAAGCGTAGGGACAACTGCTCAAGACGTATTCTTTATTCCGTGTTAGGGGGAGTTCCAAATGAGGACTCGTTTTTGTAGAATTATTCTTTTTCATTGATGACCCCCCCCCCCCCCGCAAAGGCAAATTTTTGTTTTAGATCTTGTCATTCATACACACACAACAGGTTTGTGATATATATATTTTCTGCACATTTCAGTAAGACCCACTTTAAAAATGAGTACAAAGCCCAAATATGAAGAGAAAGGTGATATTATGACAAAACTTAAAAAACAGTAACTTGTAGCAGTAACTGTTACATTTTCTATATGTTAAAATTAAACCAATTAATTTACAATTGTAATTTATCTCAATAGTGACAATTTCTGTCAAAGGGAAATCCGATTTCGTTAAATAATTGCCATTTATGAAGAAATGACAAAACATAAATATGAAGAAAACAGCATGGACTGACTTGAGAAGGTCAACACAACAAGTATGATTGCTACAGTTGAGCCTTGCTTGGTGCACTCACAGTCTGATCGCACCTACCGCAATTCAAAAACTTTCACATTGCAGTGCTGTTTTAAAAGGGCCAGATACACATTGATCGTTACAAGTCAAAACCGTTAAGGTTTTTGAAATCATCAACCATGGCGGTCTCTCTCTCTCTCTCTCTCTCTCTCTCTCTCTCTCTCTCTCTCTCTCTCTCTCTCTCTCTCCAACGCACCCCCCCCCCCCCACAAAACATATACTCACACTAATACTCCAAACCATCACCACATAACAGTAGCAGTGCTGCAGGCATTCGATCCATCAATACAAGCCTGCTCATCCAACTGAAAGTATCTATCTCATTTCTTTGATTACAACATCCATTAACTTGGCCGTTTGGTTCAATTTGCAAAAGATTTGTCACTCAATGCGGTATAATGATAGCAAATGGGGACCTCTCAAAGTGTAATTTTGACTTACAATATTTTGTTAGGCCCTAAAAGACTGGCAGGAAATGAGAAGAGATAAAAATTCCCCGAGGATACGATCCATTTAGACGAGTACGGAGCTTCAGTAAATCAAGATCAAAGTAGTGATTAAACTGAGAATTAAAGACAAGGATGTATCATTCGGCGTACTTAGTAGCGGAAAACGAATTCGATTTGATGTTCACATACAGTAAAGGTGTTTTAGTTCACAGAGAACAATTCGACAGATAGATTGCGTTTCAACGTAATATTTATTAGTGGGTTGCGCGTGCTTATGTAGAGGAAAGTTACAGGAAGCGAGAAGAACTTTATTTTCCTTTGCACGAAAACGTTTTTGAAAATTTCAGATGATTAACAAGACCTTTCACTAAAAGATCAAAGAAGAAAGGTATAAGAAATAAACCTTTTAAGAGAGTCAGCAAATTCACATTCACACTAATTAACAAATATCATTCTGTAATTTTGAGTGCTAACAACAATTAACATTTCAAATTGAGAACAGGATTTTGAAAAAGGAATTGGGATCACGAAAAAGAAGCCTCGTGTTTATCGTCTATTGATCAATAACAGTTGTAAGACAAATAAATTTTCTTGACACAAATTATGAATCATTGACAAATAATTTAGGTATTAATTTTCCATCACTTTCAGCTCAGTTCGGAAAGGAAGTATGTGGTTCAAACCACAATAAATTCTCTTCTTCCGATTGTTTCGTTTTCCTTTATATTACTGCATCTTGAAATCTGTTGCCAATGCGAGTACTGTGAACGATATACAACTCATATGAACTTCATCAAATGTTTTTTTTTAAGTAGACAAAGTCAATGTATATTTATGATATTTGCAGAAAAAACATTTTACGTACATAATATGATCTGTTTCACATTTTATTTTTAATGTTTGTGTTTGAGAAGACTGGTAATAGTAAGCACTGATTTATAAATGGTTTACAAATGCAAACGATAATTTTTAAAACTCTGAAAATATCGAAAACCATAATTCGCTCTTTAAAGTGAATACCTGCTCCGCAACAATGTCGCCTGTTCTTGCGTACATGCCGGGTAATTGAAGTTTATGGTTAAAATATACAAAATCTAATTTATAAAGGTATTATATGTAACTACATCGATCCATAAGCCCTGAAAATGACTTCCTTTGGAAATCTACCCACCATAAGATTGGCAAACAGTGAACTATAAAGACTGCTTTTACTACATCAAAAGATGCCGAGACAAGAGCTAGGATTCAAACTCTTTCAGTCGTACGCCATTTCTTTTCAACAAAACGAATCAAATGAAATGGGAATCAAAGCGGAGAGGTTGGAGGGAATGGGTGAATATCCGTGTGGACACTCACGTTTGCCTCTCGGATGTAAGGCTTTTTAACACATGATATTAATACCCATTGTAGATTAAGTCCGCCCACTGTTAGACTGCTACAGTATCTTCGGCTCTTTTGTACGATTTACCTTAGATATTAGTAAATAAAAACACATAAATCTTTGATTTCTGATATTCTTAAGGCTCGAGTCTTATATCCGGTTGAGCAACTTTCAGACAAGTGAAGTGAAAATATTTGAGGAGAGGCCGTTTGATAAATATCAAGCAGTACAGTGCACAATGCAGCACCAATCAGACTATCGAACCTATTTTCTTTCGTTAATTTTCAAACAGAAAGCCAAATCAATGGAGGTAATTAATTCTTATACCTCTTGTATTCATGGGGAATTTTGTCTTAGTAATCCGACAACATCATGAAACGGACCAAATCAATGAAACCGTTTAAAAGATCAAAGTAGGCATCAATTATTAATCGGTAAGTTACAAGTGAATCCTCGGCCCGATATCCGGCACTAGTTAACGCGGCCAGGTATGCCAGGTATGTTAGCCGTCCCACATACCAGATATTTGATCTGAGTCAGTGCAAGTGATGGACTCATTGTTTGATATTTTTCCACTCCAGATCAACAGCTTTGTTACCAGTGAAACCGGCGCATTTGCAATTTCACCCCACGTGGGTCTAAAGCCCGTCGATAAATAATAAGCAAGTTGAGCAACTGTAATAGGAACTCATTCGATTATAAAGAGCCTCAAATACACCACAATCAAAGACATCAAAGGGGCCGCCGAGTTTCTGTGTTGTGGTTTAAAATGACGAGGTTGTTTCTTTTGCTTATTTCTTCTATTTGTGAATTAATTGAGCGTGAATTCTGACTATAAATATTAATGATCGGGTATTTGAGAAGTTTGTAAACACCCTTTCAGCATACGTTATAGTCATCAGTCTACCGGCAGGCTGAGGGCCGGGGTTAAACCCATCTGCACCTGCCTGACTCGCTTCACAGAATACAAAACCAATGCATAAATTAATTTCTTCCCCAGACTTAAAGTTATCTTTGAAACTTTCCATTCACGCAGTACAATGCGGCGTAATTTACAATCCATCTCTAGAATTAATCGTAGCATAAACCCCAGTCATTCTGTTCACAGAGACAACCCTAATCGAAACCCTTCTCAACCCAATGGGCGTGAGAGTGCTTTGATCAGTAATTTTTCATTTAATTATCATCATTTTCCAGCAGATTTCACTAATTGTAAAAAGGATGTTTCGATTGTGTATCTTAATCAAAACGCTTCAGCTCTGTTCTGCAATTATCTGCAGCCTTCAACTCCGTGATTGCTCTGAGATGACGATTTATTTCACTCAATTACGGCACGTGTGCAGAAAAGTAGGGCCCAGCATTCAATCATTCGGATTAAATGCTATGAGAATCTTTGTAAATATCTATTACAAGCTATCTATCAGTGTAATACTGCTCCATTAGCCGCCAGTGTTGCAGCCGCATTAAGATCTTGTTCAAGCTTATTTGCACCTGCGATCAGACCTTTGAAAATCGAACATGACAATTATAGATAATGACAATGTTTAACGACATTACTGTGTCTGATAGCGCTAATGCCGTCCCCAATACGCCGTAGAAAGATAGCCAAGCCGACTTATTAATTAAAATGTGAAGTAGAAGTTTCCCTGATACGAATGAGGAACAAGGACAACTGCTTGAAAATACAAGTAAATATGGGTTATAGATCCAATTCTGTTTAATATTTATGGTATCATTCAATCATAACCAAATGTAACAGCATAAGTTCACGATCAGGAAAATGAACAAGAACAATAGCTGCAAACCTTTCAACTGATACAGACATTGTTTTAATTTTTTGCTGGTGACTAGATAATGTTAATAACTTGGTAGCACCTCACTTGAGCATGCGCAAATTGGCAAGTTGCGGCCTTATTCAATTTGACCCGACTGAAATATGAGGTATGCGTCATTCGTGCTCGTTAATGTGTTTGCTATAACTAATATTACATTAAAGCACTAGGGCGCTAGAACAGAAAAAAAGAGTCATATTTGTCATATCCTATCAACAAAATACCTAATGTTACTATAAACGTTTCATAAAAATAAATCTCAAACTGTACAATCGGTCATCACTTAGTGACGCCCTGATGTCATGGCAAGCTCTCCTTATAATATCTGGCATAGCAATCTAAAAAAAGTGTTACAAAAGTTTCATTTGATGAACAAATAAATACATACATCTTATAAACTTAAAGATTCACCTAGCTGGTTTGACTCTCAAACTTAAACACCGTTTACAATGCCCAACGACCCCAGGGAAACAGAAATATTTGAGGTACTGGAGGTGAACTGAAGAAGGGAAATACTCATTTGATATTTTGGTAATATTTCCCTTTTTTTGACAATTTCACCTCAAAAGGACATATCACATTTTAATCTATTGAAAATAATGCAGACAAACCGATTTTCTCAATAAGTTTAAAGTTCGAGACGATCTGCTTCTTTCTCTCTCTCGCTCTGTGATCTCAAATTGCAATTGTTTTTTTTTTCAACTAAATCAGAAAAAAATACATTCAAATGCGATATATTTAAATCATGTTTTACTTATGAAGTAAAATACTCGCTTAATTTTGCGAGAGAGAAAAAAATCGCCTCCTCCTTCTTTAACATGCAGTCTAAGAAAGTTCCATTATATAACAGTGAGTCCTACAAGTGATGTCCCAGACTGGGATAGTACTGGTGTGCCGGTGGGGGTGATGCCTGTGGGGGTAGTCCTGCTGACACTGGGTAGCCGTGGGACTGGCCCAGAAAATATCCCGGGTGCGGGTTGTGTAGTAGGGGGTGCATTGGTTGCCCATACAAGAGGGCAGCAGTGTATGTCTGAGGCGCATACGAAGACAAGCCCCCTCCCAGGCTGCCGTGTGGGGGATGTGGGATAGTAGGGCTGTTCACGTCCATGCCAGGGTTCTGTTTTTTCCATTTTGTTCTTCGGTTCTGGAACCAAATTTTCACTTGCGTCTCCGTGAGACTTAAGCTTAGTGCTAAGTTCAAACGTTCACAGACTGACAGATAGCGCGTGGTTTTAAATTTGTTCTCCAATGCAACAAGTTGCTCGTAGGTAAATGCAGTCCTAGCGCGCCGTGCTTTCCCGCCCTTGCTGCTACAATTGCTATCGTTCAGGGAGTATGGACTGTCTATCCCTTCTTTGGAATCCTCATCACCTGAATAGTTTTCTAAACTCAAAGAACTGACTTCTGCGGTCGACCGCTGGGATAAAGTATCGTCCACTTCTGTCGTTGCCTCGCTCATCTCGTCCTTGAGGTCTTCCTCTTTACATTTCAGCTCGCTCTCGGAGTCCTGCCTTGAATTCTCACTGAAGTCTGGAGCAGTCTTTTCTATGGAATCTGAAGTAAAACGTATATATTTAATCCCTTTGTACCTTAATAAGTACCTTTATTCAAAAAGAACATTTATACCTAAACAAAGTAATCAAGACTTCATTATTAAGATCTGCCAAATGCCAATGACCCCACTTACACATAAAAGCAAATGTGATCTCTTCACTTTGTCTTTAACTTTTTAACTGTTTATAAGAAAGAGACTGATTTACCCGCACGCCTTCATTTGAACAGTTATTACTGCTTTTAATTGTGTAGGTGTTCAAACGATCAATCGTCAAAACATATCGGGTTTCCTCGCCCTTTGAACAGGCTATTGAACACCTGAATCTGGTATTGAATGCACTACATTTTAGAAATGTATCTGTAATTACAAAAAAGTCTTTGAAATCGGTTGTCATTGATCAAAAATTCCAATACTCTCTTTTTACTTTGAGGTTGAAGAAAGCCTCTTTTATCGTCGTCGTCGTAATAGACTGCCCAATGAACCTAAAACAGGACAGCCAAATAACAAGTAATAATTGTCCCAAGAAGTAAAATGAAAAAAAAAAAACGTTCTGTGTTTATATCTGAATAAGTATGTGATTGTTTATTTGATTTTAAAATTAATATAATTATCTTTGATTCTTTTATTTTCTAATTTTCTGACTCGGCGATAAATAAAAGATAAATCTAAAATTGCCATGCATATAAATAACAAGAAATGCTAACAGAGAAAAACGACGACCATCTTATCGTTATAACTGCACTCGTGTCGGCTGCAGAATAACAACTCTTTGAACAGGTAGTTTCCAGACTGAATGTACTTAAAACATCAGACATCGTCACATGTGATGAATCCGCACCCCACAAAAACAACACTGGGCCAAATTTGGATTAAATAAACGACAACAAATCGCTTTGGTGTGAGACGGAGCTAACGTCAGCTGTAATTGGGGAGGAAAAGAGTGCGCCTGTATGTTCAATGTAACAAAATTATTTCTCACAATACTTTAAAATTATGGAAAAATAAATCTTCTTTTTTTCTCTGTTTTTAATTACCAAGTACATGTTTATAAACGCTGCGGCAATTGGGCAGTGTAAAGGCTACCAGCAGGGGAATCGGAGGAAAACAAGAGCAAATTAACCACATACTTTCAAGGCCTGCCGGTCACGACTGCAGAAAGTTTGAAGTTTCAACAGTACCACTTATCAAAATAAATCTGCACCAAAATCTGAGCCTTCTTTGCCCTCCCGAAACCCTGATACAGCAATTCAAGACAAGTGGCAACGTAAAAATAGCGAGGTTACAACACAGAGACGACACTGGTGCAACGGCGTGGAACCCTGTTCAACTGCGAGCATATTTCCAGAACAGGTGTCAACCAATAAAGACCTCGCTATCTTGCTGTGTAAAGGGCATGGTGCCTATTCGTGCAATGTTTTCCATAAAGATACATCGAGTGGAGACATGTAACGTCACTCGTGGTGGTTATTTCATATTTCATTTTTACGGTCTAGGTTAAACGGCTCGTTATCTTGAAAGCTTTCTATATTCGTTTTTGTTTATTTCTAATAATTTCTGTAAACTCTAACTCTTTCTCACCATAGACGAGGGCATAACCCTGAAATACTGCCTCAATTCATACCATGTGAGCGGGTTCGAAAGTAGAATTTGTGCCAATGTGAAAAATGCCATTGCGCACATCTTTGACAATTGAAAGAGAAAGGGAAAATGAGCAGCTTGATTTTTTCGTAATTCCAATAAATGCCTGCATAGTTATTTTAATTTAAAATATTTTTACCATTTTTGTTTTTTTGGATTAGCGAAGATTATAGCTTAAAATCGTGAGAATTTGGTTGGATTTATATTTTAAGGAAGAGAAAAGTTAGTCGTCATAGTAACATCACAATGTTGCAATCCCTCATAAAACTATGATCATGAAATATAAGAACTTTTTAACAAATTATGCAATGTTTTTTCATATTTGGTCATATTATTCTCAGGGCTTTTTGTGTAAAGTTATTCAATTAAATATTTGTATGTTTTTCCTTCTTTTCCCATATTTCAAACCCTATGAAGCTACCTAGTTATTATGTTTCTCAATAGATATTCGCTTGTTTTTTATAATAATTTTTTGGGCCAGTATATTGCTCGTCAAGAAAATGCTACGACATATATTAATTAAGCAATGTTTTTTATATTTAGACAAATCATTATGAAGCCTTTTTGAACCAAGTTATTTGATTATACAGGCTCTTTCTGTATGATTTTCTCCTTTTTCTCATATTTCAACATTTGACCCTACTTCGTTATTACATGTCCAACTTAATATTTTTAATCATGTATAAGTCGGTATATGACTCTCCAAGAAAATGAAATTACATAAGTGACCTGTTCAATTTGATAAGGATAAAAATATAAAAACAAATCTTTAGGCAAGCTGTAAATTTGCACTGACTCAGGCACATTATTTCGTCCCAGTAACAAATCAACAAAATACAAACTAGAAATCTAGGGTCAATTGCATACCAAAGGTCGATGGTAAAACCACTATGAATTGGGACTTGCTTAATAGATATTTTCTTTTCCTCAATTTCAGTTTTGATACACTTAAAAAGATCGGCTTAAGGTAAGAAAGCACATCGTGTGTATTATTATTGTTTTAATCCAACACCTGTTCCGCCATTACCTCTGGAGCAGAAGTAATATTTTCGCACTCCCCGGGGCCGGGGGATCCATTACTACCCCCTAAGGATTGGTGGAGCGTGAGAAATTGATACGAGAATTTACCATCTACAGTGATCTAAAGGAAACGAGTTAACGCCGAGTTGGAAGATTACACTAGTCTTATATAAAAGTGCTACTTGAATCCTGGCAAGAAAATCGTACTCATCTTTCATAGCAACGACGAGAATGTGATAACGATCTATTCATAAATCGATTGCAAAATATAGTGCGATGTTAGGAAAATAAGGATAACTGATGATTAAAATATAATTTATGAGATAAACCCTTAATGTTGTTTCCTTGTGTTAATATTATCAAGGCAGATTCGTAGCACTTCGAGGATTTACTAAGCATTTTGCAAATACTATATTTTATCGTATTTTTATAATAGTAAAGACATATTTCAAATTAACAAAGATTTACCACCGTACATAGTAAATAAATTGTGACATACATCCATTATTTTATTTACAGTCCCTCTTGGGGAAATAAGACAAATTTTTACTTGATATATCACCATTTTCCACTGGTGATGGTCGGTTATTTTAACTTCATAAATATTGTGTCAAAATAATCGCCTTTTTAGTATTTCAATTACAAGGAAAAATTAAAATAAAATGACAACTAAAGCAGCCCAGCAATATCTGAACATTAAGGCGAAGAAATAAATATCACTTCCTATCGTTGACGTCCATAATTTCACTGAGCGATATAATACCTATGTATTCTATAAAATCTACTCACCACAACTTGAACTACCGGCCGGGCTGGTGGGCGGCTCCGACCCCAGCTTCTCCTCTTTACCCCACGGGTGCCACACGCGGGAGATAGGGCTCGTGGAGCCGGTGAATTTCCTCGGGTCGAGGATATCTTGTACGAAGAAAGGCGTATGTTTCGCCATCGTGAGGCCAGGGCTGATGGAGGTGTGGCTCCCACTAGATACTGAGGCTGGAGAGAGCGCAGGAGAACTGTCCGGTGTTAGCGCCTGGCCATAGTGCTGCTGCCGTGTTACACTGGACATCTGACCTTGGTCAGTCGTTGCTCGTGGCCTGTCCATCCTAATGACAATAACAACGGCAGTTGACAGGTAAACTGATTGGGCAATTAGAGTAGCTTTCTTCGATGTTATCTGTGTTCGTCTGCCTACTCTGTGACTGAGACCGTCCAGCGAATGAACCCTTTCTGCCTAATGGTACGCCGCTATTGATTGCGGACTATGCTTCTAATTGGTTGCGAATTAATTGATAGTTTTGACTGGCAGCGGGCGTTGGGTAGAGAAAACATGAAAAGAGCCGAAATGTAAAGCCTGTGGATCTTAAATAATTGGGTTTTAACCGATTGCCATACAAAAACACACAAACAGGCTATTTACTGTTTGTAACAGTGAATAGAAACGGTGCGAGTGTCTTAAGAAACAAGCGCGCAACATTGTTTGTTGTCTTTTGGTTGGTTGCGCATTCCTAAAAGACTTAAGCTAGGGGTGGAACTTTCACCGCAATCTAATTTGAGCGAAGAGGCGGAAAATTAAGATCGCCCCATGTTCACAAAACGTAACTTATCCCTAGTTACACATTTAAAGCAACATTTAACATTTAAGGTTGAAAATGACGGCGAAGAAATTGTTTTACATTTTTGAACAGCCAGACTGAAGAAGACAATAAAACGGGTGTGGGGGAATCCTCACGTCATTCTTACTGTGCATCTTGATTGACCCGCCTACCTATTTGGGAAATCATTCAAGGTTCTTAACGAAACACCACCCTTTTTATACCCTTGATTGATGCAGCGTGGCAATAAAGGGTAATTGTCAGCCCCTATTTGTAACTCTGGTGTGCCAATTTCGGCTAAATTCAACTCATTGAAATTTTGATCGGCATTTTCTTTTCCACAACGCGGCAATCAGCCTGAAATAGGACAGTAACTATATCCACTTAATTCGACAAAAGAAACCAATTTAGAAAATTACGGGCGCGTAAAGAGAGAGATAACGCACGTCTTATCTGGTAGAATCGACACCGAGGTTTACACGAAGAAGCTGCTGTGAGGTGCTCACCTAGGAGATTTTTTTACCAACCACATCGACAAAAAAACAATAAAAAAAACTGCACAGGATTCCAAATTTATAGAGTTCAGATTGAATGACAATTGTCTCGTTTATCTTGTATATCTTGGTCAGATTGTCATCCAGCTGTTAGTGATGTCTTGATCAGTAATGGTGGTTAGAGTCAGAACTCCACATCGGCTTGGAAAAGAGGGATATGTCTGGATGGAATGTAGCATAAGGTCAATCAAATTTGCCATAGGGTTGAATCAATGGGACTTGTGAATTATCGTTATGTTCTTCCTAATGCCTCGAGGTAGACTTAACACGCGACAATTCTGAAACATCTTTAGTGAAATTTACTAATCGATATGTAAGCTTGTTAGTGGCAATTTCTCGAAATTAAAAGCGTGTTATCAATTTTCCCCGATTCCCAGTTGTCTCCCGCCGATGTATGTTTTATCGAGATTTACATGAACCATTGCTTCCTTTTAAACCAGCCACTTTTTAATTTGAGTAAATTAGGGAGATAGCAAAAGCTCATTGAGCGCTCAGATCACTTCAGTTGCACCAACTCATTTGTTCGCGTGGGGTAATCACACTAAAACGACTTCATCTTTGCTCCTCTTGGCCGATCAATTACCAGATAATAATTCCGAGAGAAAGGCAAAGATACTCGGGATATTAATGTGATTCTGTAAATATTATAGAGTAAGTAAGAGTTAGCAGAGAGAAAGAAATGCTTTTAGCCACCATTGGGAAGCCATTGTCCTGTCAGCTCTGTGATGCTCTCCTGGGAGCGTCCAGCTTACTTTGATAATTCCCCCGATGTCAAGGGATAAGGACAAGTCTCAAAGCTTCCAGTAAACTTATCATAGAATGTAAATTTGCTCAGAAATTAATGAAGTAGATTAGTTGATCCTATTTCTAACACGGTCCCATATAAGTTGCTGAGGAGCGAAGAATGGGTGCTTTTACTGCCAAGTCGATGTGGACATTATCTGCATAATGGCCGATGGATTTTGAATGACGTGCTGTTATAACTACATAATTACTGCAATTAATTTACGAAGATAAATAGACAATTTTCTGTTATTCATCAGGGGGCTGGTAGTGACTGGAAGATTGAGTTAAATATCAATCAAACAGAATAGTCTGAGAAGGCGACGATCATGTCACATATGGAGAGCTATTTTTTCTTTCTGCTACATGTACTTTTCCTCTGGTCTACATAACTACTGTATATCTATAAATGATTTTGAAAATGTAAACTGAACATAAAAATAGGATAAAATGAAACACGAAAAAAATTTAAAGCATATCTTACTAGTATCTCTTTGTTTTGAAGCGAAGATTAGTCAATATTTCTTACCAAACACTGAATATTTTTTTGTTTGCGGAACACAATGCCATTGGTTATTTTTAAAAAAGTATAATAATAATAATAATAATAATAATAATAATAATAATAATAATAATAATAATAATAATAATAATAAATGTTTCGCATATCCAAATTGTTTTATTTATTTATTTATTTGGATTTTAAACGATCAGTTTCTGGTTCGTGCACATATTGGAGCAGAGAGAAGCTCGGTGTGTAGCAACAGCTGCTGTGGATCAAAACTAGTCGAAACATAAACCGGAGGCGATGAGATCAACAAGGATACATAACATGGATAAAAGGCTAATTAAGGGAATATGTAAGTGTTTTATTGGCCCATTTAACAAGACTGCTCCTTAGTTTAGTGTTAATTGGCCCCATCTGTCTATCTATACTTGCAACAAAGAAACAAGGACGGGTGAGGTGTTACTGGCTTGGAGTGCTGTACGCGTGGTTCGTGCTTATTTTCGCCTATTACTTTGCACCCGAGCCCGAAGATTGATATCGTTCCTTATTCTTTTAATTCGAACAATTAATTCAACAGAATGGTATCTGTTGGTCCCGCTGTTTAGTTGATGAGGTGTGCGCAATTTGAGAGTCTGCCCCAACCCCAACTTCACTTTGAATTAGACACTCGACCTGTAGATGAGCGGTAACATATTTTCACTGTCATGGAGAGAAGGGCAAAATTAGCTCACAACAAATTAAAAACAACATGACCATTTTACTTTGTAAATCTTCCAGCAACCCTCATCGACTGCGATATGAACTAGATTGAAAGCGTTGGGGCGACGATTTGAAAAAAAAAATTAGGCGCCACCAAGAGCGAGTAACAAAAAAATAATGAAATGCATTACTGTACTGCACGAGGACAAAGTCAGAAATCTAACGCCGTGACTTCTATTTGGAGACGGTCCACTTGCTCCTGGTCACCCGGTGTTGCTGTCATATTGCAGTAATTAGTATTGCTCCGTCGCAAGAATAAACAAACAAGGCGTGCAGAGATCCAGAGCCATACAGAGTTGCTGAAAGATGACAAGAGCAAGCGGAACGAACGGTTCCCGTGCAACGACCGACTCTGATAGATGGAGGGGTTTAATGTTACAAATTGCGTCCTCATTATTCTTGTGTAAATATCCAACGGAATGAGAATGAGGGGAGAAATTGAGCTATTTTGACGATTAATACATTCCGTCAGCCGACACCCAGACTGAAGAAGGCCAGAGAAATAATCTTTCATTTAAAGATGTTTGTATGCTCATGCTGCGGAATACAAGTAGGGGATTCCTGCCTGGCAAATTCAGAAGTGTCAACTTTAAGGAAAATTAGATAGGTGGCAAATTTCACATGTTACCGACTTGACTGTCGCTATTGTCCGGGCATATTACCTGCCGAATACAAATTAAAAGCTCATAATGTCTCGATTTCCAGTATTTCAAACGCGCGGGAGTAGGGTAACAGGAATCAATAATGAAAGACAAGCAGCTATTTCATGCAATCTCGGTTTGAGGGGGGAAAACGACACGATCTAGCGATCGCATCGATTTTCTATACCCCTCAGTAGGCAAGGTGAGTGAATAGCGAAGCCTTTTAGGAGATAATTACAACATGTCTCCTTCTTCATACTTTGGAAACCAATAAACAAACCGAGGTGTAAACTTTCAATCTTCAGGACAAACGACACTTCTGTAAATAAAGTAAAAAAAATTACCTGATTGTTGAGGTGGGCGAACGTAAAAGAAATTGACAGCAACAGATTTTTTCGGCATTTGCAGAAAACAAGTAAAATAATTTTTTGCATTGTCCAAAGTAACAATAAATCACGTAATTGATCGAAAATCAAACATTATCACTCATTTAAATTAAAACTTGGCATTTTACTCCAACTAACTGCTAACGCATGGCAAACGAGAAGCAATGACATATTTTAGATCTTTTCCAAACAGAAAAAAAACATGAAAAATAAGAAAAAAAAAACATTGTAATAAAAGTGTTGTTTCAATATTTTTGAAAATATAAAGAGTAAGTCCTCTCCCTATTCCATTTTTTCTTTTGATTTTCCTGTTAATATATGGCAGACTGAAAGACGGACACACAGACAAAGAAAAAGGAAATACTAAATTTCCTCCACAAGTTGGCGGAGGTAATAGGTATCGAAGCCCAGTCTATACTAATTTCTTTGCAACTTGATGAAGAGTTATTTTGATTTTTTTTTCTTTTCCCTTCCAGACCATAACATAGCAAAGGAGTCAAATTTATCGAGTCGAGCCCTTTGGTCCTCGGGTTAGTTTCAACTTCTATTGGCTCAAACACTTGCGTTAATCGCAGCTTTTAGACGTGTACAAGATGTGAAAAAAACCTACATATATAGAAAAAAATATAACCAAAAGGAAAATAAATAAATAAATAGATAGATAAATCATTAATGCAATGTACCTCAAATCGATATTCGCCTTACACTCTCATAAATATCATTTTTCTTTTAATGTTTGTGATTGTTACAGATCTTTTGTACCAATATAGCCTAATTGTTTGGTCGCTCGCAGTCTCTGCACACTAATGGGTTGTTAGATTAGTCCACCAGTGACAGAGTGCCACTGTTTCATGTGAAATGCTCCGTGAAAATAATGAGGCATTGAACGTGAGACTATCTGCGTCCTGTTTGTCAATTTTCTTTTAAAAAGCAAGCGTTTGTCGTGTGTTTTAGCGTCTGACACTTAACACGATTTCATTACCCAATCAGAGAGCGTCCACGCGTTGGTTGCGGCATTGCTTTGTGATATTTGAAGCTGCCAGTAACAATTTGTCTGACATTGTACTTTGCCAAAATATTGGACAAAAATGGTTACATTCCTTGAGTTTATATTTATACTTTGATTGTGCTCGCTTTCTTAACTTAATTACTTGTTGTTGTAGGAATGTTGATAAAAGCCAGTGAAATATTTAGAAATTACCCACTTGGTTTGGGCTTAAGCTTTGTCCTCATATGCAATCAACTGAAGGTCTTTGTCCAAGTGAAGCCTAGTCAAAACTGGCAGAAAATTTATAAAGAACTTCAAAGAGTTGAAATAATTTAGTTTGCCCACAAGCAAAGAACGAACAACAATGCCAGAGGTCGAAAAAACATAATAAGGCGTGAACCACATTCATGTACACCCCATTTTCACCGGCACGCTACTCATTGTCAACAAACACAAGTTCTCTAAGCAGATATTAGATCACTTTAACATGTGTAGGGATGGCAAAATGCTTATCGATATTCAGCTGCCAATCTAATGAATATTTACGGCACGATATTTTTTCTCTGGTCTTCCGTCATGAGTGGAAGGAAAAAGTTGGATAACCTTATGCGTAGTTCAACCATTTTCAATAATGCAATGTCCATTCATTTGAAATCACACCTGTCAGTACTTACTTGATAACCTTTGTCGTCGTGATTAGAAATTAATTAACAAAGTAATGGTTTGTCTTCAGTGTTTAAAGCGACAACGATACATCAATTGTTTTCCAAATTAACCATAAGACATCAAAGAAAGTGATTTCCCATACGATCGAAACTTGTGTTGCATTTGGAAAATGGTAACCTGCCCAAAAACGCCACCCCAAACTGCGCGCTCAGCAGACGTGCGCCTTCACCCACTGCTTATTCAAACAACACGAATTGCAACTGAGGCCTTTTCCCCTTTCTTGTCTGCTCTGAACTCCGACAAATTGGCCTAGGATTTTTCTGTGCCTCAACACGTCTTGGTAATGATGCCCGGGCCAACTACGGGGCAAAGGAGAGAGTCAATAACAACTTTGATCCAATGTAACGCACTCCTCGCTCGTTAGGAGCCAACCTTGTTCGAGTTAACGTAAATGTGCTAGCGTTTAATTTGACATCAAACAATTTGTAAAACAACATGGAAAGCCAGCGTGCGGTAAATCACCTTTTTGATGTCGGTGTTATTTTTGCATTGCTGCTACATTCCTATTTCTCACCAATGACAAAAAATACGAATGGTCGTAACATTCACGTGAAATTTATTTCACTTTTTGGCAGACTTGGGATGCTGTTCAGTATTCTGATACACAACTTTTTTAGCACCAAGCTGGAGAAATTGACCATGGTAAATATGCAGTTATACTGATAGGTTAAAGCCACAACAGCCATGAACTACTATTGTTACTGCATACAACACAAACCAGTGTGGACACGAGTCAGTAAAAATGGCGCTGTTTACTAAAATAATAATAACAACAAAATAAGTTATGAAGAAGTTGTGTGCATCAAATTGACTGTACAATATTTACAAAATAAACCTTCTTCTCTAGCAGACGGTGCACATTGTAAACCTTCCCTTTCAAATGCAGTATTTGCATAAGCGGGTCGGTGGAAAATTGGAAAGAAAGTCCCTACCTTTCACCGTAATAGGTCTGTCCGGAAATTTATAACCATCAATAATTATTTTGTCATAATTCATAAGTGATAATCCGAAAGTAAATTACGACAAAAGTTGTTTTCGTATTCGGTAGAATAGCCCTCACCTGTTCTGCGCGGCCCCTTTTTTCAGTAGAGTAATACTACAACAAAACAATTCAGTCAAATTCCAGATCAACTGAAATCCAATCTACATGTATAAAGGTTTTTTTTTTCTTTTTCACAAAGTTTGTCCAAAGTATGGATAAAGAAATGGATGTTGTGTTGCAGCCGCAGCAGCCGCTGCCGCCGCCGCCGTGTACTGAGGGTGTCTCAGCAACGTGAAAGGACTTATGGTGCCCGCTCCGTGGAGGTACGGCAGGTAAGACTGTCCATACAGCATGCCTGACGCCGCCCCGTACGTGTGTGTCGGGTAAGCGCCGAGGCCAGTCAGTGAGGAATGGTGAGGCGGTATGGTGGGGCTATTCACGTCTAAGCCTGGGTTTTGTTTTTTCCATTTCGTTCGCCTGTTTTGGAACCAAATTTTCACCTGAGTTTCAGTCAAATTCAGAGACAAGGCCAAGTTGAGGCGTTCGCACACGGATAGATATCTCGTGGTTTTAAATTTATTTTCCAAGGCTACCAATTGTTCGTAAGTGAATGCTGTTCTCGCTCTCCGCGGTTTTCCTGCTTTTCCGCCATCAGAACCTACTGACTGTCTCTTCTCGTCGTCTTCATCTTCGTCAAAGTTGGACTCATCATCTTCATCTGAATTCTCTGTTTTCTCTGAGGTCACGTTCTTATCGTCTTCCATTTCCCTGTGAAGTGTCTGCTTTTCTGTGGTTGCTTCTGCAATATGAATAATATGGACCCTGACATTCTTTTGTAATCTCAGTCTAAACTTTAACTAATCTTNCGGCCATGTACTATGACGGTACAGAATGTGCTCTCACAGAGAAATTTGTGGATACAACTATGAAAGCCATAGTCATAACAATACAGCTCTGAAGAGATCTTGTTTTTTCCCTTCTTTTATTTTTCCATCTTGACATCTATTTTTTTAAATTTTTTAATCTTAAAAAAAAAAAAAAAAAAAAAAAAATCCAACAAAATGTTTTTTTTGTTTCCATAGACAGAAAAGGTCTTTATTTCTCTGGAACAATCGAAATATCTCAACTTAAAGTAAGTACACTCGATTTAAGGCTGAAAGATATAAGAATAAAATGTTCTTCATAACCATCACATATTGCGCTTTTATTTATTTTTTTTTTTAGTCTACCGGTAAACAAGGAAATAACTTTGCTTAAAAGCAATCTTTTCATCATTCCATCATCGTATGTCTTTTTCAAGACTGTAACAGAAATTATAAAGCTATTTTCCGCACTGAAGAGGGAACATGAGAACGCCTTGGTTTTATGAACTTAAGCTGCTGTGTTTGGTGCGTGAAAGTAATTATAAATCCTAAGCGTAAAATTGAAGAAATCGTCAGCGAAAAATCTAATATTATCGGGGTGTTAGAAGTAAAGTTAATCAAAAGGCCGCTGTCGTTTACGCTCGGTGGAGATACATTGACAATTATTGTGGATCATCTCCTCTTTAAGATCTTTTTACTATATGTAATCGGTGCCTCTTCTCTGATGCTTCTGTGCTGTCGATTGAAATTTAATATTCAATTGCAGAATTATTTGACCCACCATTCAATTCCCTGTGATCACAAGTGCAGAAAATAGAACTAAAGTGACGACGGATTACAAATTGATGTTTTTTTTTCTTGACAGAATGATCCACTCAGATTACACAGCACGATGATCGCCGTGTTCATCGTGGCTCATTTCACAAATAAACGCCTTTACCGGCAGCGCGACAGACAAGATTTGGAATGGCTAGGGAATAAAATGTGAACACGGCTATCAATAATTTCACACTTATAATAAAATGCAACTTTCGTAGAAGATTAAGAAGTAAATATAATTTTTTGTCTAAGACAATAAAAGAATCTGAGTGCGTCGGGAAAGGGCTCCCTGAGAAGCCGCGTTGATTCCTCCGCTGCGGTTGTTATCTAAATACGACTGGTATTAAAATGTGCTCTTACTATAACAAGAAAAAAATTAACTTACATAAAAATCCACCTAATACACCATTAAGACATTTTCCTTAGTTTATTTAGCAATTTATAATGGACCTGTACGACAATCATTACCCGAAATTGTTTCCTGTTGTCTATTTCCAGATTTCAATCGCTAGTAAAAGGGATACTCAAAGCATTACCGCCAATGTTTGATGTGTTTCTGGTGCAGAAAATGTGGCTTCATAAAGACAAAAGCAGGGCTCAAAATACTATTAGTACTTTCTAATAGACCATAATGGTCCAGAATATCAGTAAGCATGCAGGTTTTAATTAATCAGCTCGGATTAAAGGGGTATATGCTGTGAACAAATGGCACCCTCGTTGACCTATGTCGTTTGCCATTATACAGATTTCCCATACAAGGCAAGCTGTGATATAAAGAACCCCGATCGTTTAATCATCCTTTCCGACTTAAAAATATTATAACTGTAAAATGATTGAATTTTTAATTTTTTTCTTTTTTGGTGTTCATCTTCTAATTGAACTTGAAACTTAACCAATTTATTTTAATTTGTTATGTAACTTTTTAAAGAATTCATTATCTATTTATTCATACATCTAATTTATTTGGTTTGTCTACCTTACATTCCTTTTGTACTCAATACTTACATTTTCAACAAAGCTGATTTGAATAATCTTGTCCATCAATGTCCTTTATTAACGACTCTAATAATAATATTCCAAAAATAAAATCAAGTTGATTTTTAATCAATTTAAGTTGACAAATGCAGCAAATTTAGATGCTAGAGGGAATTTTACCTTGCAAAATCAGATAAACGTTTGGTACAAAAAGCCGTCACAGGAGAGCGGTTTTATGATTTTTCTTTCAGAACATTTCGTAATCATAATATTTTACTGAGAACAAAATTTAATAATGTAGCTATGGATATTTTTATATAATCCAGTCATCGAGAAAAAACCAATTTATATGAATACAATGACCTTGTTATCACTTGCAGTAGTGTTAAATCAATTTAACATTCGTATATAGTTTAAATATAATATCGAGAGAGGAAATGTGTATTCATATATGGTACCGTAACATATATGTATTATAGATGTATAATAGATATTACTAATAAAATGAATAATTCGCAACTATTCTTATTGCTTTTATATTTGAATATTATTAATTCATATAAATAATTAACGTCTATTAGGCTTGTTTGTTTATGCAACAAATCACAATTCTAAACAAATATAGTTTTCTTTATTTCGATTGTTCAATTCAAAGCCGTATAAATTGGAATGACGGAATAGCATAAAATATCATGCATATTTCAAAACATATTCAAAATAACCACGACGTAAAAATCCACAAGACAATCATTTCTGAGTATCTCTAAACAATCAAATCATCATACGTATCAAATTATTTCCAAAATAACATGCATGTTGTTTATGAATTATATATTTGCTCTTTAAGTCAGTGAGCAGAAGATCAAAAGCCTCTAATCGTAACATGTTTCTATATTTTGTGAGGTTTGAATAGAACATTGGTCCCATGCGTCGATCGCTTGTTAGTGTAGTGCTTTGTGGATACGACTCTAGCCATTGATTTCCTATACAGAGCAAAAGGTCCCTTACCTTCGTTTTCTATTCCTGGTACCGCGTCAACTTTAGCCATGCTATCTACTTCTTCTTGCACCTTTTGAGAGGTCTGACAAGAGCCGTCAGGGTCCCCAACCTCCCCCCCCGAAGACGCTGCTACTTTCCCTGCCCACGGATGCCAGACTGGTAGTTTTTTAGTAACGGGTGCCCCTGTAAATTTGGCAGGGTCCAGAATGTCATTAACAGAAAACGATGTGGCTCGCGTAGCTGGAGCTCGGTCGGGGGACTGAGACCCAGGGGAGCCGGCAGGAGAATGATCTGGCGAAGCCTGGGAGTAAGAACTTCGACTTTGTTCGTCCTCACTGTCCATCGAGTCTCTATCGAATTCAGAGGTACAAGAATTCATCCAACGAGCTGGGCCTACGCCCGGGCACTCCTGAGGTCTGTGTAAAGGCAACTCTGCTAGTATGGACATTCTAGGTCCACACCAAAATATTTTTATATCACTTAAATTTCGTCACAGGTCAGCCGTCTCACACTACGTTAACTCGCTTTCAAGTAAAGCCACTCCGTTTGGACACAAGTATTAATATCTCACTTAAAGGCGCATGCGCAGTGTGCTTTTAGGAACGACTTAATGATATCGCGTTTACTTAATTGCTATTTGAGAGTGATTATTTTCATTGAGCGTTCCTAATTGGCTATCAATTTTGTTGATAGCTTTAACATCTACAAACAGAGAACTTGAGAGCCCGTGTTGCAAAACAATGAGGCAAAGAAGATGAAACCGTAGACTAATTGCCCTGAATAGCTTTCTAACTAATTCTGTCATTACAAGCGACACGAAACGAGAGGTAATGCGCGCGGGTTGCAGTTTCCTCGTAGATTAGAGGAAAGCCACGCTAAAACAACACAGAACGGGATAAAGAAGTAAATCCATGTTAATAGTTGCTGAGTGATGCCAGGAAAAGCTGCCGGATTAAAACGTACAGCAAACTGCAGTCTCGGCTGCTTGTAACTTGGAAGTGTTCAAGAGCCGAACAACCTCTGGGTTTGCCGAAGACAATCTTCCAGCGCGGCATGAGATTGCTTGAGATAATGAAACCTTATCTTTCTCCCATCAAACTCTCTTAATGACCCGGGGATGTGTTCCTGAGAACCGTAGCCCCCCGTGTTAATGAGCTTTTATTATCCTCCCTAGTTAGGCTCCCGTGATTAGCGGTAGATAAAGCCCTCAAACACTCATTAACACCCTATAGCTATTCAATTAAAACGATGTTATCGTTCTCCTACAACCTGAGAGACCTGACCGATTCCCCTGTGTTACCAACAACGTGCTACCAACAACGGTTCATCAGAAACAAAAAACAAATTATGTAAAGCAATGGAATTATCTGCCCTTTTAACACGGCTGCACCTATTAACTGTTTAATTATTTCGATCCGGCTAGGGCTTGCCTGGCAGTCTCATGTCGCTTTTATTTATAAATAACACTCCCAATAAAAGTATAATTCTTTGCAATGGATATTTTGTCAAACTTTGTTCAAGCGTTTTCAAAAGAACACATGTTACGCGTAGAAAGCATAGGACTTATTTTGGTTGTAAATCTACGTCTTATAAATCGCCAGGGTCTTGCCGAAGGTGTATCTAAACAGTCGTGTTTGTGTTCTTCTTATCGGTAAATGTTAACTCCCATTTAGAAAGCGTCAGTTTCTAATTTCTCTAGCAATCAAAAAGCCGATTTAACGAACTTTCCCGCTTTATATCCTTTATACCTCTATTAACCAACAGTAATTGGAGTTCTGATCACTTTTTTCGGCGGTTTTCGGGTTTTAATGATTGCCCTTCTCGTTATCTTTCCCCTTCCGAGCTATAATATCCTAGTGGTTAAAGAGTCAAGCGGATGGAATTACGGCATAAACAAATGTTTCCAATTCCTAGTTTGATTGTTTACTGTGAGAGCGCGGAACGCACATCGTGCCCCCAACACGGCAACCGTGATGAATGTATATTTTCTTATGGCTCATCAGGAAGCTCATAAAATCTTGCAAAGTGCCATTCGTGATATTTACAGGAATTATTTGTAACATTTCTTTGGCACTTATCTGATAAGAAATTTAACCTAAAATATAATCTTAAAACCCCATGACAGAACATACATGCACTTAAAACGTGAAGCTTTAAATAATGATTGAAAAACTAATCACCAAGAAATGGTGTCCACAATTCTGCTTTTTTGCCTGTTCATTTTTATTTCTCATGGCAGAGAAAGACGCCCAACCGTACTTACATCTCTATCCACTGTAGATGTCCATAGGGCCCCTCAAGCTTGAAAATAGTTCACATATCATGTTGAATTGAACGTTTTTGCCATCTGGGATTATTTCTGCGTGAAACAGAGATAGCACTTCACTACCGGAAAGAGTTTCATAAGATTGAGCAATAAATAAGGATTCTTTCAGATTTTAAGCACTGCTGGGAAATATTCCAATATTCTGAAAGAAAGTACGGTTAATGGTAACTTTGCGACCAATATATAGCCGTCTTGCTATTTTTTTCTTGAAAATACTCGTATAATGCTAGATGGCTGCGTATATTAAAGAAAAAATATTTCAAAAACAAAACAAGACTACTTGTTCTACCTTTATTAACAACTGAGCAAAAATTCTTTAAGTTGCAAACCGTATTGAATTTACATGTTTTAAAAGTTAGATTGAATTTTCTGCTAACATTCAGTTTTTGCCGAAACCTTTAGGACCGCATCCAGGGTATTGGATGTTTTTCTACCCACGAAGTGTGTATATTCGCGAAGGGAGATTTTGGGCTGAGTAATCAGGTATTGAAAATGACGGACCCGGAGCAATTCAGCAAATTTTTCACGCTGTTCACACTTTAATGAGGCCTTTGCCTACATTTGATGCAAATCAAGGTGCTGTTATTTTAACAATGGGTTAGCTTGTAATCATTACCTTCATACTTGATATTTGCTTTGAAATCGAGCGGCTCTTTAAGTAAAATACCAATTTAATTTGTCTTACAAATTAGAACCATAGCTACCCATTGCTTTGGCTTGTAAGTTTGCAGTAAAGGTGAAAGTAGCAAACTGCTCGCGACACCGTTGCTAGGCAACTAGACTGAATTTACATAGAGGTGTTTTGCTATAGTTTGGAGAAGCGACGTAGAATTATCCACCGTCTTGCAAGCGGTTAGACCCTGCAAGACGGGGAAATATTTTGGCAATTCCGTTGATAAATTAAACTATCGACCGACATTTAAAAGCAGGGCGCACTAGTCGTTGGCATTTCCCTGCCGATTAGGAGGGTTTGAGTGCACCTGATTTCAGGCGATTGGTCTCTAATTATTGTTAATTAGTATGTTAAGTATGCTCTGATCTCTTTGCGCTTTAGTGTTTTGGACCACACACTGCCCATCAATATCAAATAGAACGGAAGCATCTTCATCTCGGCGCATCTGTTCCACGGCAGTGGATCGTTGGGAAACTAGCTACCTATCAACGCCGCGACCATGTGAGCGTTCTTCAAAGACATACCATCCCGTGCTATACGCTAGAAATTAATTAATCATATAAATAATCATTTGCACAGAGTTCTTCTGACAGCAGGTGCTTACATACTTACGATATCATAAGCTGTTTCCATCCCCGAAACACGCAGTTAACAAAAACGTTATATTTTGCTAAAGAGGCTTATTTTCCTCTAATACCTATTTATAATGGAACTAGCTTTCTGAAAGGGAATTTCTACTGGTGGAAAAAAGAAACAGAAAAAATTCAAATAACCATAAGTCCTTTGGTGCATTTTTTTCTGGTGATGCGCTCGTCTTCACTGAAAGGTTTATAGGTATTTAATTCGCATTTAAACGATGTTTATTTAAACTTTGAAGCGAGCCCTCTGTGACCATATTCCGGCATCAACATATCTGGAAAACTCATTCCGAGATCGATTGATTGTTTTGAAAAGTCTCGGCAAACGAGTGCGGCTCAAAAACGCTACGCCAAAAACGCTACGCGATCAATCAAACGCGTGTCAAGACAATGAAGTCCTCATCAGTCTTTACAAGGACAAATGAACACTGACCACCGTTCAACTCTGGACAATCAACGATCTTGGACAAATGTAAAGCTGTCACTGAGAAATGTTAATAGACCTTTCAGTCTCTGAATGTTTCTGTTGAAAGTATGTGGCGGTTGTGAACTCATTGACTCTATGATGGAACTCGGGATCGATGCAAGGTGACATACGCAAATAGACGCCATCCAATTTATTTTCAATAAAAGTGTTTTTCGTCGTTTCCGAAATTTTCTTTTACTCTTTCACGCGAAAAGTGAGCATTTAGTGTGCCCCAACTTGAATTTCGATCAGTTCCCGATCTTTAAATGTGTCTGTCAACAGTTTGCACTTGTTGATTGGGTGCGTCGCGGGGAAATTGTTTGAAGTGCCGTTTTATGAAGACGATGAAAACGATGACACCCGCACCCTGTCCATCAATTGTCAAAGCTGCCCTCAGTAGAAGGAACCCCAATTGAACCCAATTCGAGCGGCAAACACACGGGTAAATATTACTTTCTGCTTCACCTGTGTTAATAACATTTACTTCTTTTCTCCTTTTTGCTTGCTAGCTCCGGAAGATACCTTGGTCCCCGCATTTTTTCTGCGGGGCTTTTGATCACATAACACTAATTTGATTTTTTTATCAAATGAAATTAACAGCGGCACATTGAACCACTTGTCAAGACTAGGTCGGTTGTCAACAACTACTGCCGAAAACGCATTTACATCGATCAACAAAGCTTGCGTTATTTCCTCTTTTTTATTTCTATGGGCTATTATTTGTTGTGTATTTTCCTCACAGTTATGGCTGTTTTCGATAAGTTTGTGATTTGAATTTATAAAATCAAAGTCGAGCAAAGGCCAAATCCACGCGCAACTTCTTGACATAAGTGACCAATAAACAAGCGACCCTAATGTCACGTGTCGCTCCCTTTGATGTCGGAACCCGCCGCCTTCCATCTGGCCTATCTCTGCCATGCATCTTGGGCACATTCAATGCTCTTATTTGTTGGAACATGGCATCCTTTGACAGTCAGTTTTCGGAGTTTCGCCTTCATTATGACGGCAGCAATAAACAGCTTATCAGTTTAAGCAACTCCTGGTTAGCCCATTCAAGTCTATTAAAGCTATTAGTTCGGATCGAGGCCCAACAAAGAGCTACCTAATGAAAAAAGCTATATTCAATCTAAATGTAAAATTTGTTGATAAAAGCGGAAGAATGTCAACTGGCAATAGAACCTAACACACCCCTATAGTCGGAGACGCCTTTGTAATTGAATCAATGGCAATTTAATTATTGTGTTATTACAGATGATTTCATACTTTTATTGGGCAACAAATAGCGTCATTTAATGCGGAAAGGGTGTTTATTTACCAAAGGGTCTCGTCGATAAGGAACAAGCGCTTTCGGCAAAGCTTCGCGGGGTACGAGCATCGGATCACAATACGACACTGAATTGATTTCAATTTGCAGCGAATGCAGATATTAATCTCTATTTGTTAAGATACAACTTGATCATCTGCGCCTACGATAAAAGCGAGGTATGCCAGCAATGTTTAAGGCTATCGAAGCCTATTGTTTTTGGTACTTTGTGTCAGATTAGGCGGTCCTTTGGCCGAGGCCGATAGCCATCGCTACTAATATTGTGCCAATAGAGTAACAAAGGCAGTGCCCTTTGGGAGGCACGGTGTGACGAGGCCCCGGCAGCTGCATGGCAGGCCGCGTAGCCAAGCTGCTCTTTTCAGCACCGATTATTTAAATTTGATAAAGAAAACCATTGAATTTTCGAGAAAAGAGCCTGCAAACTGCAAATTAATAATTTTGCACATTGAAAAGGCCGTTCATTTTCAATATTGGTGAGTTTTCACAGTGAATTACAAATGGAATTTCAAATTATTCAAATGTTTTGTATGAGTCATGAGTGGGAAAATAATTTTCATGTAGATAAAATGTTAAATGTTATAGTGTTTACGTAAACTATTCATTAAAACCCATATGTTACAGCGTTGTTAATTTAACCTGCGTAAAACTACATCACCAATAAGTAACTAATCGCCTAGCCTCTCTATTTTAAAGAAAAATGAATTTAAAAAAACGCGTTTATTGCTGCCTGTAATAACTTTCCTCATTTTTTCCCATATATTAACATGTCTTTAAAATTACTTAAGATATATTTTTTGATAAATTCAGTAAATAATCAAATGAATAAAATAGATTACAACGTAAATAGACACATGATAGATATAAGTGGCTAGATAAAAAAATAAACATATACATACACACGTAAACATGAATTTGGTAAAGGAGTCGATTCTCGAATTTACAGTTCATTAGTCAATCTCTTTATATATTTCCCCTTTTTTTGCTGTTCTCTTTGTTTTTTTCACACCCTTTAATAGTAGGGGCAATAATCTTGGATAAACTCTTCCTTATTATTCCCTAATCAGTAGCCTGTTTCAATTTCTTTTATTATTATTATTATTATTATTATTATTATTATTATTATTATTATTATTATTATTATTTAGCAGCATATATATTTCAATGTATTCAACGCGCATCATGCAAAATTTCTTCTTTCAAACTATTAAGAAGCGAGGATAATTTTTCTTAGACGTCTCTCCTGAAGGTGACTATGTAACATCCAGGTTTGAGCACCAGTCTACAGGTGTCGCGTTATCAGCAACCGCCCAAAAGAAACTGAAGCACATCGGTTGAGTGCAGATCCTAGGGCTGTGCCTTGTAGGTACGGCATTTTATATAGATAGACTTGTTTTCTACTAGCCTTTCCTAAAGGAACTCTGCAAATCCCCGGAACACGCCGAGAATGCTACCGTTCCCCAGGTGTTTACGTTAATTAATCGATCATTTTCCGACACTGTCAACCTTTTGCATTTTAAACAACGAACAACTGACGTTTAATTACCAAGCCATGTATCGTTTTTCGGTTTATTTGCTCGTGCTTTGAGTACCGATCATTTTCTGCTCATGAGCGAGACATACCTGGGAAAAAGGTATCCTAAAGTCCAATTTGTCAGAACTCACTGCGGCTTATCATTCGGCCCAGCAAAAAGGTGGCAAAGATCACATATTTTCAGCAAGCCTATTTAAAATAACACGTTGATAAATCATTTAGCTTCTGAAAGGGCAATTGTTTCCAATTATCACAAACTTTCCAAACTCGGAGTTGTCGAATGGGGGAAGAACATGAACAGATGTATCGTATAAGGCACGGGCCAATCTTCCCCCAAATTACTCGTTGTTAGCATTCCCCCAGAGTTTAGAGAAGAAAAAAAAGACAAGAAGAGGTTTATCTGGTATACCAGTCAGTGGGAGGCCTAGGTGTCCATTATATCTGGTAACAACGCATAGGAAATGTATCGATCTGTTATATCTACAAAAAACCAAATTGCTATGAGGATCATTCACAAGTAATTTGCACAACGTGACTTTACACAGGCGATTTAATATACATAATTTCCTCGATTTTTTTAATCAACACAAAAACGTATTTGTTTTTCCTTCCTTGTGTCGGGAGAGATAAGTTTTCTTTATAGATCTATAGGCGAATCACATACAATTCTCACATCAGATAATACACTTTAGATATACAGTGTATGAATGACCTCGAAATTACTTCAATGGTGAATGAAGATCTTCAAATGTAAATGTCTATTAATATAAAGACTGTGTCAGAGAACCTATGAAATATGGTCAGATTAATGGCGAAGTGTGATATTGCCGGATCAGATGTCTGATTTCAGCTTCAATTTCTCACAAGCTGACTGTGTGAAAGTCGCAGCTCGAGGTGCAGTGCGTTACGTCCTCTGTTCCACTCCAAGAGACGCATTCGAGTCCTCATGTCACAACTGCCGCGCCACCTGTCACGATTTCGTCTCGCACATGCCATTGCACCGCACGGCCTGCCGTGAATTATTTTTCAATTATTTTAACGATTTGATATCGCATGTTTTATTGCCTCTGCTCACTGAAAAATTGTTTCTCCAGCACCGCTGCTGTTAAAATGATCAAGCTGGCAAATGACTGAAACCAATACTGCTTAGGTGGGATCCTTGCTGACAGTTCTTAGGCTAGTGTCCTGTAGGTCGTTTAAAGTCTTCAAATATTTTTAAAACTAAGTTTTTATTATTTCCACTTCATTCCCTCAACCACTTTTCATGTTCTGACACCTTCAATTACTTTTGGTAAACGCACAACTGCTAATAGCGTCAAATCATCACCCGTCGAGCTAGTGTGACGAATGAACAGCATTAGAGCAGTTATTTTCCTTCTGTTCTAAGCTAAAAAAGATGATTAGGCATTAAAATGATTAAACTAAACTGCAGTTATGGCTCTCAAGCAAACTCTCAGAAGAACATCTTAAAAGAAACACACAGCCCTGCTAAATGTATTTAATTGCCATGACGAATACGGACGTGAAAAAAATAAATGAAGTTATGCAGAAAACATACCACACATGCGCCTGCCAATGTATGAAAAAAAAAAAAAAAACAAAACAAAACAAGCTGATTTTAAAACCATCGACTAGATAATAAAAATCCATATTAGCTTTATCAAAATTATCTGAGCACTTATTCAAATTTACCTAAAATGATGTTGCATTTTTTTTCAATGTAAAAGCTGGTGTAACTGGCTGAAATTCACTCGTTTCATCATATTTGGGAGTTTGATATCTCTTTACTTTATACATTTCCTCTAGTCTGTTTGATTGACAGAACCATTTTGTTTTTCAATATTCTTTCAGTGTACCATGGCAGAAGCAACCTAGTCCAATATGCCTTTTCGTTCCACTTCAACACGAGACAAGAACCACAGGTTATTTCGGTAAATAGAGTCAATTTACATTTCCGTTTTGATTGCATAAAACCATATATTGCAGGACAATATATAATCAAGTTTTCACGTGCTTTGTTTTGCGTAATACCTGTTCGTTTGAATTTGATTGACCGTTTTCACTAGGTGTAATTTGAAATTACTAGAACGAATTAATTGGTTTATCAATCAGTACGCTACTCTACATGTTATGCAGGGGTGTTACGCGCTGTTGCAGTAAATTATTTCTTATCTTTGTGGAATCAGAAATTTAATTATCGTATACCTCCTGTTAATAACTTGAGCCGCGACGTTTTTTGTTATTATTTTTTACATTATATTCTTTTATATTTTTTGGAAAAGAATTTGAAAACTGGCATTTTTCTATGCATAAACATTTTTCTGTTTTTACTTAAAACGACGTGCTTTTATCGCTGTACAAAATCAAGGACATTTTTTAAAGCTTTATCTCGGCAAATGGTTTAGCACACAGTTGTGTCTCAATATTCCATTTAAATCTCTCCGCTTTCATTTATAAATTGGCTGGGCTGGTTTCACCTGTCGTCAAGTAAATAAATTCACTTGTTAAGCGTTGAATTACTGATTAAATCTCCTTTGAATATCTTACGTTCCCCAGTTAACAAAGAATCCTCTCGTTATCAGATGTAACTCATTTGAGCGCAAAATATGTTCATGTTTATAAATTTGAATAAAAAACTTTCGCACCTCGGTGTGTGTGCGAACAGAGATGGATATGTAGAAATGTTAAAGTACGTGTGAGTATGGGATATTCATTTAATTTGTTTTGTTTTTGTCTGATATCTTTACTGCAATAAAATTATGGTGTTTCCTGAAGTACACCTTTTTGAGTTCAATGGTGATACGGGAAAATACAATATTTTCTTGTGCTTGCAAGTGGTTATTGCAACGATGATAAGATCTAACATTCAGTAATACAAAATTGGTCTCGGTCACTGGAGGACATGGGACATAAAAAGAGCTAGTCTATTTTACGAACGAATCAATGGTTTTCTAACAGCTAAACGGCAAAAGAATTCGCCAAACATGAATTATTTAGAGGATTCAAGCAGATAATGAGAGTTAATTTGACAATTTTACAGCGCCTGTAATTTTTCTCGAAATGGCTGCCACTAATCTCTTTGGCTATAAACCTTAATAACTTAAACAATTAAAAAGCTACAGAAGTATTTTTACATCATTTTACAGAGGAAATCTTGAAGTTTTTAAGGATGCATAAATATTAATATCTCTGATGTTGTCATGATGGGTCACAATTTTGCTAAAACTCCACCGACATCCAAGCTTGTCAGCGAGCTGTGTATTTGCTACTATGAATTTTTCTCACGTCAAACATCATCCAACATCAAACCGAACGCATGAATTTGAGTAAAAAAGGATGAAAAGTATAATTATGAAACGCAATATTATATTAAACTTTTTTTATACTATATCTGATTAACAGCTAAATTATTGTGACAGAACATTCTTGTATTTTAACTTGAATTGTTTTTGATAAACTTAAGAAAATGCTGTAAAGAATGGAGATGTACCTTTACAAGGTTGTCAGTAAAAAAATTGCAGAAGAATTTGAAACAAGATAAAAAATAGTTGTTGTTTTTTTTCACATAATCTATTGCATTTTCAATCTAATTTCCTTACATTTCTAACTATTTGGGAAGTTATCAGCACAAAAAGCGTGCTGCAGATATATTCCTGTTCAACATAAATTGTATTAGTAAGATGTGATCGATCCTTGTACAAAATTCCCAATATCATATTCAAGTCTTAATTAATCTGGCATTAGACAATTACCATTGATCTGAGCATTACCACCTGGTCGAATGAAGGTTAATGTTGTCTTTTTTTTCCAATTCCTGATAGAACAATCAAAGAATGCAAATGAATCCTAATCATTTTTCGTACGAACTCCCCATAAACAGCAGTACAAGATGCGGACATTTTCACAATTAGATCAATGTATTCGGTTGTAATGGTCGTCCAACGGACTGGACTCGACAGATGATAATATTACAATACCGAGGATCTGTTCATGTCTTTCATTGTTTTTATTAATCAAATCTGAAGTTTACTATGATTCACTTTGCCCTGCGTGCTGCACAATTTTTCGTATCCTAAATAAGTTTTAGTTTTTTTATCATCATAAGCAATGGTTTGATTTCTTTGAATCGCTTCTACAGAAAAATGAAGGTAAAAGCTCAAAGAAATTTTACAAGACGAATCAATTATCACTTAAAAAAGGAAGATATTAAAAACGGATAATATAGCAGAAATCTAGTTAAAATTTCATTTTCAGTGACATCAAATAAGACATATTGAAGTGCTTCTAGTCGTAAAATTGGAAAGAAAATTTTTTGCCCACACATGTCGTTTTAGTGATGAGTCTCATAAACTGAAGTCATGATCGTCCTGAGTGCGATGACCTGTTAACTCATATAGTTGAAACGATAGTAAATGTGCAAGTGCATCTTAAATACATCAAAGTCCCCATCAGGCGAAGAACGTTATTTCTCATCTTTTAGCATTTTTAAATAATGTAAATAATTAAGACGAATGACCCCTATTCAAGAAACTGTGGATAAATAAATAGTGCTTGGGAAAAATAAACTATACGTCGGGTAGTATGTGAGTAAAATGTTTCTTGGACGAAAATCAGCTTGTGCAAAGTGATAAACGTTCTTTTTAATATTGAATTACCCAATTACTCATTCACTCTTTTCATTTTTTAAATAATATATTTTATTGGTGTTGAACATCTTTCTTCTTTTGAAATCTTGAAATTACATGCAAGTTTGAAAATTTCAAAACAGTAGACAAAATGAGTAATAAATTTTGATTTTTTAAAATTGCAAATTTCTCAAAAAACATCTAGATCTAAATAATTTACATTTTGCAAAGCAGATAAATATAATAGCACGATATTGTCTGAAATAACGTCATTTATCCCGATCCACGAAAACGCCAAGCGATGTCAAGCTATTTGCCCTTGAACAAATTAACCTACGGATTGTGTTAGAGAAGCGAAGAATCAGGACGAACTAAATTCACCAAGCCACATCATAACGATAGCCCCTCACACGTCTTCCACACAAATAATGTACCACAATGAACGATACGCGGAATTATAATGATATATAATTTCAATTTTTCATTTTCATCTCTTCGATAGTGAATGGAGTTGAAGGTCCACTAAGTGTGACTGGGGGAAATAAAGAATATAAAACACATTCAGGTATATTATACTTTAATTACCATATAAGTTTAACTTTATAATCATAAACTCACTAAGACGTAGTATTTTTACTTGAACCATACGTAGATCGGTCAGTACTGTAAAAAGATTTGCCTAGGAAGAATTGATCATTTCATTTTACTATGATGCGTTTATGGGTTCTTAACAATGTCAAATATTGGCACAATTCAAAGCAATAAGTGTTATACCTGCATATTAAAAGAGAACTTTTAAAATATAATAAACATGTAAATGAGATAAAAAGCACAACTCTGGAGTATAGAATCCATCATACAGTTTGTTTACCGTAAGGGTCCAACGATGCCAGCCAGTGTTAGACTCACTTCATCAGCTGTACACCTTGAATTTTAGTGTACAGCATCATTACAGAAATCCCACAGACTGGTATCAGAACCTATGTTCTCAGTCTCAAAGGAGAACAAAGCCAGCAGCCTAGCATCTGCATTGAATACCTGCAAGTTTCCGCCCATCATGTCCGTGTCCTCTGACAGTGTAATTGCAATGTCATTTCTAATGAATATGAGGTTTCCCCCTAGAGCACACATGAGTGCGCTGCAAAATTCTGGAAAATTGTGACTCTTTTGCTTTGCTTGAGCAGAATCGTTGGCTTGCAGTAATCTGGTGCAGATATTAGACTGTTGTTCCCTGTCAGCTGGACCCCATCCCTGCTGAGCAGCCATAACAGTGATTGTCAAACCAGATTCTGGAGCCTTTGAGTTCACCGATGGAATGGATGTCCCACACTGTTAGTGGAGTCGTTTTTCCAACTTTTGGTTCTTTTTCTGTTTTAAATTAAAAAAATAAATTAATCACTGTATTGACGTATTATTCTAGAATTATAATATTTTATACATTCATAATGTTATGAAATGAACAAAAAACAAGGCAGCAAAGCTGTCAAATGTACAGACAAAAAGCAGGAAATAACAAAATAGGCTACTGTCAATTCTGATGCAAAAGTACATTATGTTAAACTGCAAATTCAACATCAAATTTTAATTATGCTCAACAGGTAATACCAATGTAAGTAAAATGTGAAACAAGCATAAAGCTTCAGGCCCATGGGAGTTCAAGTTCACACTTTGAAAATGTAAAACTTCCAGAAAAAGAAGTCAATTAGACTGCTTTTCCAACTCAGGCTGCATTTCANACATAAAAATATTAGTATTATGGATATTCAGAAAATGTGACTAGCAAAGGTCTTCAGGCCCATGGAACTTCAAAGTCACAACATGAAAATGCCAAAATTTAAACAAGACCACATTTTTCTGAAATGTTTTTTTTTTTTTCACATTTTTAACAAATTTTAATATAAAACAAAATTAACATTTTACTGCCATTTTTATTTGATCAACAAAGAAAATTGATGAGATGGGGAAAAAATATCAATAGAGCAGTGTTAAATGTCCAATTTCTTTCATTCTGAGATTCTGAACATACTGAATGATTGAATCTGACAAAATGCAATGCTATGAGTTTATTTCCATTTTTGAAACTTTATTACACAATACATGAGAACAAGTTTACCATCATTTTTACATAACCAACTAACAATGATGTAAAGATGAAGGAAATGGCTAACAAACACTTTTACATATGTTATTAGTTCAATAATGAGACTGTTAACATGCCTCAGAATTGAAACTGAGGAAATGTGAAACAAGACAGCACTGTTCTGAAATGGGTTTTTTCCCCATTTTTAACATTTTTTTTACATAAAACAAAATTAATAGTTTAATGCCATTTTTATATGATCAACTAAGAAAATTAATGAGATGGGAAAAATATTAATAGAATAGTGTTAAATGTCCAATTTCTTTCATTCTGAGATTCTAAACATACTGAATAATTGAATCTGACAAACTGCAATGATATGAGTTTATTTCCATTTTTGACACTTAATTACACAATACACCATAACAAGTTTACCATCATTTTTAAGAAATCAACTAACAATGTTGTAAAGATGCAGAAAATGTCAAACAAACACTTTTACATTTCTTATTAATTAAATACTGAAACTGTTAACATGCCTAAGAATTGAATCTAAGGAAATGTGAAAAAACAGCATTACTTCTAAAATAATGGCCCGATTATGCTAATTTTCAAACTCAACCTGCATTTTAGTAAGATTGACCACTCCTGTGAGTTTAAATGACAATTGGCCTATCTGTTTTTATTCTTATATTGTGTTTACAGTGTTGCATATATGATAAAAGTGAAAAAACAGCATAACTACTAAAATAGTGGCCCGATCATGCCGATTTTTGAACTTGACCTGCATTTTAGTAAGATTGATTGCTCCTGTGAGTTTCATGACAACAGGCCTATCGGTTTTCCTTGAAATGTGTTAACAGCGTTGTATATATGCTGAAAAGTGAAAAAACAGCATAACTTCTACAATAATGGCTCGATCATGCTGATTTTCGAACTTGACCTGCGTTTTATGAATATTCATCAGCTCTGTAAATATAAAGCCAAAAAGTAAAACTGTCTTCCACTTATCGTGTTAACACTGAAAGTGCACGGCGCCGGCATCGGCGACAGCATCGGCGACGGCATCGGCATCGGCGACGACGGCGACGACAGACGCAGGTGATGGCAATATGTACAGACACATCTGTGTCTGTACATAAAAATTCTCTTATCTAATGTCAATGGTGGCAGAACTGACCTTTTGGCACAATTCCTAATTCAAGTTGCTGATTGAAGTCACAGTCAAACAAATCTCCATTCCACTTGACATTCAGTGTATTTCTACACATTAAGTTGTCCATAGTTGCGATGTTGTAGTTCCTCACCAGCAAATCCATGTACTCTTGGAGCTCATTTCTGAAAAGTGACACTACCATATGACACCTGTGCAATAGCAGAAAGATTGGGTTATCCCATACCTTATTGCCTACAACAGACATATACATATATTTTAGCATCTTTCTCCTTGACTTGAAAAAACTACTCATAGATAATAATGCTTGCATACAGGTATAAACTATTTGTTTAACTTTCAAAATAGCCATCAAATTCAATTAATGAATTGCTGGTATTCTTAGACTTAATAAATCTTATAAATTGGATGGGTACTCTATCTATCCTGGACAGTTCACCTTCTGTATAGGAAGTCCACAAATCTCTTGATGGGCATATTTGTCATTGTAAAGAGACTGGTGAATTCTATACCAAATGTATCCAACAATTCCTCCCTATATTTTTCTTCCAATTCAGACTGCTTTGGTGGAAGGAAAGCACCTGCACAAAAATAAGCCCTTTTTGTTAAAGGTACATATGCACCGAGAATCGGTAGAGGATGGATTCCCACTTACACATGTAAACCACTTCTACTAGTTTCTTATACGACTCAAATGAATTCGACATGCCAAAAGAAAAACTGAATAAATCACTCGATCAACAATAGAAGAGCTTTAGACTGCTCCTAAATTTTTGGTCGGAAATTTAACCGTTTTTCGTGACCTACTTTTCCGCCCCATTGACATACAGCATAGAATGCCAGCAGAAAAATCCATTCAAACATCATTTTCCGGTAAAATTAAACAATGCCTTTTGGTAATTCTCTTAGTTATACTACTTGAAACTATATGCTGGCATTTGGTTGGTTTTTGTGACAATAATTCAGTTTAAAACAAAAGGTGCTGTATGTGGCAACAAAATGGTACATTATTCAAAATAAACGTAGCAAAATTACAAGTGAAATAAACTATGATGTTAGTGACAATGTATGAGACTAATACAAACATACTATTACCAATACATGCAAAATTACCAATTTGAAAACACTGATTTTAATTTCAGTTTTAAAAACAGAAGTACAATGTTGTACCAACCTAGAGGATTATACACAAGGTCTAGCTTCAAATTGCTGCCTGGCTTGCCAAACCCCACCTGGTTCAGTGTCAGTAAAGCCTGGATACTTCTGTCAAACACACCTTTGCCTCTCTGCATGTTCACATTCTTGGCTGAATAACAGGGCAGGGAAGCAATGATGTGGACACCATTCTCTGCAAGAAACTCTGGCAAATCTTCTTGACCTATAGGAGACAGATGAAAAAATGATAAAGCTTAGACTGAAAATAATGCTACCATCATGCTTGTGATATCATAATGTACACTAAAACAAATTTAATGCACTATGATCAACAATATTTATTCTCTATTGTCTTGTATGCTATTCGCCATCCTAGTGTCATTGGACAGGTGTGATGTTTTTTACAGGGTGACAGGCACCAAGGATAATTTTGATTAATATGAAGTATTTCCTTAATCTAGTTGACATTCCTTCAATGCACCATAATTTTTGAAAAACTGAGTAAAAGATGTTTGTGCACAAGAATTATCCCCACTGTAGTCAATAAAGAAGAATTATTTAGGAGGAGAAGGGCTGTGGCAATAAAAGGTTTCTCTCTCAGTCCACCAGTTTCGTGTTTGTTGACAGAAACAGAATATTTGGATCCCCATACAGTTCCCAAGGATGACAATGTGTAAAGTATTGCATGGGAAATGAAAACACAATCACGGTACTGCAGTATACCACTGAATTACCTGGTTCCTGGAGGACTGTTAAGTTACACCTGTCAATGATCTCCCTGTCCAGTTTCCTCACACCTTTGACTAAGTGTCGGAACTCACTACACAACTCTGGTGCACCTCCTAACAGAAGAAAATGTTTAACTGACAGGTAGTAATCAAAAACAATCAGGTTTTCTGTTTATGTCTCTGGAGCACTTTTAATGAAAAAAGAGCTAGATTTCAACACAATGACCTACAGGTAGAAAAAAATGTAAGAATCTTTAAACTGACTTCAAAGTTAAAAATCTGGTGAAATTTCTGGTCTTGTGCAAAACATCAACCTTGCCATAAGATATGACCTGTAATTATGGTGTAACCATTTTCAGCAACGCTTCTGAATCAGTTATATTCAACTTCTGATTCTCATACCTGTTATATCCACAGTGGTGACTGATGGGGAATGAGCCATGATATCCAAGCACTTGTCAGCTACTTCTCTGGTCATCATTTCCTTTCTTTTGGGAGACGATTCTACATGACAGTGGTTGCAGGCTTGGTTACAGTAGATTCCTATGTTCAACTGCATGATCTCTATTTCATCTTTCTTTAAATCTCTTTCCACTTCAGTATCTACAAAGAGAATGCACATAGGATCATAATTTTAATCTTAAAAGAACAGATGAGATGTAATCATACATGTATGTAGCAGTTTTAAGAAAATATTGAAACTGTAGACTGTAAATTTTGAAAAAAAAAAAAAAAAAAAAAAAAACTAACCCAGAACTCCATTACTGAGCTGTTGTTCCTGCCAGTACTCCAAAAAGCTAGGCACACCAAGCTGATCCAAAGCCCTTTGTCGTTTCTTCCTTTCATCCCTTGTCAGCTTTGCTTGGCCAAATTTCTTTAGTTGTTCTGCTGTGATCTGGAACTGCTTGTCCTCCTGCATTTCCTTTAGAGTCTCTGGTATCAGAGAACCCTGGAAAGAAAAAAAATCACTTAACAAATACTGACAGATCTAAAATAAATGTTGGTCACAGCTTTTATTCCGTCAGATAAACTGGTACACACGCCCCCTCTTGGCATTAAGTAAAATACAGAAAAGTTGGTGATTATACTGGTACGTGGCAACAAGAAGAAAAAAAATCTGATTGCATTTAGCGAGAGTCCCCAGGGAGTTGGATCGCTATTTTCATTGGGAATTAACCCTATGACTGTTACTGTTCATTATGCACAGTACCTGCGTTCTTTCCTTCAAGCCTTGTAATCCTGTCCATGACGGGGGAGGACGATCTGGTCTCTTCAGCTTGTGTTGGTGAATGTTTACGTCAGTATTGTAATCTGGTAATTCTGGGGCCACATATTGCGGTTTGCCAACTTTACTTGACAATGTTCTAAACAGGGACGCAGCTGGCATCAAGTGCCTTCGGTCCCTTATCCTGAACATGGTTAATGCCAACTCATGCTGTACCTGGAGTTATAAACGGTCTTGAACGTGTTACATGGTTTACAAAATCTTCCCAGGCGGACTTGAACGTGCTATATTATTTACACTACCATGTTATCTGGCTGGCCTAGATCCCGTGACGTTTCGCTGTGCAAGAACAGTCGATGCTCAGAGGTAACGGCTGACGTAAAATATGCCAACCACAACCACGCTCGGCTGTCACCTTGATTGGATAGTAAACGGTTGTCGTAAAATCGCTAAAAGATATTAAAACCCGGTGCATAAACTTGAAAACCACCTAGGACAACCTCAGACTGCCACATTAATCCAATACAATGCAAAAATAAACTATAACAAGTGGTTAAAGCCTTCAAACCGAATGTCGTAAAGTCCCCATATACCTCCATAGAGACAATAAAATAGAATAAGCTTCTGAAACAAGAAAAATCCAGTTCCAACATAATAATCGAAATAAAATACTGCCGGGCATCGGAGCGGCCTAAAACTTGGCACGCTTACCGCAAATACTGCAGGCTACATCATCCCGTCGCTCGTTTGTAAATTCCGTGCATGGCATACGCACAATCAAACCGTATATCCAAATTGCACCTCTGATGTTTGAATTGGTCCTCTCTAACCTACCATTACGAAAAAGAAGCCATGCCATTGGACAATGCGACCTCTGCGGTTACGTCATTTCCTGAATTGGATTGTAGAGAGGACCAATTCAAACATCAGAGGTGCAATTTGGATATACGGTTTGATTGTGCGTATGCCATGCACGGAATTTACAAACGAGCGACGGGATGATGTAGCCTGCAGTATTAGCGGTAAGCGTGCCAAGTTTTAGGCCGCTCCGATGCCCGGCAGTATTTTATTTCGATTATTATGTTGGAACTGGATTTTTCTTGTTTCAGAAGCTTATTCTATTTTATTGTCTCTATGGAGGTATATGGGGACTTTACGACATTCGGTTTGAAGGCTTTAACCACTTGTTATAGTTTATTTTTGCATTGTATTGGATTAATGTGGCAGTCTGAGGTTGTCCTAGGTGGTTTTCAAGTTTATGCACCGGGTTTTAATATCTTTTAGCGATTTTACGACAACCGTTTACTATCCAATCAAGGTGACAGCCGAGCGTGACCACAACCATAATTAGAGAGTTTTTGCAAACCTAGATTTACCAAAACACCTTCAATTTTCGTATCTGTAAGTGTCATAGTGTAACTGCCGAGACATTTACAATTTACCGATTTTGAAGAAAGTTGGCATTTATTACGGTCTTATTATAGGCCTACTAAAATTTAGGTCTACATATTGGCAGATAAATAAGTAGGCCGGTGAAGGTTACAACCGTGTGATCTAACACTAACGCCTTACCAGACCAGTAAAATTATTTTGTCCATGCACGACACCAGTGGCGGATTTAGAGGGGGGTGCTAGACCCCCCCCCCCCCCCCCTTGGGGTTTTTGAAAAAAATCACACTTAAGTCTATATTCCCCTCTTAAAATGGGAAGTTTGACAAGCTGAATCATAGTTCTAAATCACACCAAATAGCACTGTTTGCCCTCCAAAACACCAAATATTTCCGGGGCCCTTGAGTGAGCCCCCCAACCCCACGCCAAGGGAGGGGGGGGCGAGGGTCGGAACCCCCTTCAGATAGTCCTGATAGTTGTGAACGGGGGCCTGGATCCGCCCCTACGACACGAAGCAGGGTAGGCTACTTAATTTGGCGATTTTACTGTTTAATGGTTTAATGTGGCCAAATAGGGCCTACTGTACAGTAACAATTAACGTTTGTTTGGAAATCGAAGCAGTCAGTAGCCTATGTTCGAAATCTACTGTGCAGTCGTTGTCGAAATATTGATTTTTTTTTTTTTTTGACTGAACCATGCATGCTCTGTCATAGTCATAATTGGAGCAGCCCAATGAGTTTTAGACAAGGAAATCGTAATGCAGCAGTGCTTCAGACAAAGTAGTCAGTTGACACACCTGACTTTACATTTAGGCCTATCAATTCTTATAGACTGGGTTCTCATACCCAGATCGATCTCACAGGATCGATCCCTCGCCAAGGGATTTCTCGCTAAATTGCTCTCAGCTTAGGGGAGACCGGGGCTAGTTGGACCCCGGGGTAAGTTGGGCCCCCGTCATTTTATGAAAAAGTAACTACGAGGTAAAAGAATTGGCCACATACTCTTGTAAAGTGACCGTAGCCTACAATGCTAAGGAAGTGTCGGCCGTTAAAAAGTTTTAATTAAGCGGTGAGTCCAAATAAACTATTTTTGCACCTAAAAGTAATTTTGTTTAAGAGATTTAAAAATTATTTTCATAGGATTTTGATCGAATATAAGATATGTAGGCTATAGGGCATCAAACTGAAGCTCATTGTTTCAAGTTTCACAGAGATGTATCATCGTTGCTCATTCTAGCACCATAAATGGCTGCCATCCCTTAAAATAAATAATGTGCACCCGGGGCTAGTTGGCCCCCTTGACTCGGGGCAAGTTGGACCCTCATATTACCCACAATCCTTTGCGCGCAACGCTGTTTGAAATAAACAAGAAGTTGTAACTTCTTGAAATAAACAAGTTGGTGACATTGACAAAGCTTGCCGGTGTTTACCGTCTGATTGATTATTTTTTAATTTGCTCTCTGGTGTCTTTTCGAAAATTTATATAAGAAATGTTCTGTTGATTGTATGTATTAGAAAGCAAATCCATTGGACTTTCCTTAGAAAAACATTTATTTTGCCTTAATTCATTGTAAGGTGATTTTATTGTATTTATAGTGTTATATGTGGCCCCAAGGGGATTTTCCACCCCTCCCATTGTTGAAACAAACTCAATGGTTTAAAACTGAATTTGCTACTTTCTTTTAAAACGTAAATTTATTATTCGTTTTCATTCATTTAAAACCTGCTTTATAACATTATTAATTTATTATTAATTAAAACAAAACAAATTTTATTGATAGATTTTTTTGTTCTTGCAACACATCCCCCCCCCCCCCACAACGTGACGTACGGAAACCTCAATAAATCTGCCTCATTTGAACTATTTATTCATCAAAGACTCTCAAAAATCAATTTAATAAATTAAAAATGTATAAAAAAAGTATTTCAAGGCGTTTATATGGGATATATACTTCATTTTCGTATAGGGGGGCCAACTTGCCCCGACCCTGGGCCCGACCCTGGGGCCTATGCGGCTTAGATGTCCGGCACGCCTGCTGAAGCTCTAAACGATACCATGTCGTGGACATCGACCAATTTCATATGTGTCCAGAACCTGCCTCAAAAGAACAATTTCTCGGAGCGCAATTCTTGCTATAAGTTTGATAATGTAAAGTGCCTGAATATGACAAGCCGACTTGGAACATCTAGATATAAGCTAAAAGTCTTTTCAGAGTGTTTTTAAAATTGACATGCTGTTTTAGAACATAATTCTGAGATGTGTTAGTTAAAAGTCAGTCTTGAGTCATAGGCTGTATTCCCAGAGCTTTTAGATTGATCTATCCCCGCGGGGAGTCTCACTAGATTACTGTCAGATAATCCGGCTTAAATGTCTGTCCCGCCTACTACAAGCTGTAAGGGGGTAATTAACTTTCGTGTCCTCCCGGCTGACAGCTATTTAGCGTGAACCCCCAGGGGGTTAAGTCGATCTGAAGTAGATCGATCTAATCTCTGGAAATGGGGTCATAGAGGGCATTTCCAGAGATTTAGATCGATCTTACTAGATCGACCTAACTCCCTGGGCGGGACGGACATTTAAGCCGGATTATCTGACAGTAATCTAGTGAGACTCCCCACGGGGATAGATCGATCTAAAATCTATGGGAATGCGCCCAAAGTAAACCCCAAGGAGCTTGACCCAAGGTTCTGGTTTTACCAATTTTCCATTGAAAGGTAATTGCTCGTTACTGTGGTTGTCTACTGTTTTACCAATAAAAATAGCTTGGAATTTTTCAGGTTCGCTTCCACATTTGAGGAGAACCAGTTTATACCATTTTGTGCATCATAATAATCAAGTTCTCTTATTAAGGTATCGAAGTCTGGGTGTGCGACACTTAAAGAAAATTATCCGATGAAGCCTGATAAAAACAGCAAATATTGTTTTCAAAACAATTTTATAATAAGTTTTGCTTACTGTGATATAGTATGACGTGATTTGAAAAAAAAAAATCTGCGACAAAAATGTTTTCTTATATTGTGATTTTTTTCAAGTTAGTTTTTCTAAGGCCCCCTACTTCAGCTTTCATTAACATATAACTTCATTTCCAATTTTAGTGTTGCGGCTGAATTAAATCACAATACAATTTACATGATTTAAAGGAAGCAAAAGCAAACTACGTAGATTACTATTTATGACTTTAGATAACTATAACAGGGCAAAGCTAAAATAACAGAATTTGAAAGTAAAATGAAATATTGGATGTAAATAGATTTCAGGTTGTTGAATTTGTGGAGCAATGTAGATAATCATTTAAAAAAGATTCCAATGAACCTTAGGACCAGTCTAGCTTCCGTAAAGCCTAGATTACATTTACACGGGCTTCGTGCGACGAAATTGTCCGTACGGTTTTTTTTTTTTTTTTTTTTCTGAAATCGTAAGAAGCTACGGGCTACGCAGAGTATGTCTTCATTACATGGCCTTAAACCCGTACGATCCCGTGGTATTTTGCACGGCCACCGTCTACCTCCGCTCAGACGACGTACGAAAAGGGTATTACGAGCAGTATACGTGCACCGTACGGGCATCGCATTTAAAATGTAATCTAGGCTTAAAAGACACCTTCAGACTTTTGAAACGCACCCACCTGGCATATCCTACCACGAGTTTCGGAGTCTAGTAAAATTCCACCTGTGCCACCAGCAAACAGACGCTATTTCAATGACACTGCTCACGTATGCCGAGGAGTGGCAAGCTGCCGACAGTTGTTTATAAATGACATCATTAAGAGTCTTTTTTTTTTTTTTTGCCATGGACGTTGGGAAAAATCTACAAAGCTTCAAATGTAGGCCAATGGGCACATAATTACATGTGTAGCACCTTGAAGTATTTCACACTAATGCTTTTAAGGAGGCAGCAGTAATTTTTTTCTTTTTTTTTTACACAGGGGTGGTTCTATATTCTTGTTATACGCACATGTAAAACCATGTAATCACCGTTCAAGTGCATTATGTTTAGTATACAGAAGGATTACTTACTTATGAGGACTTATGTCCAGGTGTTGTATGTAGTCTGTGAATTGCGTGTTCACTCAATATATTATATCAACCATCTTGCCTTCAAGTATTAACAGTTAACAACATGAATATTATACTGAAAAAAAAAAACTCATTGTTGAGCACCTTACTTATTTGAAATCCTGCTGACAGTTTTGTCTAGACCTCATCTGGAGTTGTTCACAACTGAAGGTTGTCATTAATTTTTTGCCTCTCATATTGTTACTCACACCCTTCTTGTTGTTACTCTCGGGGCTGGAAGATAAAGAACTGTCAACAGGATTACAAGTAAATAAGTTTCTTATTCTTACCAATGAATATTTCTTCAGCATAGATCCAGTGAAATTATTTTTTAATATGGATATTATTTAGTAACCTTTGGACTTTTTTTAAAGTGCCTGCAAAATTACCTGTCAAATTGCTCCGTTAAAGGGGGAGAGAGACATTTAAAAATAAATAAGAGTCTCAGTCAACTCTTTTTATATTCAGACAAAAAAGAGGTATAGGTCTTTGCACTTTTTATCAGTTAATAAGCAGCTTTATCCCTGCATCAATTTTTAATTCCACTTTTCGGGCCAATACACAAATACTTTGCTAAGTTCACCTTATTTTAGATTCTAGCTTACAAAGGAAAATGATGGCTGATACTAATACTTTTATACATTTATTGGTTGAATAAATTCATATCTCATCTCATCATATACTAATAAACAATAAGAAGGGTCAATATCAAATTAAAAATACTAACCTCATACACTCAATCTGAATTCTCTACTACTAATGTAGAAACAATATAATTGAAAATGCTCAATTTTAATATGCAATTCTAACGACTTCACCATTTAACTCCAAAAATATTGGTATTACATTACTTACATCATATCTATGACAAAGTATCATACAGAATATATATATTAATGTGTGTGAATGTACAACGAGCTAACAAAGTGTTACACAATGCTTAGACAACATAAGTACTGCGAAGGTGTGCAGACACAACTACATCAAATGTGTTTAATCACATCTGTCTACTCATGGGCATGTTAATGTGGGAGCATTAACCTTATTATCCACAGCACTGAAAGGAGAAGAAAATTAACAACTTTTGATGGACTTACAGTCTTACTATTCTCTTTCTTACATCAAGGAGCTAACTGGGTCACTCTCAAATATCAAAATGCCATAATACACTTTCAGTTAAGGAAAACATACAGTGAACTTGTCATTTGTCAATAATTATAATTGTTTACATTTCAGCATCCATGATCTTGGCATTAAAATTCAGGAGATTTGGTGTAGTTACACACCAGAGTCAAGTATTAAGGATTTTCAAAATTTGTTCTCTCTCTTTGATAGCTCTCCACATGGCATCCTTTTCCTTTTTGGTGGGAGTTTTCTTCTTTATTCTTGTTGACTGGACCTTTCTGTAGGCTTCCATTATCTAGAATTTACAGACAACAATATTTTTACTGAAATGTCACTGCCATATCTACTTATTATCAGTTGGATGTGCTTCTTCTCTCATAATTCAAACACAAAGCTCTTAAAATTATGTATAAATTAATTGAAAAACAAGGCGATACCTCTGCATCCACCGCAGCTAACTTCTTCCTGAGATCTTGCTTTGACATCTCTTCCTTTGCTAATTTGTACAGTCTCTTAGTTACTACAAGATTATGCTGGCCAATTGCCTTAAGTTCTTGCTGTTTTCTTCTCAATTCAGACAGAATTTCATCATCTGGATTATCTTCTGGTCTCTCATCAGCCTCTAATATACCTGGTGAAATTTTAAAATCAAAATATGAATATTTCATGATATCTAACAAACATTACACAAAAATGCAGTCTTTACACATCTTTACCAGTTTTCATCTTTTAATATAAAACATCATGATGATTTTTATACCTTGTTCTTCCAGCTCTCTTTTGATTCTCCTCTCAAGCTGTGCCGTGTTTCCTATATTCAGCTGTTTGGCAAGGGCTCTTGGTGACATGTTGGCTATTGCTTCAGAATCTAAAATGGTCCAAATTACATTTTTAACAAGATTTCTATATTTTCTATTCATAAACTTCAAAAGTTTTTTTTCTCTCAGACTTACTGAATTTGGAAACTACATCAACTACGTACTACGTTTAGGAAAATAAATCAGATCTTTTAATACACTGGGTAGCATTAATATGTCTCTCAAAGGATGCCAAAATGCCAAGCCCTACCTGTTCCTGCAATATCTGACATTGAGGAATCGTCAATGGGTGTCATTATGTTTTCTTCCATTAAAGCCTGAACCAGTCTCTGTGTTAGGGGACCAAATGGTGATGACTCTTCAGAAAGCTCACTGTGAAGAAAATCACCTTACTCTAAATAACATTTTCAAAAAAAATAACGCAATAAGTTCACCAACACTGATTTTTTAAATATTTGTGAACTTAAACTTATTCATTGTGAACAATTTTCATTATCTCATGCTTACACAGATTCTGCCTTTTTCAACAGAGCATGGACCTCTGGTGTGTTGGGAGTTGTACTGTTACTGAGATTGCTCAAACCCCTCCTCTTGGGCTCCGTGATCTTCACTCCTGGAATGAGGAAAATACACCTCTTGTTTATGAAAGTTCTGTTCGAAGTGTATGTATTAAATCCCACAAGATACTATTATATATACCCTGTGCCAAACTTCTAAGAAAAAGCACCAAATCTAAGCCATTAACAAGGCAGAAATATAGACTAACATTCTTAACACTGCTGCACCAGCTCACATTGTCATTATTGCTGTTCTTTTTAGCAATACTTACTAATCTTTAGAGTTTAGAAATGTCTGATAAATCAAATAATTGTATATTAATCACAAAAGCATCTTAGTTCAAAATTACTACAAGCAATAACTGAATTACAGCTGTTATTTTGACCAAAAGTTACAATCAATTGCTATTAATATGCATGTCCATCCATATAGAACAGATGCCAACTTTCTAAGGTCAAATTCCACGTAAGTATCCAAATCACGTGTTCCCATGGGTTGTTAAGCTACAAAAAAGCAATATCCGCTAATGCTGTTCACAATCTCAAATCAGTGACTTGTTCAGTAATTCTCATGGGAATCAAAGCTTTTAAAAGACAGTGACTTTTTAAAAGTAGTTTTCTTTTTGCTCTTCAATCACAGTTTTCAAAGCTATTATCACTAACCCTCTTTCTGTTCTTCAATTAGATCTTCCTGGGCCCATTTCTGTGAATAATGCTTTCCCAGTGTTGGCACTTTGTAGTATTCAGCATCGTCCTCGTGAGACTGAAGGATCTGCTCCAGTACTTTGAGATCTTCCTGCGTTATATCACAGCAATAGGGTTCCAGGCTCTGCCAGAACCGGTCTGGAGCATCATTTCTGGGGAGCTTGGGAAGCTCCAAGGGTGAATCCACAAACTCATACTCTTGCATTTTGGCCTGCAGGTCAGAGACATGATTTGGGATCATAGATGACTTTCAGTTACACGATTTGGGGTTTAAGAAGATTTTCAGTTATGTCTTTGGTATAGAAAATGTATTAACTATATACATCATTGATAGTTTTTAATCAATGAAATTTTGAAAAAAAAATTACAAATATGAGTAAGTTGAGAATTAAACTGTATGCATTGCAGAATATCAAATATTTTAGGGCCATTAATGCTATAAAAATAGCATTTTTTGTTTCAGAAATATGTAAAAGAAATTATATGTGATATAAACTGATCTAACCTGAATGTTTTTCCCTTTTGGCGGTCTCCCAGGAGTGGAGACAAGGGAACCCTTCCCACTGCTTTCTTTGAACTTCTTACTTGGTCTTTCCTCTGATGTGGGAATACCTCCACCTTTCCCTCCCTTCCCCCTCTTACCTGCTGGACTAGGCATTGGTGGCTGTTGCTACAATGGAAACAAAATGTACACTTAAATCAATTACAATTCTTCCAAAATAATAACCATGCAAATCTTTCATCAAATAAATGGTTCAGAACTAAAATTATTGTTTTGTAGTGTTTCACAATAATAATCACTCAACAAACTTTTTTTCACTCTTGTAAACCAAGTGACACAGAACATAATAATTGAAACATAAAACATGCTCTCTTTATTTAAAAAAATTACTAGTAAATTAACTTATACTACTTTCAACAAAGTGTCTACAGCATTCTCATCAGATGAGGAACCAAATTCATGATGTAAAAATGTATGAAATAATACTGTAACTTACAAACTTTCCACCTTTCTTATCCTTTCCTTTCTCTTGCCAGTTCACCAATATCTGGATTTCATTCTCCAACTGTCTCATCCTTTTTGCTACAGAAGACAGCAGAGTCTCCAGCTCTGGCTGTAATGAGTCTAGTTCTCCATAACCCACTGTGGCATCATCGCTTTTTGCAAGGACTAAATTATGATCAAATAAATGACTCATTAATAAACTGTAGTGCATAATGATACAATTACAAGAATATATTTTATTAAAATTTACAATCCCATCACATTTTATTATCCCAGACATTTGAAATCTTTAGTGGGCATGAATGGATAATAAGTGAACTATGTTTAAAATGCAGTTAAAGCTTACTGTAAAATCTTACTATATATTAACTATTCATGTTAAATTTATCTCTGGATGAAGCATTTAAAACTAAGACTCAAGGGTGATAAGTACCTGTTGAATATTGTGGACAATACTTGGTGTGATCCAAAGGAGTAAGATCTGGGAACTGCAAGGGACAATCTTTCAATACTTCTCCACCACTGCCTCCAATATGTCCACTGGAATGTCCACTTTTACCTTTTCCTTTCATATCTTCCTAGTATTCCTGGCATTCCAAGTCTTTGGAGATCACTCTCCAAATCAAAACCTATGATGATGATGATGATATATATGTTTTAACATATGATTTTGGATCTAGATGCATAAAGTTTCAACTTTCAAATAATACACAATTTGGTCTACAGTTTTATCAATACAAAATATAATGAGAAATGTTTTTTTTTCACAATTAATACTTATTGCAGATGTTCTTGGTCCTATAGTCAAAATTTCTTCTATACTTATCTCCAAGTTAAATATGAATGTTAAAAGTGAGACGCTGGACAAAAATAATAAAACGAACTTAAGCGATACATTAATTATCAAATAAGACAAGGCTATGTCTCAAAACAGGCAACCACGAATTAGGCAATTATTATCAAAACTATAAAAATGGGACTCTGGCCTAAGAGAGTCCACCATCTATGAACATGTCCCAACAGTGTAATGTTAGAATTACCATAATTTTCCCTCATTAAATAAAAGAAATAAAACACAAAAACCCTTTTATGGTCGCTGTTTTCATCTCAAACATCATACACTTCATACAGTGGAGATACCCTTACGAAAAAGTCCTATAGGATCCTATAAGATCATATAGGAAATTGGGCCAATTTCCTATAGGATCTTATAGGATCCTATAGGACTTTTTCGTAAGTGTAAAATTTATGCAAACATACAACATGAACCTTTTCTATGAACTTTCTTACAATTGCTAATGAGAAAAGTTTTTTTTAAATAAAACTACAAAAAGATATTGCACTTAATAGTTTGCGATTTGCATTTATCAATTAAATTCTATAAAATTACGACTGTGCATCAGTCTAGCCGTGGTACAACAAAGTTGGAAGCTTTGCCTACCCATGCATAGTGAACCTGGTTGAATCGGTATTTTCCACGGTAATATGGGGTTGGGTGGCGTTCTTTTCCAAAGCAATAAGCATTAACCTATAAGTTGACGAATTAAGTCACTGCCCTTTCTATATCTGTTACTAGTGTAATGTTTATACCTGTTTTTTATAATCATACCTGTGAATTTTCTTTGTCCTGCATTTGACGACCTTGACTTGGTTTCTATCTGACCAATCAATTGCAGTTTAACATGTGTTTAGGGTTTTCACCAATTATTACCTTTGATACTGATATTTGCAATATGGCGCTGTCATTGAAGAGCAAAGTAACTAGATTTGCTATATTTACTCGATGTTTGTTATTACTTCTGCAGGTAAGTACGTTTTTTATTAATGGATAGGTTGAATAAAACGAAGCTGGAAAAATCAGCCAAAAGTGGATTATTATACTTGTCCTTTTTTGTTACTGTGATGAAAGGAAGGACTGGACTTGAGAGACAAAGTATTAGTACCCAGTGGCAGTAGTTGCAAGTTTGTTCTCAGTAATGTGTGTAATATGTTTTCATTTAGGAAGGGGGCGTATTCTCCAACAGCGTGCAATTCTTTGTAATTGTAGACTGCCACGGATGCATTCAAACCTTCCCTACGTCTCCACAAACACGTGGCTTTCGTTTATTTTGTGCACTCAGGTCAAGTAAACCATAATGCAAATGACAGCAATGCCATTCTCATTCAAATGATATAAAACCTACTGTATTAGTTTGTGGAAATGAAATAACAATTGACCCATAGCCAGTTTGTGAACTGGTAAATTCTCAGTGAGCTTGTTATGCATTATTAATTACTATTTTACCTGTTTCAGATGATTTTCAACTATATCCTTCCAGACCATGATGCAAAAGTATTCAATCCACCTCTGCCAAAGAGTCATGCAATGCCAGGAGATAAAGTGATTAACTTTTTACTGGGAGGACTCAGAAGATGGGATGGGATCTATTTCCTTCATATAGCAGAGCATGGTTATACGTATATGAACTGTCTTGCTTTCTTCCCCTTGTTTCCCAAGGTGGTAGAATATTTGTCAAAATCACTGTTTTTCCCATTAACATTTTTTATGTGTCAGGCTAATGTCCTCCTTGTCACAGCTGTTATTGTCAACTTATACTGCTTTGTGAAATCAGCTGGAGCATTATACACTCTCGGAGGGAAGGTGCTAAATAATGAAGCTCTTGCATATAAAGGGGCCTTATTGTACTGCATCAACCCAGCCAGCATTTTTTTTACTGCACCATATTCAGAAGCCATGTTTGCTTGGCTAGGATTTACTGCTATGATACAGTATGAAAAAAAGGATAACTACAAGTGTTCATTCTTCTTTGGACTGGCATCACTTGTAAGATCAAATGGCCTGGTCTCTGCCTGCATCCTATTCTATAAAAGATTTAAAGACGTACTGGGAGTATTTCTTGAATTTCTTCCAAGGTCGAGGTTTTCTAGCAAAAGCAACAGCATTATCCTCATTTTGAGTTCTCTTTATTTTTTACTCCCCACAATGTTAATTTATGCTTTGATTTGCATAGCTCCTTTTGCATACTACCAATACTATGCATACCAAATGTATTGCACTGACTCTGGAAAGTCCCTCAGTATACCTGGATTCATTTATGACTATGGAAGAAAACAACATTACGTGTTACCTACAGATACTAATCCTGAATGGTGCACACACTTCATTCCTCTGTCATATTCCTATATCCAGTCTCATCACTGGGGTGTGGGATTCATGCGGTATTACCAGACCAAGCAACTCCCAAACTTTGTTCTGGCCCTACCTATGGTCCTTCTCTGTATATGTGCAGCATTCCGTTACATCAGACATAACAGGTTTTACAGTTTAACCTTAGGACTGTTGCCAGAACTGATGTACAGCAAGAAGTTGGATAAAGATAAACTGAAAGAGGAAGGTTTTGAAAGTATGAACTGCCTAGTGTACATGATCCACATGCTGGTGCTACTGGTGTTTGGGATATTTTTTATGCACATTCAGGTAATTGCACAGTTACTACTGGTAACAAAAAATGATTGATCAATGTACACTAAGGTTGCTTATCTTTAAATAGCCAAGTTTTGAAAAATACATCTGTTAATTTTTTTCAACTTATGATTTATAATTAATTAATTAGATATATAATTGAAGAGCACTTGGCCAGTTATTCTGGTGTTAATTTTTGTAAAAGTGAATCCCATGTACTAACTTGGTAATAGTTATAATTTTTGCTATCCGTGTGGATTTTAACATGAATGTAAATCTATAGATATTTTCTAAATAATGATGTGACTTTGTATGTAAACATGCATTAAAGAAAAAAAAAAAGCTTTTTACTACTCTATATATCTTTGTCAACAACAGGTTATAACAAGATTGCTGGCTTCCTCCTGCCCTTTGATTTACTGGTATGCAGCTGCAGTCACCACTGCCAACTCTTCTAAATATGCAATGGTAAACAGATGGGATGTTATCAAAAGAAATCAGCAGCATACTACTCAGGAAAGTGGAGATCTGTTGCAGAGTAATCTCTTAGAACTTGTGTCAACAGAGATACAAAACTGGCAAAAGAACAGTGCAGGCCATAAACTCCTTCTGTCCTACTTCATGGTGTATGTATTAATCGGCACTGCAGCATTTTCCAATTTCCTTCCTTGGACTTGAAAACAAGACCTTGAATAACATTGATGTTGTTGTCATGTCAGAAAAAAATTAACTCAAGGTGACCTTTATGTGATTTATGTTGTACTGTATCATCTGTGTTTATGTAAGATCCCCTGCATGTATACATCGGTGGCATGCTTAATTCGTTTTTCAAATAATGGACTTTGTTCTGTAGCCCAAAAACTGTATTTCTATGTGAATTGTGAAGTGAAATGTAAAGAATACATGTAACCTTCCACTTAGCTTTAACTTGGCAAGAAAAAAGATGTTATTATATGGTCTTTATGATTTAAGAAGTCGATAAACTGACGTTCTACAAGTGCTGCAAAACTGCTGAGAAAGCCAGGAAAATTGTATTTATATTTCCGTTAAGAACTGCTAGCCACTATACATAAAGAGTTATATATAAACGTGGACAGAAATTGTTAATTATTATTCCCAAATTATCAATGTAGAAGTAATTTGCACAATTCAAATATATATTTCAAGTTGCAAGCCCATGTGGTTTGATTAAATTAAGGTAAATGAACTGAATTAGTGCGATAGATGTGTAACAGGTCAATTGTACTGTGTGTCTTATGTTATAGTTGACTCTAACTGGCATTGACTGTCATTTCTAGATGTTCATTGTGCAATTTACTCTCCCACTATAGACCATAAAACATGGTTTTATATCCAGTTTTGTCATTGTTTTGGTAAGAGAGGATTTCCCCAGAATTATATTGCTGTGACGTAGTGATAAGACAATCATTATTTGTATTAATTTTGCCATAAGTTGCTATAAAAATTGATCATGTTGTCTGTGAAAGTCGATCATGAATTTGCAATTAAGCAAGTAGGTCGTGATCTTGAAAGACCAAAAATGTAGAAAGTTTTCAATGCTTTGTTGTCGTTGTTATTTTTAAAAATATTTCAAAATGTGTAATCAAGAATAAGTGAGGGGTGCAAATATTGCACCATCACAGGGGCGGATTTAGGGGGGGTGTCAAGGGGGTTCCTGACCCCCCCCCCCCCTTCAATTTCTGAAAAAAGAATCACACCAGTGATCTCCTCTTGAAATTAAAAATGTGACTTGTTTTAAACCACGCCAAATGGCATCGTTCGGCTTCTAAAATACCAAATATTTTCGGGGCCCTTCAGCGGGCCCCGAACCCCTTGCAGGGTCGGCTTCGCATTCGCTGTCTGTCATTCTTTAAAACCGGACCCCCTTCAAATAATCCTCGATCCACCCCTGCATCGTAATATATAGTGGTGTTTGTGATTTATATTCTTGTTATTTAAAGATACTCCAATAATGAGGTGCTTTCCATCGTCAGCTAGTATAACAAGAAATATTTTTCCGCGCACGTCTTTATTCATTTTGTATCAACCGTTAAGACACGTTCTCTGCCCCTATTTATGTTAAGATTACAATAATAATAATAATGGTGTTGTATTGTTTTCGAATTTTGAAAGGGGGTATTCTTTGTATTTTAGTATTATGTTATTATTTTGCATTATATAGTTTTTTATTTATTTATTGCATATTCAAAAAGCTCCGAGTTTGTTCAACATCTATATAAAGGCGTGGTTTTGATAAAGATCAGCCGATTTAAGATGATGCAATGGTGGCACAAAGGAAGCCCATTTCACTGAAAGATAGTAAATTCGAAAGATGCAAATTGTAAACGCGACATATTCTTTTAGAACTCGAAAAGAATATATAATTATCCAAAGTAGGCGAGTTTTTGGCAGGATGTGCATGGTTAAAACGGATTTAATCGCAATTCCGATACTCGTGTCTATATATATATATCTCTTCATCTCTGTTTTTTTGTGTGCGTTTGTGTGTATTAGCCGGCAATCTACATTTATTTACGAAAACAACCCTCATGTCATAGTCTCTGCATGCACACTTTGTTGGATTGCAGTGGACCATACTTGTTTTCTTCTGTTTGTTTGTTTGTTTGTTTTTTCTTTTTTAAGACCAACTTTCAACTCTCTCTTTGGAAACTAGCTTGAAGTGACCGACGTGAAAAAAAATATATCAAACTATTATGACACCGTTAAGTTATCTTATACGAAGCCTAATATTAGCTTTTTAAAATGAAAACTTCAAAACACCCAGCTGATGAACTTTTTGTGGGATATTTGGTGCTCTATTGGCTACATGTACCATCATTTTAAAGAGATGCGCTAAACTCGGGTGAGCTGTTAGGCACCTTGCCAGTCCCTGTGATGATACATGCGTTTCACGGCCATGGAGACCATTGGTCTGTTAACACCCAAGCCGAGCAATGACAGGATCCTTCCTCCCAGTGGAGCAAAATATTTAATCTCAATATTGCTTTGTCCCGCTATGATCGCTTTCTGGCTCGTTCCTTTACGTGGTATTACATGTTACCTAGGGATATCATAGGCCAATGCGCTATACTGCTGTTATCAACTAAATTGATGTGCCGAGTATGCCGTACTTTTCGATCAGTAGATTGTGTCGTGCAAGAAAAATTTTACACGGAGAAATGGATTATGAGCGAAAATCTAATAAGAATGACGAAAAAAGGTAATTTCCAGAGGTAATAAGTGATTATTGATTGCGGCGACATTTTGATGCTGTGACCGCCAAGTTTCTTCGCTTAATCAAATTGGGAATGTCAATTTATGCCGTTGTGACTTTCAATGTATCGTTCTGCCACAATAATTTCTCCTCGTGGCCAAAGATTAATGTGACTTAATTTACTCTATATGGCGTTTGATTAAGCCTGCTTTTCATCTCATATTTGAAAAAGAATGTTAGGTTCTGGGTATTACATATTATACAGTAACCAGATTAAATGCCAAAATAACCATAATTTATGTATTCAATATAATAACTCCCTGGTAATTTGCTGTTCTTTTTTATTCCTTGGACACTGATGATGTTAGCTTATCATGAGAGAGTCTTCTACAGGCTTCCGCCATGGGGTCGTGCTTAGCGATTATTGATTTCCTTGAACAACCCGTTCCTGTAAATGGCTACCGACTCTAGGGGAAACAAATCTGCCTGCCCAGAGAACAGACATAGTTGGCGATAGGGAAGTTGCCGACTAAAGATAGCGCTACGGACGACACGCGCAGCAATGATAGTCTCAAGTGCGCGAGCTGTCAGCTAATTTTCTAAAGTGATTACCGTTATTCTCGGGAAATTGAGGGAAACAGTGGTAAATAGTGATATTTAAATCGACGCTGGAATTCCGGTAGCCGTACCATTAAGTGTAGTTCTGTTAATTTGAAGAACGATACATATAGAACGAATCGCCGTAAATAGAAATCAAGATGGCAAGTTGTGAAGATCTTTTTAGTGCTTTCTGTGGATTTGTCCTTATATATCTGGAATGTTTTCTTAAAACAGGTAGGGTTTTGATGTCGTCTTTCAAACTAGACGATTTTTACTTTTTTTCTTTCTCAATTTCAAAATGAGGTTGTTCAACCAAAATTTCAGTAGTACTGAGCAAAGAGATATGCTTCTTGTTCACTTAAAGCTTAAATTGTTGTAACGCTTTTGTTATGTTTGCGGCAGGTAATACTGTAATGTTTAAAATCCGTTCAGTTTGTGCAATATTACACAATGGCTGACCAAAATTAAGTTGGAGTTTTGTTTTTAAGAGGCTTTCTTTTACCCAACAATGTGTGCTCATTTATTAATAAAGACAAGGGAAGAAAGAAAGAAGACAAAGGAAGAGAACAAAGAAAATAAACCAAGCGGGATTCAGATGGAAATACCTTATTCATGTAAAAAGTGCATTGATTTAAGATAATAAGATTATTAGATTTGAATAGTTTTTCACTTGTTATAGGTAACATTGAAAAAAGTCCTAATTTGCTAGTTACAGCAAGCAGGATGTTTTACCCTGTTTTATTTCTTGTCACAAACCAGATGTATCTGCATAGATCGAGAGACAAGATAATTGATAGGCCTAATGGAATTTGCATTAAAAGGACTAGATAAAGGAATGCAACTGGGTTTTGTGACTCTCGCTGAAATTAACCTTGCGTACCCATCCCCTACGAAAAGCTGTTACTAATATTCATAAGCTTTAGTAGTTGCCTAACCTAACCTAAATTAAACTACGGCCGACCTGAATTAAGCAACACCTATCCAGGTCTGGCACTCTGATGGTCATAGCCTGACGTCAAGTCTATAATGAAACCCTTTTCAATGTTGCTGTGTCATTTCTGATATTAGTAGGAAATGTACACTTTCCTCAAAGACACGCTTCTTGTACACTTGCGTATGAAGTCCTGACAACGTTCATTTGGGTCCATACTATTGATATTGTCTTTATGCTGTGACCTAAGGATCCAGTATACTGAAACGTTATTACTGGATCCTAGTGTGACCCGACAAAAATGATGCTCTGCAATTTCAAAGGAAAATGCCAACTATAACGTATTTCTTGTTATCTCGGTCGTAGCACATTGAATTCAAATGATTCAAGATAATGTCAATAATATAACTTAAGAATTCTTAGCTTGAATCTTGTAGCGTTCTCATAATTAATCACCAGGTTTTATCTCTACTTAGTTCTCCCGCGGGACGCTTTATCAAGCAGTAGACGATCTCGAATTGATCGTTAACCGAGCATAACTGACTGATATTAATTGTTGTCGTGTGTCTTTTAATTTTTTGTCAGGAAAGACGCGTGAGCAATTGTTTTGGTCATCATGAAAAAATGTCTGTTAACTGCTTAAAATGACCCCAGCTTTTCTAAACGCCATAACCTACTGTCTCAATTCCCAAATGCGCTGCAACCTACAGCCTGATCAGAACATGACGTGTTCTCACAGTTCGCAGAAAACAATCAGATATGGCAGCTCTGCTATCTGCCATCGGAATGATCGAGATAGAGGGTTGTAAAAATTATAAAAGCACATATATAACATAAATTGATACATGTCGATATTTGGTTTTATATCATGTTCATACTTTCATCGAATGGTCTCTCCGAATTCACTTTTGCCCGAAACCAACCAGCGCTTTATTCAATGGCGTTCTTCCATCTTCTGAAATTACATTATGGCAACAAAAATCTTTATTCTTGTTATGGATAGTAGAAAAAAAGGTATATTTAATATAAACCAAGCCAGTTCAAGGACGGGTACAGAAGATCAGAAATCTCTTGAAAGATGCATCGTAGGCATAGTGGATAATTTGATTTCTGAATGGACGTTGGAAGATTATCAGCCCGAATGGAAGGCTGTCAACAACCTGGATATCTGGAGCCGGCACTGATATTTACGTGTCTTATTGTTCTTGACATCCACTCTATATAATTCTTGGATGTGTTCCAACCTGCAAATGGAGACATTCTTCAAGGCCAGAAACGCGCAAATACCAATTATTCTGATTATTACTGCATTCTATGACATGCGTTATTTTCAGGCCAAATTATTATTAATAAAAATTACTTTCAGTAAACGAAATGTAACGGATAATTAAGATTCGGTATAACACGTCCGTATTAATTTATTAAGTATAAGTTGATGAGACCACTTGTATTGAAGCTTGATGAGACTGTATGTATGAAATCTTGAATCTTGATTAAAGATTCACTTTGTCAAATTATGTTTCAACAATGTCATTTGCTTCAACAAAGAACATTTGGTCACTGTAAAGATTGCAATGAAAACCGTAGATTTATGTGATTGATACATTTATCTGTGCCAAAGACTTGGAACCATTCCACTGACCTCCCTCAGTTGGTGATAGAAAGCAAAACACCATATGTCACCAAGTCTTGCTTCGTGATTATCATATAAAGTATTTCTTACACTAATCTAAAACAATAAATAAACCTTGTAATCCCTGCACAGTGGCGAATGGTGTAAGTTTTTTGCAAGGTTCATATCGAAAGACTATTTGTTCAAACTCCGATAAAAAAAGTTTTGATTAATATTATCATCGCAAGCAAGATTAACAAAATAATCCAACTGTGACGGCCCAGGAATCAGTCTTATCAGTATGTTCGGCTACAATTGGAGAATCGCATTCAGAATACAGGACGCAGAAGTTATGTTCCATATACCTTCAATGTCAATTCTTGTCTTGCATAAATTAGCATCGTACACTCTGTATTCTTTGTCTTGGTTTGCCAGTTCATAGAAATAAAGCGCTTTCCGTTCATATTGCCCTTTAATTTTTTCGTTTTTTATATCAAAGCAAATGTAAAAAGGTAAAATTGTTGCAGTACAGCGATTTATTATTTTTTTTCTTTCAGTGGAAGCCAAAGGTGGAGCATCCGCCGCAGCAGGGGGAACTGTTGCAAGAAACCAGAATAACGGGGTGAGTGGCTCTCAAGAGGACGACCAGGGACTCACCGTCATTATCCTATGCGTTCTCGGCGGCGTCGTCGGGTTCCTTGTACTTGTAGCAGTTATGTGGTTCTGCGCGAGGAGGGTGCTGAAAAACAGTTCTTAAACCGTTACCATATCTGAAAATAAAATGGTTCTTCTTATCAATTATCAAAGTTTGATTTGAAACCACATCTTCCATTACGGAGTGTCTCATGGGAATGTGGTAGGCCTACCGGCCGGTGCAAACTTCATTGATTTTCTTAGAAAAAAGTCTTTTCTGGCAAAATGGATTTAATTGGGATGCAGCCAGTAAGGTATGCACAAAGGAAACAACAAGATAACACTTCGGCGTAATAGTCCAAGAGTTCAAAGAGACGACCAATGGAGCGCCCACTTCGATAACTTTTTGCCAGACAGTCACTACAGACAAGGAGAGACATTGATTGTTTCCTGTACTTTTTCTATTAAAATATGTTTATCAAGCTTGGTTTGTAGGACTGTTGTCGCTATCCTAATAAGAATGTCACAAAATATTACTTAAGAGAAACAAACGTGAATGCCGCAAGTAAGTATATTCCATTATATGGAATATTTAAGCTATTTATATCTTGTTTTATCTTGATAATAATTGTATTTTTCTTCTTCTTGTACTTAATTAATATGAATTACACTTATGCCCACACACACATGAGATTCAAGGGATTCATATCTCATAAAACATTCCCTAAAATAGTTTTGAATATTATATGTATCATGATAAATTTAATATTTTACGGAAACCTCATTGAGAAATTCTACCAACAGAAGATCGTTACAAACGATTACAAATCGTTACTCTGTCTGCTATATGTGTACAACATCCTTTGTTTCTAAATATTTTCATCGCCCCATTTTAACCCTGATTTTTTTTTTTTTTTTTTTTTTGTACTGGGGTGGTTGAAAAAATTTTTCTTTGTTAAAACATTTTAAAATATATCCTTTATAGCGTTTTGTTAGAACCAAAATATTATGATTCTTATCAATTGTGATGTGTGCTTCCTCAATGAAGGGAATCTTAAGTAACGTGATAATTCTTTATTAATTTCTTAAAATGAACGATTCAATAAAATTTTCAAAAATTCAATATATATATATTTTAAATTTACTCTTTTTCGGTGAAATGGTCATTACGAGGGCGCAGAGTACATACGTGTCATATTACTGTACTGAAACTTGGGGCATTGTAGAGAGTAAAAGAAAAAAAAATCCTCAAAGTTATTACCTGTAACATGGCTTTTGAAGCACTAAGTATTTTATTACAGGAAATTAAAAATTCAGACAATATAAATCATACGAATAGTCTCTTCAGGAATCTACGTCTAGGAGCGATTTATGAGACTGAAGATATCTCTCACAAAAACGACCTAGTCACATAAATATGAGGGAAGACAAAATCATGGGCAGGGTATGCTGTTGATCCTGAACCCAAAGGGAATAGGTTTAAAATTAATCAAACGATTTCGTGGAGAGCTAATCAAGTTTCTCTGCAACTGAATACAACCCAGCATCAACTTTCAGTATAAACTATAGCGCGTGCTGGTTTTCTGTGGCGTCAGCTGAATGTAGACGCAACCAAATCTGGCATAAAACATTTGAAATGTCCTCATTCGAGTTATTTATAAAGCAACCGAAGTCTCAAATTTTATACAAGTTTTATTTACATCCATTTTTAATGCAATATACATGTTAATTATGACAGAATAAAGAATGTAAACAACACCTTGAAAAAGAAGTCTCATAATGTAAGACTTTCCCTACTTGATAATTTGACAATATTTATATTATTAATGTATAAATATTTGAAAGACCTGGAAACCAGGGTATTTTATATAGATCTCTGCTATTATCATGTTAAGAATATAAAACCAAATCACTTGAAATGCATCAATCCATCTTGAAATTTATAACTGTAAAAAATAATATTGGCAAATGTGACCTTATCAAAAGGGGGGGGGGGGGGTAAAGTCTTTCAAATGCAAGACAAATACTCAGAGTGCGGATCTCTTCCTATTATAATTCATAAATGCATTTATTAAATATCAGGGTATTTCCACAAAAACTCAATGTTCAACTTAATGGCATTAACCAAAGCTTGAAAGCTTGTCAATTGTCACTTTTCTCAAGCCTTTCCTTTGAAACATCAGAATCATACTTTCATCCACTGTACACGTCATTGATCACAAGTACACATTAATAACCTAAACATGTTTAAGACAGGTTGATCATCATTGCAAGCGGAACATCCATTTTGCAGTACGAAAAAAAAATCAATAACTCTAAGCCCTAGAAGAAAACTGCTTAGACCCATGCTGACTTACAGAACTTCATGATGAATTACTCAAAATGTGATGTACATAGCATTTATTAATGAACAATAATTCCCTAAAACTACGAGAGCTTATATGCTTATCCCAAACATTTCAGAAAACAAGCAGCTTTGCAAATTCCCCCCACTGTCCATTATTCAAAATTTACTGTTTAAACTTTCACACAAACAATTCGTCTACAAATGACTTTATGCAAGCCCCTACAACATGAATTTACATGTTCAAATGAACAAGGGTGCAGTCTGCAGTTTCTGGTGAAAAACAACCAGGATTAAAACACTAATGTGAATCATTATCTACCTAAGTTTGGCTTGGTAACTTATATTCAAAATCCTTACCTATTCTATGGGGCCACTTTCCATTTTGGCAAGTGCCTGCTGTTTAGCCAAAAGATTTAATCCTGCAGACACAATTAAGTAACCCATGAGATCACAACCTAATCTAGCAAAAATGACGAAAAGGTCATAAAATCTCAAGACACCTCTGGCATTATAAAACTGTCATCCAGCTGAAATAAACTGCATCCATTAAGCTCAGTTTTTAATTTCTCAACTTCATATTTAATGATAAGCACTGGATTCTGACACCAAAAAAGCTTTTTCCCCAATTTAGGTGCGCTGTTCCTATGTTGTCCTCTGACTAGAGGTAGATCGGGCTTTGCCTGTGGCAGACTTGGATGATATAAGGCGTTCAATCATGGTACGTGCATAACGCAAACGACTTGCCAACTCCTTGCTGCACCCATGCTTCTCAATTAAACAGGACTTAAATGTGCGGAACTCTCTCTTCTCATCAATGTATGTGACAGCGCCCATCACTGGACATAGAATGATCTTTGTATGGTCTTGGAAGAAGTTGATCTGTAATGAGTGAAAAAAAAAAAAAAGTTCACAAAAATAAGATGACTTATTTCATCGGTGAGAAAAACAGAATAGGATTGGAATCACTGCTGCAAAATATCTGAATAAAGAACAGAAATTCTCACAAAGGGTTTATATATATATATATATGAAATAAAATGGAACTGTGAGGACTGATTAAATAAGTGCGCTGTAAAAAAAAAAAAAAAAAAAAAAAAAA
>NW_019773947.1:180234-217327 GCF_001039355.2 Lingula anatina
ACCCCCCCAAAAAAAAAAAAAAAAAAAAAAAAAAAACTCAAATTTAAAGACTTACCTGCAAAGTGCCATTGCTGAGATGCAATACTATGGCACTGCGGGTTCTAAACCATGTTCTCAAGAAAGGAAGTCTCACCATCTCATCCCCTTCACGTGGGATAATATTAGCACCAGCCTGAAATAAACCAATTTACATATTTCATTATGGCAGTAAAATTGTAGAAGCAATATCAAAATAAATGCTTGAAAATCTGTTGTATACAACAATTGCATTTTAAACAGCCATAAAAGATTAACAATGAAACAGACAATACAATGAAAGCCCTTTCAAATTGCTTAAATGAATGAATATATTCTAAACACTTTAATAAAATTGACAAAGTCATCTATGCAATATACATCATAACTCGGTTATATAACTGCAATTTGCCCTGCAAAGATGCAAGTTTTCATTTTGATTATAGGAGGTAATGGAACTGAGTGATAATTGAGTGCTAATGATATCTGATGTGCAACAAGATGTACTGACCTTCAGTAGATGTTCACTCATGTAGTTTCTGAAATATTTAAGCAAGGTCACCTTCTTGGTTAGAGTTTCAGGGAACACCCTGAGAGTGTGGAAATGCTCTGTGCCATCACGCTCAATATACTGGATATTCCTGTAATATTACATAAGATAAATAATAAATATAATCAGTTGGAAATAATAGGGGGGAATGAGACCCATACGCAGGGGTAAAAGAGCTTATCACAGTTGCCAGGCCATTTTCAATAGGACAATGTTCATAAGACATGCTCTGTGCCTTAGGCTTAATAAAACGGTAACAAAATCCACCCTACATCAGACCATCTTGGGAGTCAGAATATCTCCTTAAACAGAGTCATTAGAATAGGTTTAATCCCTTGGGAATCTTTCTCAACTCCCCAATAACCCAATTATTTGTCTGCATGTACTATACTTTCTTTAATAATTTTATTTTCAATTTACTGCAGCAATCTGTCACCTTTTTAAGGAAATTATTCAATGATCCAGGGTAAATTTCACCAACTCCATTTCTTCATTGACGAAGTTGCTGTTTTCTCTTAACCAATTTTGTAAAAGATGCCATTGTATTGGCACTTCAATTAAGTATTCCCCCGCTGCACCACCCGCTTCTCTATGGCATTACTAATATCAAGGAGAAGAGAGCAGGCACACTGCTCTAACAAAACAAATCTACTTACTCTCCATTTGAAGTGAGAATTAACCTGGTGCTGTCATTGAATAGCACGCCAACACTGTTGTCAACAAGCTGGTAGCCCAAGCCATACTTGTCAGAGTAGTCTACCCACTTGCTAACCCAGTAGATAGGCACACAAGCTGGGTCTTCAGCTTCTTCTGGAATTAACAAATATATGGAAATAGAAATAATATAAATAAAACATTGTGTGTGGTGTCAATTGGACACACACACCCATTCATATAGACGGGGTTAAAAGAATGCTAATTGTGAAAAATATATAAATAGCATTTCATTTTAGAGACATTAAGGTGTCCAAGCAACTGAGTACATTTAAACTAGATCAATAGCGAAAACAATGTTTCTAACTATGAATAGCTAAGTGCTACCTACCTTCCTGTATTACAACCTTATCAGCAGGGTTCGCAGCCAGAACAGCAGAAATCTGTGTGAAAAGGTCTGACAGGTAACAATCGCTTGGCTCTGAAATATATAAAATTGCGATGAAAAGAAATATACAATTCCTAGATTATCACCTCAGCCAAGGGAATTACGTGTTTGGTTTTGTCTGTTTGCAACATTGCACAATAGTGATGGGCACATCTTGGTGAATTTTTTTTAGGATAGGTCAAAAATGGGCTCAGATTATTTAACCAATAAATAATGAGGACTGAGCTGTCTTACCAGAGGTCTGCATTCTCTAAGTGCTTTTCTAGTTTTGTTTAGCTTTTTTGTGAAATATGAAGGAATGCCTGGACGGCACTTATCAAACATTCACTTTAAACATGGAAAAATAGGTACCTGTACTTTTGTCAGAACTCTCTGGCCTGGAAGCTCCTTCTGATTCTTTCTTGACTAGCTGGCGTGTGTTAGATCCTTCTATGAAATAGAAAAAAATGGAGTAAAATAATGAAGTATACATCTACTAAGAACTATTATGACACTTGATGAAGCAGTAAACAAAGTTGAAACTATAAGTGATACTCCACATGATTTATAAACAACTTTGTATACTCCAATCTTCTAAAATAGCATGCCTTAAATTTCACTTTTCTTCACTTACCAGTTCCATTAAGCTCTACCAGAGGTTTTCTGGCATCCAACTTAGACAGCTGGTCAAACCTTGGTGCCATAGTCAAACAGCTGGTTGGGAGGCGGGAAGGAAGAAATCCTAACGGGTGCAGAAACAAATATTTGTCACCAGGCAAAGAGCTTATTTTCCATTGCAACAAAAAATAAACATTTAAAAAGGGGGGAAACGATGAAGAATTAATAGACACATAAAAAATTTTGATCAATAACAAAACCAGTTGCTATATTGTAGAAAACCTTCAATTCAGCGCAGCAGTTTAGGCATCTTTCAACTAATGTCTTTAGATGGAAATTGAATTTTATAACAATATATGCAAAAAATGGGGCCATTCTAAAGAGGATTTCTTTTTCTACATATGACAAGTACCTGTGGTAAAGAAATCATCCTGTAGGATGATCTCCATGCTGGGTCTGTCTGTGGGGTCATTACGAAGCAGCTTCTGCACAAGGCTCTTGGCCTGAGGAGAGCAGCGGGATGAGGGCATGTGGTATTCATTTTTCTTGATTTTCATGTAGGTATCTTTGAGACTACTGGTCTCAAAGGGGGGTTTTCCAATCAAGAGGGTGTACCTGAGAACAATAACAATGTTGTCATTAAAAAGTTGAAAACAGAGAAGTTAACTTCATTCTCATAAAAAACTTCTCATAAACATATTACAATAGTAAGCATTTCTTAGTCACAATGAATGATACTTACAATATACACCCAAGTGACCAGGCATCTACTTCATAGCTATGTCCCTTCTTCCCTAGCACTTCCGGAGCAATGTAATTAGGGGTTCCACAAAGAGTTCTACATGAAATAAATAAAAAATATAATTTTTAAAATAATAAACAAAGTTCCCGAGGTTCTCATTCATACCTTCCAACAAACATAACACAATACTGAGTAAACATTATCAAAACCTTCTGTATGACCATAACTTAATGAAAGAGCTCCAAGACTGCCAAGTTTACTCCTTATAAGAAAAAAATATGTAATACAAATTAAAAGTTGTCCTTATTCATGAATACCAATTATATTAAACAAAATAATGAATTAAAAATCATAAATTTTACTGATATTAGTAACATTTTGGAAGATCACTTTTGGATTGGAAAATTTTTATACCTTTTTCTTTCTCCATCATAGTCCAATTTTGTAGCCAGTCCAAAATCACCAATTTTCACTTCCATTTCGTCATTTAAGAACAAGTTACCCAATTTCAAATCTCTATGGATAACTTTATTCTGATGTAGATAAACACAGGCCTCAGTTATTTGCTTAAGAAAATAACGAGCTTCTGGTTCAGTCACTGCTCTTCTTCTTTTGTGCAACTCCATCAGAGACTAAGGAAAAAATGATAAAAAATGTACACCTCATACATCACAATCTATTTTTCTCAAAAACGTTTGAAGGGTGACTTGATGTGTAAAATTTTAACCAATATAAAAGTTGGTATTGGTAAAATAACCCGTCATTTACTGAAGCACATATCAGCAAGTTCTTTTTCCACTTACTCGTCTTCTGCACAGTTCAAGCAAGATATACACGTTATCATTGTCTTCAAAAAAGCCATGAAACCCAACAACATGTCTGTTGTTCAAACTGCGATGAATGTTGATTTCTTGGGTCATCTAGAAGGAGAATTTTCCATGTAAGGTTACACAAGTCACAAGACTGTGTATTTAGTCTTTTATATACATATATGTAAGTGGGGGTACATCATAATACGGAGAATTAACACACTTATTATTGATCAACAAACTGATTAAATGACAAAAAGTCAAAATATAGTATGGGTATATATTGCACAGCAAAATATTCTTCTCTATTACATATCTTAATATACTCAAATTTTTATTCAAAATTACCTTATCTTTTTGATGCTGTTTGACCAAAAGTGCCTTTGAAACCACCTTTCCTGCATAAACAGCTTTGGTTTCCATGTCTGTGAGCTCATAGCATTTTGCAAACCCACCCTTAAAAAATAAACAAGAGAAATAACATTAGCAGGAATTTATTGGAAAATTTGAAAAGAGGGACACAAAATGGTAAAAACTTGGTAATTTCGTCACTTTAAAATTAATCAGACATAAGCTCTGAACATTTATCATGGAACCAACACCTAACCTTGACAAATCACAGTAACCTATAAGAATTGAATTTAAAAAAAAGGGGAATTCCATTTTTTCTGCAGAAAAAGCTAATGTCTGATTTATTAATATTTTTAAAAGCGTGAATCTGACATGACCATATTAGGTGATGAACTTTCCAAAATTATCGAGAGGCCCATTTTCAAATCATAAAAATTATGTTAGCAGAAATTCCTCTCCCAACAACATTTTCAAGACTGACTAAATTTTCAGGTTTTTACTTATTTTTTTACTATGTGTGCAATGAAGTTTAACCAATTAATCATGGTTCTGTTTCAGAAATCAGCACACTCGCGTTTATTTATTTTTTGCCTATAGTTGGGTGTGCCTTAGGGGCATTGATTTAACAGCTAGGATAATTATGATTTCAGAGTTTGTAACAAGGGTCAGTTTTGTAGTGTTTAATGTGGAGTTACACTTGTGATTTGAAATTAGACAATAGATGGGCATCAAAGTATATAAAAACCAAGATAGAGGGAGTGTAGTTAAGTCTGATCTAGCTTACCAAATACCATAGAATCAAAGTGTGTAAACAGCTGTCTGATTTTGAATATATCACCATCTTTGCAGGGGAATAATGAACAGTTGTTTTATTGGTACGCTTTTCCACACATGTACAAGCCTCGACTACTGTATCAAGATGTTCTGAATCATTAGTTTGATGTAAAATTCTAAAACAATTTTCGTTACAAAAATTTGAAATCAAAATTCAAACAATAACTTATAACGGATTGTTTTGAATTATATGTATATTTGAATGAATAAACCTAACTTAATGCAGTCTTCATGTAAAATGAAAGTTCTATTTCTTTTTTTGCTCGTTTTTTATATACCTTGCCCAAAAATCTTCCTTTCATGTATCGCCTTCTTGAAGTAGGATCCACCACCACATCAGGAACTTCTTTCACTCTCAAGTCTTCCTTTTTGCTCATGTTGATGAAATATTTCGACTTACAAACTTGTAAAAAATAAAGGGTAAAATAGTCTGACAAATCCCTCGTTGCATAAGTTTCTTTCTTCTAACAAAGATATCAAATTATTAAATAAGAAATAAAACTGGACATCCAAACCCTCTGTTACTTCTGAAATCCCGATTCAAATTTGCCAGTATTCTTTGCCTTTTAAATCCAGGGGCTCTTTGATTGGATGACCCGGTTTTGTTCGTGCTGATTGGATAAACGTGACCTGCGCAGATTTTCTGCAGATCAGAGGTCACATTACTGAAAGGAGGCCAACATGGCGATGCTGGCAGAGCCCCGTCGAAAACAGAAATACTCTGTTGACCCGAGGGGCTTACAATGGAGCAACGGTAATAGATATAATTTGATTACCAAGTTTGGTTAACTGTGGTTTTTCTAGCAAATTGATTTTATTAAATCTTACTTTCCACATGTGTGGTGTTGTGGTGATTATATTTTGGTCTAAACCCACGTGGACTTTTTGTCGTATTCTGCAGTTAACACCATCGACTGTCACTTTGATCGGTTAATGAATCCAAAAACTACATATATTATAACGACTTTAGATGACCACGTTAGACTATTGTATTGCAAAAACTGTATCAAACTTCTCTAACACTAGTCAAGAGAAGTATTAATTTTACATTAGTTTATAGCACGAAAGTACAAATTTAATGTCATCAGTGGGACCATTCAGAATAGAAGATCTGAGTATCAAATGGTCCAAGACTCAAATATGGCGGACCCTACATGAAAGGAAGACCGCTTAATCCTGTAATGGTCTCTCTGCCTCTCACACTCCTCCTCATGCATCTGGTTGAATGGAGTCGAGATTTAATTAAGGTGCCTCTGCAGGGACACTGTGTGGAGAGGCATGTGAGAGGCAAAGTGACCATAACAGTATTAAGCGGTCTTCCTTTCATGTAGGTCGGCCATATTTAAGTCATGAACCAGTTAGCACTCGAATCTTTTCATACTGAATGACCCCAATGACAATTTTATGACTCATGCCATGGTATTCTAAAAGGTGTACCATCAGCGTTTGGACCTGTTCTGTTTTCTATATACATATCCTGCAAATCTACTGCAAATCCTAGAAACTGTGGAAGTATTTGATTACCAATGTTATTTATTTATTTATTTATTTATTTTTTTTTTTTACGAATGCAGTTATGTGATGACTTTGGTTAATGTCTCAACCATTCTATGAAATTATTAGATGCACAGCTGTGAAATAAAGCATAAAGTATGATCATTTGTTTGAAAATAGCATGAGTAAAAAAAGATAAATATCATAAAATTAAATAGCAACCATAAATAACTCAATTATTAAATGTTGTGTTGCATTGGTATTTGATTTATTTATCAATAAATTGCAGATGAAAGCAAATTTGGACAGAAAATGTTAGAGAAAATGGGCTGGCAAAAAGGGAAAGGTTTAGGAGCTAATGAGAGTGGGATAACAGAGCATGTGAAAGTCAACCTGAAGTCGGATAATAAAGGTATATTTCAAACTTTTTACTGTAATAATTATGATACATGTGAGCACATAATTTAAGCATATGTTTTTAAATATTTCTATTCAAACATTTTATGTTACACCATAACAGTTTTTTCTCACAATTTAAACTTAAAATAATTTCAATATGCCTTTATACACCAGGTGTTGGTTGCACTAAAAAGCATGCAGACAATTGGATAGCTCATCAGGATGATTTTGCCGCTTTATTGGACAACCTCAATCAAAGCCATGGGGTTGCAACGACTAATGACAATGACTCGAGCAGTGCTAAAAGCCTTGCTGAAAAGTCTAAATCATCAAAAGCCAGAGTACAGTGAGTTTTTTTATTTTATTATATTATAGTATATTCCTAAATCTGATGATGATACAATAGAGGCTTAAGCCTAGGTCCCAACCGAACGTACGGGCTACTATGTGTGGTCTACAACCAAAATAATGGGGAAAACACAGGAGTTGTTTTGTAAGGAGCACGTAATCGTGCGACTTTTGGAGGACGCGAACAGCATGTAGAAACTTAATGATATGATCAACTCGTTGCAATCACCAATTACTTGATTCCTTCCCTGCGATCTAGCCTAGCCAGACGCAAGGAACCTAAAAAACTGTGCGTCCAAAACGTAGTTGGGACCTAGGCTTTAATAATCTTAGTCACATGATCATTAAAATCACAAAGTCTGAACAAAGGTTAATTATGTCTCAGCTGTGATAGCTTTGATATAAGTGAAAATAACTTCAGCCATGCATTAACATTTAAACTAATTCCTCAAAATAATTTCAATGGACTTTCAGTAGAACTTAAACAGTTTCTGTCCTGGCTTCAAATTCAAATGGTGTAAGGAGATAACTGGAGAAAGATAGCAAAAAATTATTTTCATATGTTAACTATTCCCAATGGAAGTTTAAAATAGTGAATCAGTTTTAATTAGACACCACAACACCTCATATTGTTGTAAGAAATATTGCCAATGAGTTCATGCTTTATCTGATGTGAACATGGTCAAAGTTGGACATCCCGTGCCGCAGTTAGTACTTGTAAGATTGTACCCAAACGAGAGACCAATAGAATAGTAATTATTACTTTATTTGCTTGATAAATACCCTATTTAGACAAAAAAATTAATTGAAGAAAATTCAAATTGTTTGTGCATGTTACATTTGTCAACACTGTTATTTGTAACCATTTCACAACTTCAATGCAGCTACCACCGCTTTACAAAAGGCAAAGACCTGTCATTAGCTAAAACAGAGGACTTGGATAGTATTTTTGGGAAAAAGAAAAGCAAGTCTGCACCAGTCACTCCGCAGAACAGGTCTGAAGTAAGTGCATGTGTAATATTTTGGGTTTATTATATGTAAATCAATGTTCTTTACTGGAAATACTTGGGAAAACAAAATAGTTTTTATAGAAAATAAAGATTCTTGAGAAGGTCATTAAAAATCACTGAAATTTTACTTGAAAACCAGTGTGAAAATTCCAATATTTTTTCAATCATAAGGTATTTTTTACTTTTTGGTTTATTTATTTTATTTTATTTTTTAATTAATTTTTTGATAACTGAAGTTTCAGTCCTTATAACACAATATTTTCCTGGATGATAAGTATGCATGGAAACTTTCAGGTAAATTCTGATGCAGAGAGCACCAACTCTGATCCAGCCAGCAATGAAGCAAAACATGGAATTATTACATACACTAGCAGTAAAAATGTGCAGGATTACTTTGCTCAGAAGATGGCTGAAGTTGCAAAATACAGACAAGGACATAAAGATTTAGATGAATCACAAGATGGTTTAAAGAACCCTGGATTTGGATTTAGTCAGGTAGAAGAATCTGTTAATTGCCCTGGATTTGGTTTGAATCAGCCAAATATAAAAGAAGATGTAAAAATTAATTCACAAGAAGGAAATGGCCAACCTTTGCTGGCTGAAACTGACATAGTTGAAAAGAGTTTGAAGAGAAAGAAAAGCAAAAAGAAAAAGAAAGCAAAAATGGCAGATGACGAATTGGAACAGGATAAGCTTCCCAAGAAGAGAGACAAAAACCGAGTGAGGGGGGTAGAGAAATGGAGTACCTCAGTTGAAGTTAATCCTGACAAACCTGAAAGTTTCCCCGATGATAATCTTGAAGTGAAATTAGAAATAGACATTGTAAATGAATATTGCACTAAGTCAAACAACGAAGAGGAAAAAGAGCTGAAGAAAAGGAAAAAGAAATGCAAAAAGAGAAAAAAGGAAGTAGTACAAAATTTAGATGAATTGGAGTTATTGTGTAAAAGTGATGAAATTGATGTGGAAAAAAAACTTGATTTTGGATTTCCAGGTAGTAATCTGGATGAAATACCAGGATATGGTCATATTCCAACTGCCAGTTTAAAAGGAAGAAAGAAAAAAAGGAAACGAAAGAACTAACCAGTCCCTTGCACTCCCCCACACCACACCCCCCCCCCCCCCCCCCCACACACACACAAAAAGGATGGAGGGGCACAAAATTGAATGACTGATTTTTTAAAAAACTTATGTCACATGAACCATTTATTAAAATATTTGACATTTCTTTAAAGGATCCAGAAACTGAAAGATCATGTCTCAATTGACACATTTCATTCTTAGATGCAGTGTTTGTCTGAAACATTTTAGTATATTACATTGAATATTTATGAATAAATGGTTATAACATAAATAATAATGACCTGATATTACTCAGATAATTAATAAAACATTGCATCATAGATTCATAAAACAGATATGTAACTCTATGATTAATTGTCATTTGTTGTTTGGTCATCAGTTTTGTGATGTTTTTTAATCCAACATCATCAGTAGTGAAAGTTGTTGTCAATGAAATAAACATTTCTTTAATGGAATGTGTACTATAAATATGTCATTCATCTTTTCCTAAAGTACCAAAATGGTAACTTTTGAAAGAATTGGTCTATTTAGCTATGCATACAAGACTGTATTAAAATTTTTCTTAGACTCCTATATTTTCGTACCTCCAGAACACCACATTATTTTATGAGACGGCCCTTTTCTTCACTTGACAAGGAAAATATTTGCATCCTTTTTGTAAAAAAAAAAAAAAAAAAAAGCTTTGTTGTAGGTAAGTTCTTTCATAAACTAATTAGGGTACAGTGTACTGTATGACAAAAGTACGTGATGTATGAAAATAAAAAATTAAGGGCAATGTAAACTCTGTATGCTGTCAAAATGTAACTAAATTTGTTTCGCTCGCTACGGAAAAAAAATGGACAAGTCTTCCTAAACAAAAGTACGAATATTACCAGTGACAATGCCAATCTGTTGAGACAAGGTAAGTTACGAGTAACTGCGCACTGGCGATGCGTCAGTTGAGACTTGTTGGGATCACTGGGCCTTATATATTGCGTTTGAATATAAATAAGCAAAGAAAGTGCAACGAAAAACTCATCAATAGATTATTATTCAAATAATGACAGTTTTTACGTATCACATAGATCTGTCAATCAGCCCAACGTCTAACCAACCGATTTTTTGACGTCATGTTTACAGTTTATACAGGTGGAGATTTTCACTCGCACCACGTGTCGGTCGATATAAATAGAAAGAAAAATACCAATTTTTATTGAGCTAAGCGGCATCGTACGATGTAGCAGTACATTAAAAGCTGTCTGGCCAGGAGAAAGGGCGTACCGGTGCATATTGGGCTTATGCAAGGTACGTTTATTTTACTATTAAAAAGGTTTTGTCTGTCAATTTGCAAAATTCATTTCAGAAGAAAATGATCTCGAGTGTGCTGACATGTATTGAAATTCTGTCTCCCATTATTTCTGACTTTGTTGCGGCCAGCGAGGCTGCGTGCATCCAGCAGCAGGCAGAACTACAGGTAGACACTGCCGACACTGAGACCGGTACGAATACCTGTACTTCTGTATTAGTGCAAGTGCTTACAGTATGCACTCTAACCAGAAGTATTTGATTACCAATGTTTTATTTATTTACCTATTTTTTTACGAATGCAGCTATGTGATGACTTTGGTTATCAAATATTCAATAAAATTATTAGATATACAGCTGTATCTAAGTTGCTTGCATATGGTGCATTTGTCACACAAAGGTCTAGTTATTAATTTTCTTATAGTGAATGGAGATAAGTAGCATTTTTATTTTACTTGTATAAACATATAAAATCAAATGATAGATACATTAAGGGAAATGTTATCTTTGCCACAGAGATTCTGTTCATTGAGCAAATAATAAATTTACTTCATATGCGTGTGCCATCACCCTTGTTATGCGGGCTAGGTGAGTGTGAATAAGTACTAAAAGTAGTGATGCGCAAATGATTGACATGGACACCAATATTTTTTGAAAAAGGCACATGTTATGAATGTTTGTATAATGCAGTGTAAGAGATAAACCTGGAAACTAAACACCATTGCCTCTAGTCTTGAGTAATTTAAATGTCAGCAGACAATAATCACAAAAAGTTTCAGGTGATTACACCCAGCTTTTAATGGTGTAGTCTTACAATGCACACCTGTACTTCCTCAGTAAGAGGTCTACCTGGATGGCACAATAATTTTATAGTGCAGGGGCAGCTGCATTTTGAAAGGTCATTGGTCTGTTTTTTTTTTTCCTCTCACGCAGGATTTGTTTATCTGCCAGTAGCTCCTACAGAAGATATTAAGGTGGTCATGTCTAAAGTGATCTTTTATCTCTGATATGATCAAATCTGGGTGGGTATTAATGTATTTTGTGTTGAAACTGTTATGTCATTTTTTAACTCTTAAAATATTGTTACATTATTTTTAAATTAACTTTTCTTAGTACGTCTTCTACATTGAGTTGAGTGTATTTTTCCTTACAGTATACTGAGAAGTCACCATGGTAATCACAAGAAGACAAGCCCAAGTAAACAACAATGAAGCCATAAGTTCAAATGGTGTGACCCAAAATGGTTACCATGACAGCAAGACCATATCTGATGATAAGATGTCTCCTCATTGGAAAAACTCCTGGCTCAGCAATTTTTTCCACTGCACCGTCTGGCCCTTCATCTTGATACTGGGATCTTCTCAGGGCATTATGCTGTTGTGGTACACGGCAAAGAAGTGCGATGGAAGTTTTTCAACATTGGGAGGCATGTTCACTACAAAAGGAGTGCTTGGAGTTCTGGTTGACATTTGGAGCTCAGTGAACATCTGCACAAAGTTCAGTGTGTTGGTTCTTCTGTCCTTTTTCAGTTTCCAGCTCGTTTTGATGCGCTTTCTGCCAGGAAAGACAGTCTATGGTCCCCTCACACCGAATGGACATAGACCAGTGTACAAGGACAATGGCTTCTATTGTTATATTGTTTCTGTTTCTGCTCTTTTTATTCTACAGTATTTCTTGAAACAGTATTCTCTCTCTGTTACAATAGTTTATGATAGATTTGAGGAATTTTTAGCAACATTAAGCATATTCAGTGGAGTCTTTTGTATCTTTTTGTACATTAAGGGGAGGGTAGCTCCCTCTCCAGGAGAATGGGAGGTTACTGGGAATTTTATTTTTGATTACTTTTGTGGTATAGAGTTATATCCCAGGATTTTTGGGTTTGATGTAAAAGTTTTTACAAACTGCCGGTTTGGCATGACAGTATGGCCCCTCCTCATATGTATTCATGCCATGAAAAGCTACGAATTGTATGGCTTTGTAGACAGCATGTTTGTCAGTGCTACCTTACAGATGATGTATATGACTAAGTTCTTCTGGTGGGAATCTGGCTACATGGGTACTTTGGACATTATGATGGACAGGGCAGGGTACTATATATGCTGGGGTTGTCTTGTTTTCATTCCTGGTTTGTATGCCATCACTACCTTCTACCTTGTCAGTCATCCTGTCAGGCTTGGATTTGGCCTCAGTATTGCTATTTTTACTGTTGGCAGCCTGGCCCTTGTCCTGAATTACTGGGCTGACTGGCAAAAACAGTATGTGAGGGCCAAGAATGGAGATTGCCTGCTATGGGGAAAACCACCACAGATGATCAAAGCTAAATACCACCTGAAAACGGGGGAAGTGAAGGAAAGCCTGCTCTTAGCCTCAGGATTCTGGGGTGTCTCTCGTCACTTCCACTACCTGCCTGAGCTTCTCCATGCTTTCTGCTGGTGTTTGCCTAGTATGTTTCAAAACATTATGGCTTACACCTACTTCATCTGGTTGCTGATGCTGTTGGTTCACAGAACATACAGAGATGACTTGAAATGCAGTGTTAAATATGGGGAGCACTGGAAAGAGTACAAGGAACTGGTGCCATATAAAATCATACCATATGTCTTTTAGATTTCTCTACTAGTAACCAGTACATCAGGAAACAAAGTAGACAATGCTGCAATTGTTTGACTTTAGAACAATTCTGGAGGTTAAAGGGATGAAATGGAATGAGTGTTGAATATGATTTTTCTTTCCTGTGGGTCCTAAAATGATTTTAAGGACATTGAATGGTAACATACGTGTTAACATCTTTAACTAAAAATGAGGTGGTGTAGATTGTTTAGTATAGTCTTCCATAACTTTCAGTTAATTCTCTTCTCAGAATGCAGTGAAAATGTAAATATTTTGTAAATTAAATAATTTAGAACTTGAAATGTTATATATACATAAATTTATGAAAATTATTCTGCTCCCAAATTTCTTTAAAAAAAATAAAAAATTGAATAGATAGCAATTGATTAAGCCAAATAAAATTGACAAGTTGGGTTATAGGGCCAACCAACCCTAATTTTAAGAATTTTTTGCACTACTGACTGACCCCAAAATTTAGCTTTTAATGTTCATTAACATGTTTAAAAGAACACATACAAATATTTTTGTGTAGCAATCAGTTTGTTTAGAGTCATTGCTTGTTAGGCGATTTCTTAATTACGTCTGTTTTTTTTCTGTTGGTGGTTTGGAGATTGTGAAAACAAAGGACTCAACTTTATAGTTTTGTTGGTTTCTTTTGTGTAAGTTTCAGGGGCGTAACCAGACCATTTAAAATTGTACGCACAGATTTTGAAAATTCCCAGGTACGATTATATTCCTTGAAAAATACACTGAATTTATGGAGAATAATATCATGGTTGGCTCAAAAAATTGTACGCACAGTGCATCCGTGCGTATGCCTGGTTACGCCTCTGAGTTTCACAGTAATATAACCTTTCAGGATAGACAGCATATAATGGTATCTGGTGTGTGTTATAGGGCCTCGTAAATATATATATAATGTCTTCCATGTTGAGCAGTTTCAGGTATGAATATAGGTCGTCAGGTATGTATTATGCTATTGTTATTATTATTTTCATTGGCATTTTAACTTTAATATTTTGTTTTTGATTGATCTATTATTGGAAGTTTATTAACCTTGAACTATCAATGAATAAGGATTTTATATGATTAAAGTAGTGACATGTAGCTAAGTTTACTTACCAAATGAGTGAAAAAGATATGTTGTATTACAGTATGAGGCATTGAAATATGCTAGTAAGCACTAGTATGTTTCTACATTCAATGGAAAAGAATTCTTCCAGATTGATGTTCTGATAGAACATGCTGTTGTGAAATGTTTTGAAATGATTCAAATTCAGATTTATTGTTAGTTATTGCATAATTATGCACATGTATCTTGTATGTTTAACTGCACCATTATCTCTGGTGGTACTGACATTTGACTCAATGGAAAATCCAGTACTCAAGAAACTTTTCTCTGTGGTTTAATGTGTTACATTTTAAATGTTAAGGATGAATAATGTGCATACTTTAAATGCATAATTGCACTTTCCATTATCAGGTGTGGAGATAATATCAGCTTTTTATTTGTGAGTAAATTGATAGGTTCACAAAACTTTCACCTTATGTTTATTATTATTATTATTCATTGCAGTAGTTATAGCAATTTACAATGTTTTCTTATACTGATAAGGGTGGATTCAGTGGAGTGTTCAGATTTATAATAATTTAGATATTGATTTACAGTCTTTGCTGTTTGTTATCTCTTTGGGGGTGTGATCTAGTTATAATAATATGACCATTGATCTGCAGACTTTGCTGTTTGTGTTCTCTTCTTGAGATTTTGAGTAAGTAAGGTCTGAAGTAAACCTTTTAATGAATAGTGCTATTTTAGTATTTGGTCTTTGATACAGTTTTGTTGATGATGGACTTGACAGGGCTAGTATAAAAGGATTTTGGGGTATCCAGGATCAGTCTTTCATCAACTTTGTACAAATGATTTGTTTTGGTTAAAAATATTCTGGCTGAAAAAATTTTGGCTAATAACTAATGAAAATTTGCTTTTTTAAATTTTAGTTAATTAATTAATTTATTTATTTTAGCTAAAAGGTTTGAACACAAGTTCTGTTGAAATAAACTTGTGTCACAGTGTCACATATTTGTGTCACAAGGTTGACTTAACAAGGTTTGCTGCAGAAAAAAGGTGGGCTGCATGGAATTGACTTGGTGATAACATTCTAAGACCTTTTTCAATTACTCCACTAATCTCTTAGCTAACATGCCAATGGTTGAGTATATTAACAATGCAATCAGAACTATGTATTAAGATTTCTGATCTTGTAACATATTTTAAGACTGACAAACTGAGTCCAAGACTGTAATGTTCTTTGTGAAATTATTAGCTAGTTAGAACGGTTTATTGGTTTTTTAAATAGAGACTGTCAAATGAGTGGAATGTTTTTAATCTGTAAACTTTTGTCTAAGTAAGATTTAAGTAAGTCGTATCAATAATTAAAATGGGTTGCTGTATTTTATGTTTTAGATCAAAAATAAACATTTCATGATTTGAAATGTCATTTTTAGCAATTCTCTCCTACTTGCGAGTCATTGTTCGACCGCCCATGCACTTGAAATTGATGTTTTATTCAATTTTAAATTTAATTATTTAATTCTAACTAGCCAGTTTTAGTTCTCTTTCGTCCTTTCTCCACCCGCGACCTCTGAGTCCTTGGTAAGGACGCCACAAGTAAGATGTGCGTAAAAGAAAGTGAGCTATAGTAAATGTGTCATTTTGGATTTTTTAAGAATCTTGAACGGTGTCTTATCATAGTGTTTGTAACACACTCCCACTAAAATGTTTCTGCATCACTGTCGAAGACATTGCCTTAGGGGTCTTCCGTGTAAATTCCCCATTACGGGGAGGGGAGGGGGGGGCGATCTATTAACAAAATCTAAAAATGCGCCCCTGTGGTATTGGTCGGTAAGATGGTAAAATATCAGATACCTCATCACGATGCACTGTCATTTTTAAATGGTATTTAATAAATTTATTCTTGCAAAACGTACAGGATTCACTTTTAGAAAAATTTGGAGAAGTGAAAGGAAAAGGTGCACAAAAAAATCAATCGATTCGAAATGTATAAAATAGTACAATTAGAATTCAAACGCCAAATATATTTAAACAAAAACGAACAAACGAAATAAACATACGGAAATATAATCTTCCCCTAATTTAGTAGTTCCGTTTGCTACTTCCCCCTTTATATTTCAACACAAAGACTTATGTTCATCAGTTTCGGGATACAATCGATCGAAGATCTCACTATTTGAGAAAAGGGGTTTGCGTTGCAGGGATTTATTGGCATGTATTATATCAGCTTAAAAAATCATCAGATAAACAAATTTCACTATTAAACCCTTGCTGAAAGTGGTACAATTTAATGGCCGATAATATAACTTCTGTGATCGCAATAAGGCATATTAAACTTAATTCAGTATTGAATCGGTTCATCCTTTACACTTAGAAGTATAACCACTCGTCAAATATGCTGGGGGACTCTCTGTCACGTTTGACCCAGGTGGCACCAAAGCCGGTTTTAGAACGAGCGACAAGGGTCTTATAGTACCTGTATATAGCCACGGATGCAGAGTGATTGGTTTGAAGATGTAATGCCACGTGGCTCACAATCTGACAAAAGTACACACCTGATGTCAGGTGGGCCAACTTGCCCCTTGACACCCTGTATTTAAATAATGTAGCAGTCCATGTAAACGCCTGAATGTATTTTTACGCATTTTAATTGGTTTTGAGAGTTTTTGCTTATTTTGTAGGCCATATGAGGTCAGATATACTGCTTTTCTCTACGTTTCCTTCAATATGAAATGCATTTATGTTGACAAATCATAACTAAATACTGGGTTCAACTTATATTGCCCCGAGCCATGTGGTCCAACAAGTCCCAGGTGCACATTTTATTTTAAAGGATTGCAGCCTTTTTTGGTGCTAGAATGAACTATGTTTAGGCAAGAAGTTACAACTTCTTGGTTTAGGCATTCCTGCGAAAGTTTAAACGTTTAACTTTAGTTTGGTGCCCTGCACACATCCTTAATACTATCACAAGGCAATAAAAAAAGATGTTAAAGTCTCTTCAACAATGTTACTTTGTGATGCAGGAAACTTTTATTTCGACCCTCCGCTCAAATAAATCTTTTTAACGACGACCGAAAACCTTGCTTGGCACTGTAGATATGGTCACTAGCTAGATTATGTGATCAATTTTTTTTTACCTCGTAGGTACTTTTCATAAATTGACCATGGGCAAACTTATCCTGTGGTCCAACTAACCCGGGTTTCCCCTATGGCCTACGGTGGTCCCAAATTTCCAATATGATAATTATAATACGCCTACAAATGATTTTTCACGAAGAAAAGCGTAGTTAATAGGAGCAGGGAGGTGTACACTTCGATAAAAGCGAACTGTGATTTTGAATAATGGCATATAAGATTAGTCATCATGACGCAATGCCAATTTTAAATGGTTATTTCTTACCAAACGATTAGGATTAACCTTTAGAAAAGCCTGGAGAAGTAACCGGAAAAGTTGCACAATAAACCAAATGGGTCGAAAGATAATTTCTTTTTACCGTAATAAAGAGCCCATATTATAATATGATAAAATTCAAACTTCAAATCAAAGAAAAGAACATATAGAAACATCATCTTCCCCTAATCTAGTGATTACGTTTGCAAACGCAAATCGCACTAGTGTTCGCCTTCTGAGATCCAACCGATTGAGATATCGGTAAGTGAGAGAACATGTAGAACTCCCAAGAAGGCGGTTTTGCACCAAGTACTTGAACAAAATGAAACATTTTGTCAATTTTTCTAGGGAACATACGTTACCATTAGTTACAGTTTAAATATTTATAAAAACGCCCTTACGTCATATTTAATTTAACATGATCGAATCACTTCAAGTATATATATAAGCACGCGTTATGAAAATTAAAATTAGGTGGCCTGGAACATACGTTACCGGAACATACGTTACAGTGAAAAGCTATTTGTGCGCGAAACTGGCTCCGAAAGAAAAACTTGCTCCTGTTTGAGATGTCAGGTGGTTCTTTCTGACGTCTGCTCGAGCTAAAGATTAGATGAGGTGTAAATAAAGTGTAAATAAATCCATAAAATCCTCAGTGACGATGTAGGCGAAGTAAATGATTTTGTCGTAATAAAAAATTAATTCAAATACAAAAATGAATGTCAAAGACAGAAATAAATGTCAAACAAGACTATGCAAAGAAAAAATAATCGCCAACGAGCGCAGTGAGCGCAGTGCCAAATACATACGGATGGAACATTATCATTATATATACAATCAAATTGTTTTTCAGGAAATGGCGAAAACAAAAGCTGAGATTGAAAAAAAAAATTATCGATCTCGTAGGCCTAAAAAGAAAAATGAGGGTGACGCATATCTGGAAAGAGAAAGAAAACGAGTTCAAAAATACTATGTACCTTCCGCTTCCTTGAACAACCGTGAAAAACGAAATAGAAATGCGAAGACTAAATCACGATTCAAACGTAGACTTCATCAAAGGAAAGAAGAGCTCCTAGCTGCTATAGAAGTTGCCGAGGCAAGTCCACAGCAATCACCACCGGAGAGGCTTGTTGTGTGTGCGAGGTGGCCACGACGTGGAGATAAAAGATGGAGAAGAAACTGAAGGCAGGCACAATGAACAATTAAAGAACTATAGACACAGGTAAATTCCACGAGAAAGAGGGATAATGCTATCCGGCAACGATTTAGCCATTGTAGAAGACGAAATTTGAAATCACCTGAATTTCCCACAAGACCCAAAATTAAGACAGAACGCACCACACAGCAGGCTATGTTGAATTGGACCCAAGCTAACACTGTGCAGAAGCAATTACTTTTATATCTCCTCCATCCCAGTGTTCCACAAACTTTCAAAGTCCCATTTATAACAAGAAAGAAGGCAAGAAAGAATATCGATCGATTGTTCGAGATTTGGCCAAACAAGGCCGCTTTTATTATATAACCCCACTACCCTAATCATTTTAGCAATAATAACAATGTAGCAAATTGTTGCCTGTATTAAATGTTATGGCATTAGGGATAATATACAGGCCCGTAGCCAGCAATTTTAAAAGGGGGGGGGGTTCTTTTTCTAAAAAAAAAATGGACCTTTTCCCATAAAACCCTCATGTGCTTAGATCAAATTTTACTCAGAATGGACCTTTTCCCAGCAAAAGGGGCGGTTCTTTCGAACCCCCCGAACCCCCCCCCCCTCCCCCCGGCTACGGGCCTTATATATATATATATATATATATATATATATATATATATATATATATATATATAAAACAGTTTAATCTAATGCAATTATTAAGGCCTAATTAAATATGTGCGTCACATTTTCACTTTCTTAAATGACCCACGTGGAAGATGACGTGGATCACATTCATCAAAATATCAGCAAGCTCATTGAACAGACTGCTAGTGCTCAGCTAAGTAGATAAGAGGTGGTCGTATGGGTCGGGGGCTTTAGGGTCTTTAAGCACTCGTATAAAAAGATATGATTTGCGATATTTCTCCAGTTATGTTACTAAGAATTTGGGAGCCTCAGTTTAATGAAATGGCATGTCAATTTTCTTATTTCGAACTAAGACCCATCAAACTTGTCAAAGTACGCAACAATGAAAGTACAAGTCCGTGGCAAGTTTGTTTTGCCGTGCTAGTTTCATGTTTGATGCAGTAGTTTCGTTTAAAGAATTATGGGATACACTGCGCGTATTTATATGCGCATGCGAATGATGTGACAAGAACATCATTGATTTGGCCCGAGTAGTAAGAGAGTGAACTACTGACGGGCCAAAATTTGCGATTCGCCTTTATCTTACTGAGGTAAGATTTTGAGGACAGTTGCGTATGATACAGGTCTTAGTCCTCCGTTGTTTGGCACATATGTGCAATATGCCTGTTTATCAAGATATTTCAATTTAGATCTACTTGCCTGTGACTAGTACAATTTATGATTTATAATTTAATAAAGTTGTAGACTTGCACTCCGTTGCATGTGTTGGCTGGTACATTCATATATTTATAATAGATTTTGACTATGTGCCTGGTTAGGGACCATGGAGTGCTCTCACTTTACACAGGTACTGCCATATGCCCAATAATATGGAAATTGTACATACAGTATGTCATCTACATATGTGTAAGAATTTCAGATTGCACGTTCCAAATTCACATAACCAGTACATTGTGCGGATCGAAGGTCTGTGTACTGTGTAGACAGGGCATCTGTCTCTAGAATTTGGGATTTCAGAATTTGGAGTAAAATAATATAAGAATTGAGGCTTACTCACTTAGGCTAGGAAAATGTTTGCATGTGTGAGTGCATATATATTAGTGGTGGGATCCCCTCCCCCGCCGCCTCACCAACAAAATGTCACAGTGATATCATTTTTAAACATCCAAATAACCTAGTTGTGCCAGTGGGTCATACATGTACCGAGTAATTACAAGAGAAGGTCAACATGAGCAACTTTGATTTGCAGGATTTGGTAGTAGACAGCAAGAAAACTTTAAGAGGCAATGTGCTTCAGAATTTGTTTCTATCTGCTAGTACCAGTAAATAAGAATTGTATATTCTTCCTCAATAATTGGGCCAATTTAAACCAATTAAGTGATTGCATCATTGTGTTTGTTGTACCACAGTATTTAAATGAAGGGGTTGGGTTACTCTATTTTTGAACTATCAAACTTAGTTGAATCATAGTTCTAAACCGTACTAAATGGCACCGTGCATCCTCTAAAATAACAAAATTTTTTGGGCCCTTCATGGGGCCCCGAACCCCCCTTCAAATAATCCTGGATTTGCCCCTGATTAGTCATTTAAATATGATCTTTTAACAATTATTTATCTCCAAAGGTCATGTCAGCTACTGGTAAACTAGGTAACAGTTTGTGTGGATGTAGAAAGAGAATCGCCTGATACCAATGGACAGCCAAACTAAGGTATGTTGATTCAAGTGATTATATATTTGATCTATAGATTTGGAATTATCTATGATTTTATATGGATCCTAGTTCATGATTTATGCATCAACCAAATTATCTTTGCATATCATGTGCTTTCTTTTTTATTATCATTTTATTGTTTCATGTCATTGTTTTAAAAAGTTTTAAATAATTTGTAAGGGGCATTGATATTTTAATGGTTATTTTCATAATAATTATTATTATTGATATTGATTTAAAAAATGCTGCTAGAATTGAGCAAAAAGGTCTGTATGTTATAAATGAATTTGCCATCAAGGGATATGCCTGAACAACGTGGCTATGAATAATGAATTACCAAGGATCTATGAAAATCAATTTGGCTGTCTGCATTACTTGCATAAATAGAGAGAAAGCTTATTACTTTGAAAACTGTCATATCCTATGGAAAAGTTGTAAGTACGAGGAAAAATTAAATATTTATGTGGCCCCTACATTTGTGGTTGAGACTAAGCTATTGAATTTCAAATATCCTGTATTGATTGCCTAAGGTATAATATATACATGCACTAAATGAATTCATTAAAGGTAACAGTCTAAGTAGTGTTTGCTCATTGATATATTTTGCATTTATCAGATAGTTACCCAGAGCTCTGTGCCTAGGACTTGAAGCCATTGCTCATTAATGCTGCACATATTGGATTATTTACAGCTTGTCACAGTTGGAATCGACCACTAACTGCTGCACACCTTTTCCATACTTCACCCTGTCTCCAGATGGGAGACCTTGAACAGTAAGTTATCAGCTTGTTTAACAGTAGATTTGAAAGTTGTACCCTTCTGTAAGTGGTGTATTCAACCTAGAAAATTGAAATTTATGATTTAGCAAAGCCTGTGTTTTCATGATGTTGTTATGGAGTAGAGGCTCGGTGTTGATGAAATAGTAAATTGGCCTCTGTTATTGATCTAGCTTGGGGTTCAATGGAAGTATCAATTCAACACAGAAACCATAGTCAGGTCAGGTCATCCTACCTGGTACTGGTACCCTGTAAACCAATACAACCTGTTCTAAGATCTAGCTGTCGGTGACTAAACTGTCAACCCCACCTTCTTCCCTGGAGGAAGGTGTGGAGGGTTGCTGGACACCCTGGTGAAAGGAAAAATAAATTCATCTAAGGGCAGATGATCTCTCTAGATAGGACCAACAACCATCCAGCAGTACCTCATGATAGAGTGTGCCCATGGGGTTTATTAGCCGAGAAAACCATCTCATGTCATCAAATTGTACATACACACATAGTATACACAGCAGCAGTTGCTGCTACACATTTAAGCTTAAATTGTTATCACAGATCAAATGCTTCCCTTGTGAATAAAGAATAATCAAATAAATTTTTAAAAAATCAATGTGCGATCTATTTAGTAGTGGCTTTAATAGATCATAATTGAAAACAGCAGTGCACATTCTTAGAAATCAATTTACTATTTTTGTCAGTCTTATGAATCATTTTGTTGTCATGTTCAATTTGTAAGTTCATAAATGATTTTTAATGCAATCTTTGTAATTTCAGAACATGATATAAATCTTTTCCATTGATTTCATGTGTACAGTAGTTCCATCAACAGTCACAGCCCTTTGTCTTGTCATCTTTATTTATAGCCTTATTATGTCATAACTGAGAACGTCTGCTGCAAACTTAAACAGATTTCGGTAGAGCAGTAAGCAAATGCTTTTAATGTGATAAGTGAGATGTGATAAGTATTCAACAAATTCTATTGTTTTAGGCCAGATGTCCAGTTGTCCTCAGTAGTTCCATCTACTAGTGGAGGCATGCAGGCTCTACTGCTGTATGTGGTGGCTGTACTTATGTTTATACTGCTGTACTGGTTCTATAAACCACAGCCTGATACTGCTGCTCCGTCCACCAGGGGAGGCAAGGCGAGCCTGAACAGAAGGAGACCTGTAGATAAAAAGCAGAAAAGAAGTTTATTTGCAGTGCTTGGAATAAGTCAAGAGGATTTGAAACATTTTGAGGCATTTAGAGATAAATTTTCTCATTTTGATGATGTTACTGACAGTATCAAGAGAGCAGGACTAGAGACCTGTGGTTTGATCATTGGAGTTGATTTTACTGCAAGTAATGAATGGCAGGGACGCAAAACATTCCGTGGACGTAATCTTCATACAGTGTCGGGGAACAAGATTAACAATCCATACCAGAAAGTTATATCTATTTTAGGGCAGATTCTCGAACCATTTTCAGATGACAAGTTGATTCCAGCGTATGGGTTTGGTGATTCAGCAACACAGGATCACAATATTTTTCCTTTACGAGCAGATGACCAGCCGTGTGTAGGTTTTGAAGATGTTCTGCAATGTTATAATAATGTAGCCAGGAAGGTGACTCTTAGTGGACCAACAAATTTTGCACCCATTATTAATGAAGCCATCCACATTGCAAAACATTCTAAGAAGTACTTTATTCTAGTCATTATAGCAGATGGCCAGGTTACTGAAGAGCAGCTGACAATAGATGCTATAGTGGAAGCATCGAAATACCCCATTAGTATAATAGTGGTGGGTGTTGGAGATGGACCCTGGGAGGCCATGGATGAGTTTGACAATCACATACCCCGGAGAAAATTTGACAATTTTCAATTTGTAAATTACCATCAAGTTATCTCTAAAGCAAAGTTTCCAGATGCAGCCTTTGCACTGCAAGCATTAATGGAAATTCCAGATCAGTATAAAACTATCAAATATCTAGGTTACATAGGTGATGAGACGTCAAAAGGTCACAAAACAGAGGAGAAACCCAAGGGAGATTGAGGCAGATTAATCAATAGTGTGCAGCGAGATAAGGCAATTGTTACAAATCCTGATTTTCTTAATATCAGAATGCCTTCAATATTTCTTTGGGTTAAAACATTTAATTAAATCTCTCACAACGTCTTTGCTTAAGTGCACAGTGTTAAGGTGGCAGCAATGTACACAACAGTTTTTAGTGCCATCCACACTGGCAAGAAAACCCAAGGCCCAACGATCCCACTCTCCTTGCTTCTCACTGGTCAGGGCAGCAATTGCCTTTCATCAGTCTTACTGCCTGTTAAGCATGTGCACTGTTGTTTCATTAAAAAGTTATCTCTTAATTTCCTAAACACCATTTTATTCTTAGAGCTTCCCTCCAACCTTTATTTATTCCCTCCTTTGGCCAATAGAGATTTTATAGCTTCTGCAGACCGATACACCCTTTTTCTGCTCATTTTTATTTAATGCAACAGGTGAAATAACCAGCCAAATGTGGTGGATTGTCCACTTGTGTGCATGTGTTCTAAATGTAAACATCCAGTCTTGCCAGTGTGTATGGCATTTATGTTGACACGTGGTCAGTAAGTAAATGTTGTTAAAAGTTCATCTAAGTGAGTGGTCCATATATACCCTTGAGTGATAAAAAATAAAACTGGCAGCCCTTGAATCTCTTGTATTGTTAGACTAAGAGCATTTTGTTCGCTTTTGAACTGTTATCTTATATTTATATATGTAATGTTATTTGTAATATGTTATCTCGTAAAATTTATGTTGTATCTCTGTTTTTGATGAATTATTTTTCACTTCTGCACAATCCTTTAAATCTTCTAAATCAGCTTGGCTTTAAAGGTGCATTGCAAATAATGCTCTGCAGGTTATTAATATCCATTTGGCTCTGTTATAAATATTTTACAATATTTCACATACATACATGTTGGTAAGCCATACAGTTTGTGATGTATTTCTTACTTCCCCTCTGCTACATTTTATGAGAACATTTCATGTGAAAACTGTTTATATGTAGCTTAGCAGCAATACAGTAAATTATCTTGGTGATTAATTTTGCTACTGATAACATGATTGGTGATGTGCTTCAGCTCTGTATTGTATTAACGTGGTAGCAGGAAAGGCAGATATAATATTGATGGGCTACTATAATTGTACAGTGTCTCATTCATTATTATTTGCAACTTTCAAACTCTTTATCTAGTGCAATAAATCATTTTTTCAAAATTCATCATTTTAGTGACACAAAAACAAAATTTTTGATAAACTTAACAAAAAAAAAAAAAAATCAAATTATCTTTTACATGTAGCTCTTTCAAAACAGTGTAATAGAAAATGTCATGTTTGAGTATTTTTGAAATTATTGAGTCAGTACAGTATTTCATTTTCTGGTGTAATGAATGATCCAGACACTACTTAGAAAGGAAATCATTTGACATTGCCTATGTGCTATATGACATAGATCACCTTCTAGAAAGCGGCTCAAAAGAATATGAACTGTTCTGCAAAAGAATGTAATTATTCCAGATCTAAGAGAACAACCGAGAACAACATCGTGATGTTTCTTACTCCATTCTACACCAAATCTCTGAAAATCTCATGTTATGCTAGGTTGTGAGACTTTGGACTGTCTCTGGTTATTCCCCATCATTGATAATTCCACATTGAATGCTTAAATATTCCCTGAGAGCACAGGATATGTTCTGGAAATTTTTAGACAAAGCATTCAATATTATGTACTCCATTCTATACTCCGAGTCTCATTCTTATGAGACACCATCACAATGCAGTAGAGTAGTGTATGTTTTAAATTATTAGGTCACTATTTACTGGAAACAGATTGTTTATAGACAGTTATTGCAGGTGCAGCAACAGTGACTTGAAGGATATTTTCTTTTGTTTCTTTGTTTAGTTGGATTTTTTATTTCTATTTCCAAGTATTTTTATGTATTATACAAAATATTTTATATATAGTATATTAGTTGATAATGGAGCTTTTGAAGATATTGATGTAATCTTTTTATTTTTGATGGAAATTGATATTATTCTTATCAATCTCTCCACTTGAATATAGCACAACAGGTTTCGTGCATTCTGTATTTATTCCTTTTCTTGATATAACCTTAGAAGTACAGAGACATTTCCTTGATAAAATATTTTTGAAATGATACATTGTCTATACATTTTTGTCAGATTAAAAGGGCTGGTGTACTTCATTTCAAAGACATTCGATATGAAGAATGCTGAAAAACTTGCTGAGATAATGATAAAACCAGTAGAAAATGTAAGGTACCTTTTACATTTGGTCATCGTTAAGCTTGTTTTACACATGCTTGTCTTAAAACATTCAAGATATGGATAAGCATCTTTTATTCATTTGTCTATATGTCATTTTGCAATTAATGGCTTAGATGCTTAATTTATATGAAACCATGCCAATTACTTCCATATCTGAGCAGAGTAACAAAAATTAATTGGATTTCCTAATTAACATTGTGCATGCTATTTCCATATATTCAGTTTTGGGGACTAGTGCAGCTTGAACTACATGTCACTCACATTCCAGCTGTCTTGGAAGGCACATTCAGACTGTACAATATATTATAATTAACACTGATTGCCAAGTCTTTATAGGCAATGGAATCATTTGTGCATTGTTTTGAAAAAGGTCCATGTAAAAGCCTCTACTTGCAATTAGTATTTTAAGGGTGGATGTACCGTACAATTGGTTGAATGTTTTTTTTTCTTTCCATTAATTCAATGCTTCATTTTATTAGTTATACCAGTATTTTCTTTTTATTTTCAATTTGGTCCACGATCTGAAGATCTGTTACATCAAGTAACTAAAGTTATTGAGTAACTTTCCCTTTTGCTTACGTCTTCCATTTTCAGTTATTGCAGTGTTCTTTATTAAGTTATTCCATGTTACCTCTTTTAATTTGCCTATTGTTAAGAAATAAAGTATGTGTGAGATAGTCAAAACTGAAGTGCTGTTCTTGCTCTCATTTTGGTTTTCAACAAATTGTACTCTAGAGCTACGTAAAAAAAAAACAAGGTTTTGCACAAACTGCATTCATTTGTTCATAAGAACATAATTTATTTTGCAATGACAGAAATGTTCCACCGTTAAGGGGAAAAAACAAACAGCATGAATTGTAGTAAAAACTGACTTACATTCTTTTTTTAATAAATTCAAAAACTTAAAACTCAATACCACTGCATTATTCTACAGCAATAAAGTAAAACCATGGTTATGGATGGAGGTAATGTGTCTTTAAATTTGATTCACATAAACTTGAATAAAGCATTCTTTGTGACTATCACACTTGCACTGGTAACTTTTGAAGTTACTTGTGGTGTTTTTCTCTTGATAAATGCTAATGAGGAGGAACAGTTATACTTTATTTTAAACTCCTCTAACTATAAATGGAATGCCTTCTTTTACATGCTCTTTTGCAAGCAAACAAAATGTCATTGAACCTAATGCCTAAATTTTCATAATTTCAAATGTGTACCACTGATCTGTACTCAAGTTCCTACCATGTTTCCTAAATCAAGCAACAGATTTAGACAATATTTGTGTCATTTCTTTAAAATATGTAAAACAGAATATACATTTATATTCAAAGTGTAATGAAGTTTCTTCACAATGGAATACTTATGAATAGAAATAAAATAACCTACAGAAAATAAACCCTGTAACCTAACCTACTTTAAAACAACAGTATTTGTGAGTAAGACAAATGTCAGGTAAATGTGACCCATCACCAAGCTTGCACCAAGAACAGGTTGTAAACCACCATCAGTGTGATATACAACAGTTTTTGAGTCTTTCTTTGTGTCATCCCTGTTGCCTTTAACACATGCTTTAAAAAGTCTCCACCACCAATAACTTTGTTTTTTTTTTCTAAAATAAATGAGCTTTGTATTTCCAAACAGAATATACTTTTATCACGCATGGCAGTGCTCTTTTTTATCTTTTAATACTTTAAAATTACTCTATGACTTGAGTTTAAAATGCTAAATCATACAACTAATAATGTTAATCATTAACAATCTGCAAATAAAGGTCAACTGTATGAGGCTAGTATAATGAGAACATAAATCATCATCATAATTGGAATCAACAAGCCAATTTTTCTCATTATCTTCAATGCACAGAGCTCAGAAGCAACTGCTACAATGTTGTCTAAAATCACATTTAGGAAAATATTGCCCCTCTTCATCTTAGTAACAAGAATTGTATCTATATTCTACATGGATAACATATTGAAACGTTATTCCATGATAGTCTTTTAATCTGTTTTCCAGAAGGTGTTGAAAAACTCTTGTATAGTGTCGTAGAGCATAAAGGTAATGGCCACATCAAGACATACCCTGCTTAATCTGGGTACTGTGCCTTTGTAAAACCTGTAAAGAGATCATGTACCTCTTATTTAAATTTCCTTTTGAAGTTTTCATCAAACTTTATCTAGATGATCTATGTAACATCAAAAATAAAGATTAACATGCTTTTCCAAAAACTCCATCACAATTTAGACATAGGGACCATTCCTACAGATATTTGAATTGATCTATCTCCCTGGGGAGTCTCACTAAATTGCAATCGACGTAAGATGGATCGATCTAAGTATGGGAACCCAGTCATAAACAGAAAGAGCAAAAATATAAAAATGTTAAATTTAATTTAAAAATGAAACAAAATTAATATCAAAATGTATTCTATATATTTCACAGACATATTCCAATAATTCAGTTTAATGGTACAGAGTGATGAAGAGGCTTAATCTTTAACTTATTTTACTTACGCTCTAGGTCCTTCATGCTTAAATATCTGCACAGCACAGTCTAATGTATTTTTGTATTTAGCAGCCTCCAAACCCTAAAAGAAAAAGGTGTATGGTAAAATGCAAGTTCAAGGGAAAATAATTTTAAAAGTAGGCTTTGAAATGAGCAATTAATGAACTGCAAAAATCAATGTGTAGTTTCAGAATAGAAAATAAGGCATCAGAGTTAAACAAACAAGCTTGCACTGCCATTTAGAGCTATGCATACCTGCATTCTTGTTTTCACCACATCTAAAGGTGTGTTACCAAATACTGAAGCTGCACCAGCAATGCCACCCATGAGACCTGTTAGTAATTTTGGCACTGGATCTTTGGGTCCCTTCCCAGTTCTCTTTCTATACCAATCTTTTAATGTCTCCATCACATAAAATCTTATTGCTTGGTTGGAGCCTTGTTTCATCATTGTGGCAGTTACACCTTGGTAAGTTCCTTTTATTCCTAAAATATATAGTACAGTTCATGACTGCTTTACATAAGTGACAACTTATTTGTCTTGATTTTATTCTGCAGGAAAAAAATGTATAAAATCAAATTTCAAAGTCATTTAGGCCTATTTGCAAAATGAACCAACCGTTATCTTTTGTCACTATTTTGAGAGAATTACTAAGAAGTGGGAATTTCATTATTATAACCATCTAAAATGCAGATACAATGCAATATTTTTCATGTACTAGTACTAAATGGTTTTATTTGAATTTATTTGTATTCTTCTGAAATAATGTTCACAAATACAAAAACCAAAATTAAAAAACACAATATATATCTTACTAGTCCCTATAACATACACACAAAAAAAGGTTATAATTTCAATTACCAGATGTTTTCACAATTTCTGATACCCCATGAAAAAAGCCCCTGTATTTTGGATTTGGTGATGTCTGGTCATGTATGAACTTCACTTTGATGGTTTCCATAGGAGTGACAGCAAATATAGCTTCACACACACCAGCCCCTTAAAAAGAAAGAGTTTTATCAACATAAGTTTTTAAAATAAACTACCAAACAAAAAGTTAAAATTAATGCTTCTATTAAAATATTGCATTTTTTTTATTTCTCTTCTCTCTGTTCTTATAACTCAGAAAGAAATTATTATTCAAAATGCAGCAGATGTGCATTGTGGTAAATGTGCTTTAAAAACGACATCTTACGTTTTCTCCACAATACACAGTTATGTCCTATTCAGACACTGATTTAAGTACTTTAAATAATTTTTCAGCTATTCTATGAAATGCTTGCTGAAAAACTGTTCTCAGCAACCTAAAAGGTGCCTGACACAAGAAGAAAACACCGAAAAGAAGTGTGCTTATTTATGTGCACATCCACAGTTCTGAGTAACAATAATGGGCTATCATCTTTGAAAGTCTGTCAAAATATTCCTACATGCTGGATTACAAAGGTGGTGCTTTCATGTGAAAGGGGATAAATTTCACTTATTTTAACCAACAATTGTGATTCCAAACATTGCTGCTATTCTAAACTTTTTAATTCTTAGGCAAAATTGACACTCAAACAGGGCTTAAATCTGACATAACAGTCTGTTTTACAGCTGTACATTACGAAGAAGAAAGCTCTCAGAATAGCATTGTCATGTTTTTTAGTCATCTCAGGGATCATTTACAGCACACAAAGAAATACAAAAATTGTTCTTTGTCCCAAATTTTGATAGGTGAAGAAAATGGGTTACTGCCTGTAATCACCATGCAGAATTGCATTATCAAAAGATTTTTTAAATAATTCTAAGTACTTTGCTACGTTTCAATTCTAACTGAGTTATTCGGGAAAACATATTTATTCAAAGTAAGTAATACCATTGTGTGTGTGTGTGTGTGTGTGTGTGTGTGTATGTGTGTGTGTGTAGATCAGAGCCTGAAATCTGAAAATTTTACTTTACATAGTCAATTAAATCTGCTAGTAATCTGTAACTATTCTATCCTGTTTAATTGAACATGGTGCTAATGGTAATAGGATTATGAGCTTTGGACTAAATATGTACAAGGTTACAGTGTAAACAAAAATCACCGCGTCGAACATTTTGCAGAAGCCAAAAAGGGCCTCTATTCTAAGGTATTCACTAACACAAAAGACTCAGTAGTTATGCACATATATCTAGACCAAACACACTAATCTACATACCTCTGTGATACATAAGCATACATGCAAAACTACACATACAGTACTGTATATGCTGCTGTTTAATACTTATAATATTGGTCAATTATTTAAACAGCATGTTGGCAATGTAGGGTGTGATACGGCTAACAGGTGTCCATACACAGATGTGGTCACTGTATCTACAGCTGTTGTCCTATGACAAAGCTATAGGGCTTAAAGCATACACACTACAGTGATTTATTAGTAACAATGCAATTCTGTATGATCACTAATAGATGTAAGAGGCAACAAAGGTATTCATTACTTAGCCATTTTACTGACTGTGTTACAGCAGTGTATAAAATGTCGAGCTTGCTCTTCATTTTAAAATAATTTATACTTACCCAAACCACAAAGCAACCTCTGTCCTGGGGTTAATATCCCACTTTCATTGATAACTTTGGATTTAAAGTATTCAAATGCACCAAACCTGCAATCAAAATAAAACAGTTTACTTTTTATTTGGCAGCAAGACGTACAGGGCCCTTTTGCAGACAATTTGAAATATATAAGGTGTGTGTAAATGTGTGTGTGTGTGTGTGTGTGAGAGAGAGAGAGAGAGAGAGAGAGAGAAAGGTATTGGTGAAGTAACCATAATTAGAACTCCAGTCTGTGTGAAACAAGTAGGGCACATATCTCTAAACTTTCACACAAGACATAACCATTATCACCAACATTGCAAAATCGATTCAAATAGCTCTCTAGACTCTATCAACTTTCTTGAATTGGATTCCCTTGTGATTCATTGCTTGAGAAATTACATTTCACGGATTAACCTGGATTTATAGATTGAAGAAAAAATATAAACAATTCTTCTGATCACTAAATATTAACAGTATTTGGTGATTTTGGTTTTCAGCCTTTGTTTTTCTTTTCTTTTTGAATGTGAAGATATGTTTTGATTTTAAAATAAAATAAAATTCAGATCATAAATATAGCTGACAGTGGATAGCAGATACTAGTATTGCAGTGAGGATTTAGTTCTATATTTTCCAAGGATGTTATCATAAATAACAGGCCAATCCATGACTGGAAATTAAATGCTGTAACAATGCACTTTCTTTAATATCCTGTTGAATGCCTCAGTTGTCTATGAACAGTCACTCTTGTCTCTCAGGTATGGCATGCATAATATTGCTATATATGTCAAATGTAACATTAATACTGAACTGTCTGCAGCTGAAAGTCTGCCTCACGTTCTTCATGTACAGAGGACACAACATGATAATGTTCCACAGAGAAAGTGACTAGTAAAGATACCTTAATGAGGCATTGAAACTAAACTGTCGGCAGCTGAAAGTCTGCCTCACGTTCTTCATGTACAAAGGACACAACATGAATAGATGTTCTACAGAGAAAGTGACTAGTAAAGCTATCTTAATGAGGCAGTGAAACTATTTTGTATGAAGAGATAAGTATGTGTCACAAACTCCACAAAGATTGAAAGACAAAGGGAGCATGGTATTCATAAATGGTTTAATTGTTTTATTTCTTTAATTATTTGTATTTAAAAATACTGAAGACAGAAGACAGTCCTCAAATTTCATTAACTCAGAAATAAATTTAATTTGCTTGTGCAATCAAGACTTTGCATCATCCAAGCATTACTGTTAAACCACTGTACAGTGCCCCTGGATAGATATGGAGTTTGCTATACACATAACCTATGACCCTGTATACAGATATTAGTTATTTTTAGTAGACTCCATCCCCAAACAAAGGTTTTGATGTACTGCAGGTATGTCTACTTGTAATGATGTCCACTTTATAATTGCGGAGTGCATATAATTACCTAACACCAGACTTGGGTATAGATCCATAAACTAGCACACTGAGTCCTCTATACAGTCCTCGTACTCCATGGTCTTTCACAGTGGATGTAACACAGTGGATGGGACCGTGGAACCGTTTGACGGCTCCCATCTTTTCATCCAACTGTAACTGTGTTTTGACATATTCTGTGGGGAAAGTAATGCAGATTTCAATACCACCTGTAATGCCACCTGAAATGTATAAAAGAGCTTGATAAATATACCATTCCCTTACTTATTATGTATTTCTTTAACTTATGACTGATATCAAAGCAATAACAATGTATTTTATATTGGCAACTGCATGGTGGTCATCTGCTGGCCCAACTTGTCTATTAAGTAAGTGAAAATAATTAAAGGTATCAAATGTATCTCATTTCTGCAGATTTTAACTATAGTACTGCATGTAATACCGTAATGATTTATGCAATAACTCTTCCCAGTCCTAACACTGGAAGGTCACATCAAATCAGTGCAATATTTATCATCAAATTGTATAACCTACTGATCAGTTCAGAAAATGGGCACACAGGGTAAAGAGGCTGGTATAGGGGGGGGGGGGGGACATGTACAAGTAAATATGTCAAGCCATATACCATCTAAACAATTCTCTGTAAGCATTCTGCATTCACCAAAGATTTAAAAAGAACTTGTTTGGTAATTTACCTTAAAGCAAATTAACAAACTATCCCCATCTGACAAAAATTGTTTGTCTCATACTGATTAAAAACATCAGCCTTTCATGTAAGTGCCCCCATAATCTGCTTATGTGAGGTGACCGTTATGACTAAATGCTTTGTTGCTGTGTTATAATTCAAAAACACCTTATAAAATAGGTTTTTAGCCAGGTCACATTATGCAAGTTGTAACCTTTCTGCAATATAAATAGCACCATACCCACCAGGTAAGAGTAATTCAGGTCATGCATAATTCCTGTATTTTTTCTATACACTCATATACCGTATACTGAATATACCAGTACAAAGCTGTGACTCTCTGAGAGAATTCAGTAATTTCGAATTTGGAAATCTTAAGATTAGATGCTGCACAGCAATTAATTTAATGAAAAGTGAAGATCTAAGAGAGGTAGACAAAGGCAGGTGTAATTAGGGGCAACAATGCATTGCACTTATTGGACTTCTCTAGATGTTTTTGCATACAGCCTTGCTCAGCCAAGCAAGAGAAAAAAATATCCCCTTTCCCTTCATGTTCTTTTTACAGCGTAAATAATATGGATCTCTCAGTGATGTAACAATTAAGAAAATTTGCCCAAGTAATAAACTTGTGTAGATAACTGGCCTTACGAACAAAACTGACATTTGTACAATGTAACTTGGAGCCATGGATTAGTGATTTTGATTGCTGAATTAATGATTGTATAAATTGTGTTAACAGCTGCAAGTCCCCTCACCTACCCATTAGCCCCATGAGTACAGGAGACTGAAGCTATAGTCATTAGACTTTCATAAAATTATGCAGTGGAAATTTTGTACAATAAAATTATAAATTACAGAGTACATTAGTTTGATTCATTTTGAAGCTTTTTGTTCATATCTTCAATCTTATGTTGATGATATTGTTAATCCACAGAACATTAATATTTGTAAGTTGAGTATCACAAACTACTTAAGACTGCATTCCCACAGATTTAGATTGATCCATCTGGATCGAACTAACTCCCTGAGGATTCACGCTAAATTGCTGTCAGCTGAGCGAGCACAAAAGTTAATTACCCCCTTACAGCTTTTAGTAGGCAAGACAGACATTTCAGCTGGCTAAGCTGATAGCAATATAGTGAGACTCCCCACAGGGATAGATCAATCTAAAAATCTGCGGGAACGCAGTCTAACTCTGGGCTAACATGCATTTTCCAAATTGTCCATGCACTGAGTGAGCATGGTTGCTGATATCATTTCCCCCTCAAATTTGTTGATATTATAAGGTCTGATACCAAGATGCTTATCTCTCTCTTTATTAATAGAAATAGAGGAAAGGGTTACTCTTTTATGACTTTGAATCTACAAAAAGCTGATGAAAACCTCACAAAATTTTTGCAGTCAGTAATGCAGTACTCACAGTAAGTATTTACCCAATGAGACTATGAAATCACAGTTCAAGTCATAAATCCACCAAATGAAATCAATGATTTGCTGTTGCAATTCACCAACAGCATGCAGTTACCATATCATTGAAAAGACCTGAGCATTAGCATTTTGTTCCATATATACAGTTGTATAAAGAAAACAGTCAAGGGACCCCAGCATTCACCTCCATATTTGTCAGATATTTAGTATTAAGTTGATTATATTTCATTTATTCAAAATAGAACTATCTTTATTTTCTTAAAATTGGGACAGCCTGTATACCGAAGGATTCACATTTATACAAAAGTATTAACTATTTTACAGACATAAGTGGTAAAACTATTCCAATGCCACATACATCTCTCCTTATTTTTTAAGTGCATGACTAAACTGATTTCTTCTCCTTTTGGCATGTAGAATGTGGAATAAAATGCATTGAGAGGCTCTAGACCATCGTTTAAGGCTTCGTTCACATGCAATGTCTATTTTCTATTTTCTATTTTCGGTATGTCTTATGATCACGCTCTGTGCACTGAATATCCCGCCGCGTAATTACTGGCAGCGCGAGCCAGTTACTTATAGTAACTTATAGTAACTGGCTCGCGCTGCCAGTAATTACGCTGCGGGATATTCAGTGCACAGACCGTGATCATAAGACATACCGAAAATAGAAAATAGAAAATAGAAAATAGACATTGCATGTGAACGAAGCCTAAATTTCCTTCACATTTATAATTCCTCTCTAGACGTTGCCTATCACATCAGTATTTTAATGCCACCATAAATTATACTCAAATAGATAATTAGCATTAAGGCTAGACAATCTCAGTCAGCCAAGAAGTAAAGACATGCCCTTAAAATCTTAGCTATAATTTTGTCATCATGCATAATTTGATCTTGTTAAAACATTCATATATATACAATTGCTTGTAAGGTCATCACAAACTGGAAACTACTACTTGGCAGATGGTGTATGTGACTTTGGGCCATAACTGTTTGGTGCCAGTGTCATTTATTTATGTACAGTGTATATATCAAGCTTGACAATGTTTAAGACTGCTCTTTTTTATACCTCTGTAAGCTTTGCAAATTAAAATGCCATGGATAGGTAACACCTTTAATGTCTATAGAAGAACAATTACTGTTGTGAAATAGCCTGTACCTAAATCAGGTTAAGATTGCCAAAGTGTTAAGAAGTCAGGGAAACTTTCTATGCAGTGAGACAACAGATTACATAAGAGGTACACCTGCAGTAGACAAAGACTGATTTCTGTCTACAGGGGGTTTCCATACCTGGCCTTCATATGTGGAACCAATATTGAGAAGTTGTTTACTGTAAACATCCATTGCAAAATGTCACCCATTCTATGTGTGATTGCTATCAAAATGCTGTTTTTACTTGTATGTATATGCAGTTATATTAATATTCTGCAGTTTATAATAATTAAAAATTTAAAGGCATTAAAATTTATTTATGAATGTATTACTATGACATGCAGGCAGAGCAATATTCATATATCATGTTAGGATAAGATGCTTGTCCTTTGAGGCTGATCCTAACAAGAATTTCTCCACATGCTGTATCATAGTTAGGATGCTTTTTTCTATTGGGAATTTCAAGTTCATAAGGAATCAATAAGAAACCAACAAATAAACCCAGTTTATTATCGGGATTTATATCATATACCTCTGGGAAACTTGTCATGCAAAACTAAACCTCCATTGATTTACTGCATTAAATATCCCTTAGTGAATTCTAGTCTGGGACGCTCCTTATTTTCCTAGCAATGCACTTCATTATCTACACTAAATCTAATTCCCACAAAACTAAATTACAAGATCGATGTAAAGTGAGATCAATAGAGACAGTAATGAATTGTCATGGAATAAAAAGACGGCCAAGTTAGAGACTGCAAATGTCCTAAGTATTGCACATATTTCATAAAGACCAATATCTCATCTAGCAAAAATAAAAAATTACTTCATCTTAATGCACTTATCAAGAGCTGAAGATTAATAATGAAACAAACTTTTTTATGTCATAAAATATTGTGACTTAGAGGATTTATAGTAAAAAAAAAAAAAAAGCTCTGATGCTACATCTTATCATGACAGAAGAGACTAAGATTTTACTGTAGGTTAGGCCACACTTTTTTAATTTTATGGATGACATCCTGCGCGCGCACGGATTTTCGCCCGTTCTCC
>NW_019773947.1:218509-385043 GCF_001039355.2 Lingula anatina
ATATCACCTTTTTACAATTGTGCGAAAGGCTGGCGGCGGCCGAAACATTTCTGTGACATTCTGTATAAAGCAGCACATTAATACCAGGTTTTCTGTAGCGAAAAAAGGGTCGACAAGGGCGTCGAGGTATTTGGTGGGCTGAAGGTCGGACAGGCCACCTGACAGTTTAGCTGCTTCGTGTGAGTTGAAGTTGACAAAATGGCATCGTCTGAAATGACCTTTAATAGATTTGGTAGTATTAAGCATATCTTTGCATCATTTTTTAAACATTTCTGTGAAGTGTTCAAAATGTTTTAATATTCTGAGAATACAAATAAAGACACACTGTTTGATTGATATTTGTTTTATTGATTGCTATACCAAATGAATGCATGAAATAACCTTAAATAGATTTGGTAATATGAAGTATATCAATTCATGACTTTTTTTACATTTCTACGAAGTATTCACAATGCTTTAATATTTTGAGAGCATGGATAAAGACATATTGTTAGTTTGATATGTGTTTCTGTGGTTAAATTTGTGTTTCCAGCTGTGTACTGACAGCATTCCTTTACTTAAGCAGTTTTTTTTTTTTGGACTGTTTTTTTTTTTTCGCCCTCTCGCACCGATTTTGGGGTACTCAGAGGATGTCATCCATAAAAATAAAAAAGTGTGGCCTTAATTGATATTGCTTCCATATAGATCAAAATACATAGCAACAGGATGTTAAAAGTGGAAGAAATCTGTGCATCTCTAAATTTTCCCTCTTCTACATGTATAAACATTTATGTACTTTCCACTATCCCTGTCCTATTCTTCATATTAAAGAGGAAATGATACAAAATGGGTAAAATTCTCATACCCAAGTTCTGTAAACATATACACTGTACTAGAGCATTTTGAGTATGCAAAACTGTAGTGAATATATAGGATGCCTAGTTATTTATGTATATAAACAATTTTAATACAGTATAAATTTTGGTAAAATTGTTTGATTGGCTAATTTACCATATTGTCAGAAATGAAATTTAAGTAGATAGATAACTAAACAAAACCACAAATCTGACAATTATAACTGATAGTATCCAGAAAATGTTTGAAAGCCGAAAAAATACAAAAATTTGCTACAAGAAGATATCTTCCATGTTTACTGTTTACAGTTGGGATGATCGTGACCTTGAAAATTAACCAATCACATCACAGCATTTGGAGGTGTGTCTATGATGCACCTGAACTTTGTCCTTCAAATATCGGTTCTGACGAACGAGGACATCTACAAGGTGAGGGTCAAAACACTCGATCAGGCTGTCAGTTCTCATTCATGTTATATGAATATAAGATCTTTGCTCACAAAATATGGTCTCGGGCATTTTCTATCCGTCACCCCACTTGATCATGCCATATCGCCAGACTTCATACGATGTAAACAAATAATTTGACCAATCATACCGGCATAAAAGTTTGATATCGAATAGCTACAGCTAGTGCAAACATACCCAGACTGCTCATATGATTAGCTACATAAGCCAATGGACAGTTAATAATTAAATCTTCTTAATTTTGATATTTAGTTAAAACTTTACACCCTTACGAATGTTGCCTTGCTAAGGGCTGTACTGTCTGTAGCCGTACTGCCTTAATTTTGCATTACCTGCGATTGCTCCTTTCAGCAGTTTCTGAGCTGAAGGTCCCCCACTTTTTCCTCTTCCTCCAGCTGGTGTTGATACAACATTCGACTGGATAGATTTGGGTTTTTCTCCGCGATCCATCCTAACTAATAAGCATGTAGTAGAAGCTTGGTACACGGACCAGTCAAGTTTGTGCCATACAGAGACGATACTGAACTTTGACCTTCAGTACCGCGAAATCTCGCGTGAAATTCCTTGCTTTAAAAAAATAGAGGGCAGCACTTTGTTGCTCTGTAAAACAATTGTGTTCCTGCTGCTGCCCCCTTTTGGTAAAATTGGAAAACCTTTGTTTTGTTTTAGCAACGTGACTGTTGCTATGTTACTGGGTCTATGAAAGCAGCAACACGTCTTTCATTCGTAAGCAGAGTTTAGACGGATCAGTCTGCTGAACTTGTGGTGTTACAGTGACAATTCAAAAAGGTAAGCATAAACTCAAGATATTTTAAACGAAACGATCTCGAAGGAATATGAACAAACAATTTTGAATAAAACGTTGAAATAAGAATTTGATGAATCGATTATTTTTGCCATTGCCGAGATGTAAAACTTTTTAATGCCACTCACACTTACTTAGATTTAGTTGTAGTCGAATCTAAATATTCAGTTGTGTTTATTGATATTCTCTATAAATCTATACAATCTAAATCTGCATAATTGTGGAGACTCTTTGTAAATACTCAGTAGACACAAACATATAAAGAAAAAATTTATGCATACTTGTTTATCCGTATTATTTGTTTGATTGTAATTGTTTTAGTGGTTTACCGGTGACACATTTTTGTAAGTTCATCTGTGTTCTTGAGGAACAAAGATCAAACAAGTCAAATACAGTGAGAAATATAATAAGCAGTTTAACAATTTTTTCAGACTCTCATCAGAATGGCTCAGTTAATAAAACCACCAACTGTCTTCAATCACTCAGAATGGACAACATCCAATAAGACAAAATTTAGTAATGCTGAAGGGGAACGAGCAGCAGCAGAACGATTGGTAGATGAATCTAAAAGACTCGCAGATGAAACTGAAAAGAGGACAGAGTATACTCAGCGAGATGTATCAAAGAAATTAGGTAATAAACTTTAATATAATATTATGTATTTGAAAGCTGCTTTAGTGAATGAGAGATGATGTAAAATATGGGTCTAATTTGTTTCATATAAAACCTTCATTCCATGAAAAGGCTAACAAGCTCTGTACTGTGTGATATGTTTAATTTAAATCTTACTAATACATGTAGATCTATGCATTTACATTTTCCTTTTTTTCCCCAATCAGATCAAAGAATAGCAGACTTGGACTTTTGGAAGAGTGAATTGGATAATAAACTTGCTGAACTTAAAACAGAAATTGACAACTTGCTAGCTTTTAAGACCAGAGTAGAAAAGGCCATTGAAGCATGTGCTGAACCCCTCCATATTGCCCAACAGTGTCTAGCCAACAGGTGAGTCACAGTTTCGAGTTGTATAAAAAGTTTCCGAGGTGGATTCTGAGATTTGTAGTCTTCAATATAATCTGTTCAAAAAGGAAAAAGAAACATTTCCAGAGATAAGAATTAATCATAAATTAAGTTGTTTGATCCACTATGATTTTATTGACCTGAAATTAATCTTACATTTTATTTAAAATCCAGAGAGAAGAGGAAAGGCATTGATCTTGTCCATGACGATGTCCAAAAGGAACTCATCAAAGAAGTTGAAACAATCCAAGGAGTCATGGCTCTTCTGTCTAGAACACTGGAACAAGCAGTGGAACAGATAAGGTAGGATAACTACACTCTTGACCTTTGTATGCCAATATTCATGCATAACAAGCTTAAAATATACTAAATGTCCCAGATAAAAACCTGTAACTTCCAGTTCTGTAGGCTAACATTGACACCATGCTCATCTGATTTTGCTCAAAGAAAATACACCAAATCATACTTTCTTTACATTTTAGGTTAAACAGGAAAGCAAAATACCAATTAGAGAAGGATTTAAAGGACAAATTTACTGCTATGGATGTTGATGGATACTGTAAAGAATTGAGAAACAATTCTCAACACATACGCTATAAGGATGGAGTTACTAAAATCCAAGCAAAGTGAGTACAGCTGCGTTATTCTTATTTCTGTAATGTAAATAACTATTTATATTTCTTGTTAAAAAGTGAAGTAACGTATACACTGGATAAAACAGATGAAGCTTTTTATATATTTTACATCATTACCTAACAAGTTTCATCTTCCTATAGTTTGTTTCTCAGAAGGTGGCCTTATGCAACAGTATTCAACATTATTCTAAGTATATTTGGTGAAAATTTTATGTGAAACATCACCCTCTCCCCCCTAAAAAAACTTTGACAAGTTATTTTAACATGAACAATTTCCTGGCTCTTGCAGTTCTGTCACCCCCGAGGACTGGGAGACCTATTCTAATGAAAACATTGAGAAGGCAGAAAGGGAAAGGAACAACTCAGTACAACTGCGAACCATCATTGACGGTGTGCTGCAGCAGACCTGTAATGACATGCAGAAAGAATGCGAATGTGTTAACATTGCTTTCCAGAAAAGGATTGATGAGACTAAGGATACTAAAGGAAAGTTGGAAAACCATCTGTCTAGGGTAAGTGTTCTTTTCACAGATCAGACTTGATTATTTTGTAGCTAGTGATTAAATTGAAATAATAGAAACTACTGAATATTGCATTACTACTACCACTGCAGATTAGTTGCAAGTACAAGTAAAAACATACTGAAAGTTACAGAATGATTAAAATTGATGAAAATCCCAGAAGATGAATTATAATATGGTAAGAACACAGTTGAAATCAATTATTAAGTCTATAAATTTGCCTGAATTCCTTCCTCAACATGTATTTAATCTGTGCATTTAAATATTCTAGGTAATTGCACAGATTAAGGAAATGGAAGAGAACATCAGCCGCCTGCAGAAAGCCATTGCAGACAAGGAGAACCCTATGAAGCTGTCACAGACCCGGCTGGACACTAGAGCAGAGCGGCCAAATGTTGAGCTATGCCGTGACCCAGTGCAGTACCGCCTAATCAGTGAAGTGACAGAGATCCAGATGTCCATTGATGCCCTCAGGGAAAGACTTGCTCAGGCCGAGTCTTCTCTGAAAGGACTTATCCGTAACCAGCTGGACCTGGAGGAGGACATTGATGTTAAGGCAAACACGCTATTTATTGACGAGGTGCAATGCATGGGAATGAGGAAGAGTGTCAACATCAAACCTTTCTAAAATGTAAATGGACACAAATTAGAGAAAATTAGGAATTGGGATGAACTTATAATGACTGCATCATGGCATAATATATGAACTATGGAGTTAATGATTGTGAAAATAGTAAACCAGAAGATCGGAATATTGTGTGCACCTTAGCTTTATATGTGGCATAAGTTTTGTTCTTGCTGGTAAATGAATTTTCTTTTAATATGCTTCTGTTCCAGTTTACTTTTAGTCAAAGATGCAGTATGTTATGATCTTTCAATTTATTTTCATTCATATGTAAAGAACATGTCATGTACATCTGTAAATAAATATAACATATACACATATTATGCATTTTCTTGGGTTTTTACTAATGTTAAAATGCATCAAGAAAATTCAATAATATTATTTCTGTAACTTAACTAACATTTTAAAATATATTGTAAAAAAGAAAAGTCATTTATCATTAGAATAAACAAACGAAGCTTTCATCTATGTTTTTCATAAGACAACACTTTGCAATTTTCCATATAACCATTGTATATTTTGGATTAATTTATCTGATCAGTTAAATTCTTTAATTTTTCAAATTTTTTTTAGATAACTGAACATGGAGTTTTGTGCCCTCAAAAAACACATAATGCACATGAGTTAGGGTCTGCACAATGATATATCTGAAAAATAATCACCATTTTAGGTCATGTTTAAGAAAAAATGTTTATCTTTTATTTTCATTGCAATGGCAAATGTATAGTTCTCATGGTACTCCTGTGAAGATCCACTAAAATAAAATTTTCCTAGCATTCAAATTATACATTGGCTTCTGCCAAATGCATGTAACTGATTTATCAGCACACATTTTTTTCAATCCATAAAATCAAAATATCCTCATCACTTTGAGCCTTTAACCAGGGTTGTATCTTTCAAAGAGAACAACAAGTTCACAATGACTAGTGTGTGGAAACAGGTCCACAGGTATGGCTTTCACTGGTATAAATGGGGGACCCTTCATCTTCTTAGACTCTGGGCGTACAAAGCTAAAAAAAAAAAAATGAAAGAAAACTTGAATTAATTTCTGATGAACAACGTCATTTCAATGTTTCTGTGTAACTTACTTTAAGCTAAGTATACTTAAATCTATATAGACAAAAAATGCAGTCAACATGAGCTGCAATTTTTTCTCAAGTCCAAAGTAGTGCACTTACTCTAAAAAATTTGACTGTACAACACTTTTGGGGCTACAAGACACAAATATCACTCTATTCAAAGCATGGCATCTCCTGATAGCATGGATAACCTTGGGGTCTGAAAGTGAAAGCAATCAGCAATGTAATTATGAACTAGTTCTACATTTATCACAATTAAATTGTATTAAATACAACATTACCTTGCATAATACCACTCTATTAAAATAATTCATTAAGCAAACCTTATGGCTTTTAAGTTATTTTTTTCAGATAGTCAGCACATTAAAACAATATTTCTTAAACTACACAATCATTTCCTTTCAAAAATGCCAGAAAAATATATTATTGTGCCAGCTATGTGAATGTAGTATGAAGTACAAATAATCACAAACTATTTCTTACGTAGGCCTGCCCTGGGAGGATCTACCACTGCTACTGCATTTCCCCAGCATGGACGGCTGGATACCAGTTCAGGGAGAACATCCTCTGCTTTGCCACAGTGGAATTCCACATTGCTGATATCTAAAAAATAATTGACATTATTATTATTATTATGAAATTTTAGTCACCTGAATCACATTTGGAAATTCACATTTTATTGTTCTCGGCTACATTTACAAACTATATACAGGCAATTTTAATTCACTACAAGCATGCATACACACAAAACAGGGAAAAAATTGCACAGTTTCATGACTGCTGGATTTAGTGCTTCATAAAACATATCACCTACCATTTAGTTGTGCATTATGTTTGGCATCCTCAATGGCCTGTGGCACCATCTCTATACCTATTACCTTCTTCACTCTCTGAAAATAAAGTGGAAATTCAACCCTAATTAATTAAAGATCTCTTAAAGTTGTTAACTAAATAACCACTTCAGACACTCAGAATCCAAAACATATATTATGAAAGAAATATTTAAATATGTCTACTTCATGGCAGACCACATGCCACCTGCATTCTCTGACAAGAAAATGTTAAGGTAGGCACTATTTAATTCTAAATAGAAGTAGCTATTACACTTTCCAGAGCACAAGCACATTTTAGTAGAAAAGCTCTTCATCTTCAGTAAGTTAATGCCATACCTTTAAAGACTGTATGAAGCATCAAGAATAATACAAGATTTCTTTATAAAAGACATAAAATTTAAGCTAACCTTGGCCAATGTAAGTCCAATAGTGCCCGTTCCACAACAAATGTCTAAGACGGTGACATCAGTGTTGATATTCTCTAAGCACCAGTCACCAACAACTTGATACAACACCTCAGTGGCCAGAGTGTTCACTGTGGAAGAAAGGTAGATGTTTTATCTTAACATTCTGTGCTCTAGGATTAAATCGAATTCCATCTCCGAAATTACCGAAAAGTTGCACTTGATCTACCATATACCAAGACATGAAAAGAAAATGAAATATAACTTGCCAATAACAATACAACAATAAATGTAAACAAAGGATTTCAATGCAAAATTCAACTCTGATATGTGCACAATGAATATGTTTACCTTGAAAGAATGCATCTGGAGATATCCTGAAGGTAAGACCAAGTAGCTCCTCAGATATGTGCTGTAAAATAATAAAATAATTGTTATTATTTCCAACTTTAAGGCAGGCAGACAAAATAGCAATTTTTCTTGCCAATCGTAATTTCAATAATTTCAATTGTAATGAATGTAGTCATTTTAATGCCAGTTTGTCTGATCTTGGTGCCATCATCACATAAAATATACACATGGTTGTGCACTCTTGCTACTTCCTGTATCAGTGAAATAACTAAGTAAAAGGGCAAAAATCATTTATCAATCAGAACAAAACTCATAACTATAATCCACTAAACACACTACTTGGGATCATGTTGATGCACAGGCAACAATGTAACAGCCTGATGTCCCATTCTGGTGTTAACTGGAGTCTATATTGTACCTGTTCTCCGTGTAGAAGCTCAAAAGCTGGTTCACTGTCTCCACCAGTAACCCTAGGTTGGAAAAACAAAATATAATAAATGGAATAATATGAAAATAATTCAATAACTGTTTATCTCTTTACAGAAAACAAAATATGTGAACTAAACCTAGAGTGAAAATACTTTTAAAACAAATATAAAATCAATACTGCAAAATAAAGAGAAAAACAAATAATGCTTTGATGTTCTTAGAAAAAACATTGGAATTTTATTTTAAATATTGTCAACAAATTAAACATACCTTGAAGATGATGCTTGAAAATACAGAGAAGTTATTCCACATGATTTTCCACCACCAGATACAAAATATTCTACCAGAGACTGTTTCTCTAATGCAAGTTCTTCCTGAATTAAAATGTACATATCTAAAATAAATTTTTCTACAAAGTGTATTAGGTTTTCAGTCTAACTTGTGTGTTAAGTTCCCAAAAAAGAATAGAAATAGTTCAAAAGATGGGTCTTTTTTTTTAAATGCATCAATAAAGAATTTCATTTTGCAGGTAGAATATTGCACTTACCAAAAAATTTGAGGAATACGTACTCCATAAATTACTTCTATAAGACCCAGAAACTAAACTTTTGAATAACTTGATATGAAGTTCACATCTGAAAGCAATCAAACTGAAACCAAACCTCAGTTAGTGACTGTGGATGAAATATTATAATTGCCATCAGATCTTTCCCCTGACACGTGCGGGCAGTCAGTTGTCTGTAGTGTCCAACTTGGAGTTCTGGATCAAACACTCCATATTTGGAAGTCTGAATATAATCTTGTAGAGCCTGAAAATTAAATTACAAAAAATGTGTTCGATGTTATTTTGCAGGCTTGTTTTTTTCTATTATAACTGCCAAAAGTTTGTTGATTTTCAAGTACTTCTTACATATCAGATTCTCAAAGAGAGAAGCAAGCATTTTTCCTTCCAACTTCTGCACCCTTCTTGCTAAAATGGATAAGGGTAATTATATTCAGACCAAGATATATATATATATATATATATATATATATATATATATATATATATATATATATATATATATATATATAGTTGAAATCAGTTTATGACAGGCAGTCTTACCCACCTTAGCCAGGTCTTTCATACTCTGAGGTAAGTTGATACAACCACTGGGCTCTGTCACTACACAAGTACCATCTCTGTAGCGCCCCATGCGGAAACCAACAACTTTGCCTGAAGATACAGTCAATATGCTCACAGATAAACAACGCAAACTTGATGTTTTGGTTAAATCATCCTACACCTTTAAAACTAATTAAAGATCAAAAATTTATCCAATGTGAAAGATCTACTTACCACCATCACTTCCTTTTCCAATAGTGAACTCACATTTGTTTCTATAACTTTCAAGGATTGGCTGAAAAAAAATCTAAACGTTATTTCCCACAAATGGAATCCATTGACTGATATCATTAAAAGCTCACAACTGAGACTGGGTGATCTTGTGTGTCACAAATACTGATATGAAACACATCCAGTACATGCTACAAAATGAAAAATCATTGCAGATGAGATCAGCTTAATTTTTTCAGGGTTCAGGTCTACATTTCTTTTTATATCTGTTTCAAAATTTTAAGATTGCCTACCATACTGACATGCATTAAAGTTCTAAAAACACACATCTCTTACTGATGGTTTGATTTCCAGTAAAGTGCAGCATTTTAACTGATGTGTTTTTCTGAAAAGAAAATAAAATGTTAGAATAAACTTAACATTTGCTAACAGTAAACAGTGAATATGTAACATTGGGGGCCAGCTTTAAGTCTAAAAAAATGGATTAAGAAAAAAAAAAGCATTTCTCTTTGCTTCTTCACATATTAAAAATAAAACTGTCACCGTGACATCGCAATTACCTCTGATTTTGTATCCAAGACTTCAAATCCAGGTTCCCCTTTTCAATGACATGTGCAAACTTCTTCAATATACCATCCATTTCTGTTTGTTTGGTCTTAAACATAAAGAGTATGATTTTTAAAGCAAATTGAAGTACTGATATAAACACAGATGAGACTGTCATTTAGAGAAAAAGTTAGAAAAAATATGGCATGGGGTCCAGTGAGCAACCTAGGCCAATAATATTTTTGGCTCCTGAAAAGTCAGAAATCCGTCGACAGTCAAGAAAATCTCATCCCTGTATAGAGAACAAGGGATTTACCACTTACTTCACCACTACTAAAAATTACTGCAAATACTTAGGTTTTCTGCACAATCAACACTCTAAAACCTATAAGAAGAATTACCTGTATTTGCTCCTCGTATGGAACTTGCCACAGTGGAGTTACAACATTATTCAGTCTACATGAAATGAATAGAGTAATGTGTTTATCAAAATGTACATTTATTTACATATAACTGTAATAAAATAACAAAAAAAGCAGGAAGCCCTAATAGTATTAGTAGTAAAAGGTGCACACGCAGTGAATGAATTGTGCATGCACAAACCGCTTTCGAAGACAGCAGAGCGTAAAACTGAACACAAAGAACAGACAAAAAACGAAGTTAAAATCGCGTTTTGACGAATAATATATACATCTAATGGTGATGATTATTAAAGATAAACAATTTTAGACACCACTCTTATATCATCTCAAAAACTATGATAGTACCTCCCCTTGGTTTGTATGCCACTTTAAATAACACTCAAGGTATATATTTCTGAGTGTGAATAGAGTGTGAATCTGCATAGGTCTTTTAAATTTTATATACCTTTCCTGTGGTGGAAGCTTATCCTCTTCTTGATTATCTGTGCCTGATCTGGCCTTCTTTGCTTGAGGTTCATCTGTATCTATTGTAAAAAGATAATTCCTTTCATGTCACCACTGTTCTTTAGAACTCTCTGTCCTCACCTCTTCTTTTTATTTAAAAAGCAACCTTCTAAAAAAAACTTATTTTCAAATAATCAAAAAAGTATATCTTAAATATAAGACCCTAAAAACTCATCTACCAGTTATGTGTAAAGAAGAATTTTAATTCATACCCTGTTGTTGTACCTCCAGCTGTCTCTTTATGAATGGATCTGCTGCAGGATTGGCTTTCTATGTGGAAAAATAGTATGTACTAAAACACGCCTGATGAAATCTGACAAATTGTTCGAAGCAAAAACAGACATCATTACATTACCATTGACATATTTAGTTATGCAATTTTTGGGCAAGCATTATTATTTTAAAACTAGCATCTGATCATTGTTGATCAAATTTATGCAAATGTTAAACAAATAGTTTCTCAATTTTATAATTTTAAGTCTTCTTAATGAAGAATCAAAAACTATTTTGATAATTATCACCAAGTTTTGTAAGGGTCTTTAACAGATATAAAGCCTTGTACCTTTGCCTGCAAAACCTGTCCTTTCCACTGATGACCATTTAAGACATTCAAACCTTTCTGGCGATCTTCCTCATTTCTAAAACACAAAAATTCACGTAATTCTTCTTAACACACATCCACACGCAAGTATGTCCTATGTGTGTGTGTGTTAACATGTAACACATTCCTGAAATTATCATTAAAAATCGATTTCATCTTAAAAACAGTTGACTTCTGTACTGTTTTGAAATTTCCTTTTTTGATCTAAAATTGTTTTAGTCACCTCTTAAATATAGTGTCTGAAAAAAAAATTAATCAAACAGAGACATGTACACAATTTCTTTCCATAAATTAAAGATTATCATGAAATTATAATCTTATTTATGAACTGTACATATACGGTCATGGGGGTCACTCGTACTATCTTGTGTGTCTATGGAGACGACGATGCATACATTATGTTCCGGCTGCTGCATCGGAAAAACACGAACATGAAGTCACGTGATATCAATAGACAAAGCACAGACGTAACATTTGGCGGTAAAGTATAAAAGGAGGGTGGACAAAGCGGACACAACAAAGGAAAGGTAAATCGGATATTAAACAGAAAGTCCAACAAGAAAAGGTAAGGTGACGTCTTCTATATATAACGCTTTCACATTATGTGATGAATTGGATAGGTACAAGTTTTTTATTTTGTAAAAATATTTATATTAAGCTATATAAATTAAGATAAATTAGGCTAAGCGTCTTTATTTATTCATATTCAATAACATTGGGAAAGGAAAAAATTTATAATCAAATCTACCTAACATTAATATATTTAAAACAATTATATAACAAACGTGTTCGTCCTATAATTTAAGTTCAATTTAAAGAAGATAAAATTATACTCAGCAAGTATGAACGAATAAAATATAAATTTATATGCCAGTATACTTAACAGATTAAATAATAAAAAGTCCACCCTCCAAAGATATATTACATTTATTACAGCTCATGGATACTCGCAATATTTTGATAGTGGGAAGTAGTATTATTAGAGACTTACAGTGGACAACAAATTATTTTTTCAATCTACGGGGCCCAAGAATTTCATATTTTGCTAGGGGAGGGGCTACCATCCAAACTATAGGTAATGATCCGTACTTTTGGGAGGCTTTAGAAGAAAAAGACTTCATATATTTTCAATTAGGAGGAAATGACATAAAAATCTTCTCTTCACCAAAACAAGTTCGAGACAAAATAATACTTCTCATACTAGCAATAAAACAACGTCATCGAAACATTCAAATATATTGGGGACAGTTATTGCGTCGTGCTGCTTCAAACACAAGCAGGTTTATACACAACAGCCAACAGGAAAAAGACTATAACGATCAAGTTTGGCTGATAAATGATAGCATACAATCTACGGTAGATGATCTTGGAGGAGTTTATTTTTGGACCCATCGGAGAATAAATGACTGCTGGAGGGAATGTTTGAGGAGTGACGGAACACATTTGAATGACAAAGGAACAAAGAAATTATGGCGATCTATTCGGGGTGCTATTATTTTCTCTGCACCTATATACCGTAAGTATGAGTGGATATGCATGGGCATAAACCTTACTATATATACTCCTTGACCATATATATAGGAGATACGCATTGTTTATTTAAGATTTCGTGTCAGTATTTTACGTGATTTTGGGAATAAGATGCATGGGCACAAAATGAATATTTACCTAAAGTGCATGACGCTTCATGCCCGTATTAGCGTTTTAAGTGAGGTGCATGACGCTTCGTGCCCGTATCACTATATATATAAAGTGCATGACGCTTCATGCCCGTATTGTTCAGTGTTATATGTGAGGTGCATGACACTTCGTGCCCGTATCACTATGTATATAAAGTGCATGACGCTTCATGCCCGTATTGTTCAGTTTATATGTGAGGTGCATGACGCTTCGTGCCCGTATCACACTATGTATATAAGTGCATGACGCTTCATGCCCGTATTGTTCATTATTATATGTGAGGTGCATGACGCTTCGTGCCCGTATCACACTATATATATATATTAAGTGCATGACGCTTCATGCCTGTAATAATATACTAATTGGCTGGCAGGGCCTATCTCTGCTCTGGGAGTCACTGGCACCCATAGAATACTAACATTTTTCAGGTCATGAGTCAACCTCCATCTATACCTCCACCTCATCAAGGATTCATCAGGAAACTACTGATAGAAACTCCAGATCAGTCATGGAAGCAAGAAGACGGAGAAATCCCAGGGCCTTCATGGAGGGTAGATACAACAGACACAATTGCACATCAAGGCATGGGCCACACGGAGGCAGGAGAGAACGCGTCGCGACCGCTAGACAGGGGTCTAGCACAGCACACCGTTACAACCAACGCAGACGCTAATCAACAATCTCCCGTTCAGCAAAATTCTTCTACTCAGTATTTGGTTCTTACTCTTCCAAATGATTACAACGGTGATCCTCTTGTATTACAACAAGCAATACAACAAGCCACACAACAACAAAATACCTGGGAAAATCCAGGGGTACATCAACCAACGCCCCAAATAAATGATACACAAAGAATAGGAGATAATTCTACTAATTTAAATATGGTAGGGACCAACACAGTTAATGACACGATTGCGGGATATATGGGTATTCCGCAAACTACAGGTACGTCATTCTTTCCTTCAATCACTCAACATGTAACACAGGCAGTTAAACAAAAAATTTGGAATAAAGAATATGTTTCTTTTAAGTCATTGATACCAATTACATCCAACACTCTTACTGAAAATGAAAAAGGGGATGAAGATCAATTTATTCAAAAACGAGTGGTAGATGATGAAGGAAATTCACATATAGTACTGGCTCCTGCTAATAAAAAGTCCACAATATTGTCAAAACAACAATGGCAAGTAGCGTTTTCCATTTTTAGTAAAATTTATGTAGAAAAATATCCAAATGAGGCTGGAGCTTTGTTTAGTTACCTAAACAGAATTTTGGAAATGCAAATGTTGAATGATTCAAATTGGCAATTATACGATGAAAAATTTAGGCAAAATCAACAGCAACCAGGATTCTTTTGGGAAGATCCTAATGGAATTTTATTGGCAGAAATTAGATTTATAAATCGCCCCATCACGACACAAAGAAAAATGGGCATATGTTTCAGATGGAACAAGGGTAATCTATGTAGTGGAGCAGCATGTAGATATAGTCATGCATGCATGATATGTAACGGCGGTCATCCGATGGTACAATGTCCACGAAAGAATGATCAAAATATCAATACTTACAAATTTCGTGATTCAGGATCACGATTTCCTCGCACATTTCCTTATTCAAAAAGGGCGAGATATTACCGTAGATGAAACTAGATCAACAATATTTGAAGATCAAATGCAATGCATAATAGAAGAAAATAAGTTTACATTAGAAATAGAAACAGATATTGTCACACCAATTTCTCCAACTGTATTTGAGGAATATCTAAAAGAATACCATTGTGATACTAAAACATTTTTGATAGAAGGCATCACTCAGGGGTTTAAAATCCCATACAATGGTCCATTGCCAAAAAATTCTAGTAGCAATTTGAAATCAACAATGGATTTTCCACAAGCATTAGATGAGAAAATTCAGTCGGAATTAATCGCTAGAAGAATATCAGGTCCACATAAAAAACCTCCTGCAAAATACTTTAAATTATCTCCCATTGGAGTTGTACCGAAGAAGACCGCTGGAAAATATAGATTTATACATCATTTATCTCATCCTGAAGGATACTCGGTCAATGATGGCATTGCCGAGAAATATTCAAAAGTACAATATGCAACGGTATCAGACGCAATTGATATAGTACGCGATGTAGGGACATGCGCGTTCATGGCAAAAACGGATATAAAAAATGCATACCGAATAATGCCTATTCATCCAGATTATCGTTTTTTGTTGGGTTTTAAATACAATGGAAATTTCTACTTTGATAAAGTTTTACCCATGGGATTATCATGCTCTTGCAAAATTTTCGAAACATTTAGTACAGCATTAGAGTGGGTGGCCACATCAAAATTAGGAATAAACCATATGACACATTTGTTAGACGATTTTTTCATTGTTGGTAAAACGAAAAAAGAATGTGAAAAAGACTTGAGAAGTTTTATAAAATTCTGCGAAGAAATAGGAGTCCCAATAGCTCCAGACAAGACTACGACTCCATCAACAACTATCACATTTGCAGGTATTGAACTAGATTCAGTGAAACAAGAAGCTAGATTACCACCCGAAAAAATTAAAAAATGTTTGGACGTCATAAAGCAAAACATGCATAAAAAGAAAATTACATTACGTGAATTACAATCCCTTATTGGTATTCTAAATTTTGCCTGCTACGTAATACCGGCAGGTAGGACTTTTCTACGTAGACTGATTGATTTAACAATTGGCATTACAAAACCACATTTTCGGATTAGATTCACACGCGAAGTTAGGGAGGATCTTACAATGTGGAATGAATTTTTGACCCATTTTAATGGCAGGGGCTTGTTCCATGACAATGATTGGAACAGTAACAATGTATTACATATGTTTACTGATGCATCGTTGATTGGATATGGAGCTATTATAGATAAAACGTGGTTTTACGGTAACTGGCCAGATGAAACTCGCAAAATGAATATAGCAATACTTGAAATGTATCCAATATTAGTGGCTTTTCTAATTTGGCAGGAAAAATTACAAAATCAAAATGTTATCATTCATACAGATAATGAAGCACTTGTATATATTTTAAACAAAGGCATGGGCGTAACTAGGCATACGCACGGATGCACTGTGCGTACAATTTTTTGGCCAACCATGATATTATTTTATATAAATTTAGTGTATTTTTCACGGAATATAAATAAAAATCCTCTGCTTATTAAAGTCACCTGTATGTACAACTCCTCTGTATCAATTGTATAGGCACAATTGTTCTGATCCCCCCCCCCTCCCCGTCTTGCAAACTGAGGTAAACAATGCCTGTAACCTTAACAAGTCCTATTTTAATCGTCCATCTAACTGGTACTTTTATGAGGGTTCAGTGGCCCTCAACTCTTCTGTACCCTCTTTCTTGAGGATATCGAACGCATTCTCACTGGCGATATTTATCTCAGGTAAAAATCTGCCTGAGTGTTATTTTCAAAGAGCAGCTCCCGCAACCCTGGGGGCACTAGATAAAATCTGAACACCAGGTTTAAGAAGGCGCTAGAGAAACAAAGGAAGAATTTTTCCTGCAAAGCTTCAAAGAATTTTGACACGGATTTGACCTAGCTTACCCCTCCAAACTAATAGGGTGACATGGGCAATTTTTACAAACAAATAATTAAACTTAGATGTATCAGAGCTCTGTCGTGTCGTACAATTGGTTGTTTTTGGGAGCCATGCATCCACATGTAAGGTGAATCATGGGTGAATGAAACCGTATGTTAGTTCAACTCAGAGGATCCAGGTTTTTTCGAAGGTGGTTCCACATATGCGAAGCTAGCCTCCTTTTAAAACAATATACCGCTCTGGGTAATAAGAATATTTAAAAATATTTAATTGCTAGAATATTTCTGACTAAATGATGATTTTATTATTACTGGAAATTAAGCTGCGATGTGTGGTACATATGATGTAATTAGGCTGTCCTTCATCTCTTGCGTTAGTCTACATTTTGTTGGGAATTTAAAAAATCTGTGCGTACAATTTTTAAAGGTCTGGTTACGCCCCTGAAAGGCACTACAAAAGAGACCACTATATTGAAATTACTTCGTCAACTAACTCTGACATGTTTACAAAATAACATTTTATATAAATCTGTGCATATTTCGGGTATATACAACAATGCAGCTGACTCGCTATCTCGTCTTGATTTACAGGCTTTTCGAATGGCAGCTCCTATGGCCTTGAAAACGCCGTCACTAGTGCCCAGCATATGGCAACCGCTCAACTTACTACGGAATTGACAAATACTTTGGATTCGGCTCTCGCGAATAACACAAAGAAAACCTACTTAAAAATTGAACCGCTTCTGCGACAATTTTATGAGACGACCGGGATACAGGCGTTTCCCACGGATCCATTCGTCACAGCCTTATGGGTACAATTTTTAAGCAGAAAGTATTCTCCTTCGTCTATAAAAACATTTCTTGGGGCGCTTAGCTATAAATATAAAATGAATAACTTGCCAAATCCAACGTTAACTTACATAGTTAAACAAACCATTCTGGGTTTAAAAAACAAAACTCCAATTAAAGACAAAAAATTACCAATAACACTCCCGATATTACATACTTTATTAAAAAATGTAGACATTCTTTGTGGAAATAAATATGAAGCTCATTTATACAAAACGATGTTTCTGACGGCATTCTATGGATTATTCAGAATTGGTGAAATCACGGCAAAACCCTCGATACATACGCTAAAACAAGAAAATGTATCGTACGACGCGCCGAACAACATCATTAGGATAAAACTGGACTCATTTAAACATTTCGATGGGATTTCCAACAACGAAATAGCAATTCGACAACAACCGAATATATGTCCTGTAAAAACTTTGAAAACTTATATTCAATTACGACCAAGTTGTTTCAACCCACATTTTTTCATACATGAAAATGGTTCATCAGTTACAAGAAATCAGTTTCATTCAATACTTGATAAATGCCTTGGTTTGTCCAAATTAGATCAAAAAAGATTTAAGGGTCATAGTTTTAGAATAGGTGGCACAACATTAGCAGCACAGAGGGGTCTTGCTGATCATCAGATAAAGTCCTTGGGTCGGTGGCGATCCTCGGCATATCAAGGATACATTCGATAAAGGACCAACCATTAATGAGAACAGAATTTATTTGATTAAAATAATATGAGAAAAGAATAAAACTTAATATACGTAGATATGTAAATCAGAATATTAACAAGATGACTTATGAATATAATATTAAATCTTATATAATGTAAATGAACAAAGTTAACAAAATATAAAAAATATTATGATTTATATATATATATAAATAAAAAATTTTGACATTAAAATAAAATATGAAGTTATCAATAATAATAATAATAATAATTTGTAAAAAATTATCACTAATTAACTTATTAATTAAAAAATTTTTGGGTGGGCGGGAAAACAAATATGTTTTCTTATGGCATTAATTTTATCGCCCACCTTTAACAATCAGATATTTATTTATAATTTTAATTAATTAATTAATTAATGTATTATTTTTTATTTATCAAAGGTATTTATGAAATACAAAATGTATCGAGTGACTCCCAATCGCCATAATAATAATGAATATATCATTTAAAAATTTTCTGATTGTTAAATGAACAAAAATTTTTATTTATTTATTATGTACAAGAGAATAAATTAAAGATTATCATGAAATTATAATCTTATTTATGAACTGTACATATACGGTCATGGGGGTCACTCGTACTATCTTGTGTGTCTATGGAGACGACGATGCATACATTATGTTCCGGCTGCTGCATCGGAAAAACACGAACATGAAGTCACGTGATATCAATAGACAAAGCACAGACGTAACATTTGGCGGTAAAGTATAAAAGGAGGGTGGACAAAGCGGACACAACAAAGGAAAGGTAAATCGGATATTAAACAGAAAGTCCAACAAGAAAAGGTAAGGTGACGTCTTCTATATATAACGCTTTCACATCCCTCCCACCCTCCCATGGCATGCATTAATTTTATCGCCCACCTTTAACAATCAGATATTTATTTATAATTTTAATTAATTAATTAATTAATGTATTATTTTTTATTTATCAAAGGTATTTATGAAATACAAAATGTATCGAGTGACTCCCAATCGCCATAATAATAATGAATATATCATTTAAAAATTTTCTGATTGTTAAATGAACAAAAATTTTTATTTATTTATTATGTACAAGAGAATAAATAATATTATGCCACCTCACCTAAAGGTAACATATCCTACACTTCCATTTGCTGAGGCAGCCTTAATTTTCACTGGATTTAATTCGAGGTTAATCAACCTTTTCTTCAATTGCTGAAACAGATGCCATTCTAATAAAAACAGAAGTTAAAAGAAATAAAATTTCCTTTAATATATATATCATGCAAAAAATCAAATAAATTATTGGCACATATATGAAAAGCTATGTTTTTAATATCAATAACAGGCCATTCTTCAGTATCATGGTGACTAACAGAAGCAAAAAAGTTTGCCTACTTATAGCTATTCGACACTGAATTTACTTACACACTTTTATTGAAACACTACTCCTGCTTGCCAAAACTCCAGACATAAAAGGTAAAAAAATTTAAAAATAAAACTTATAAATAATATAAATAAATAAATAATATTTAAAAGAAATGGTGGCCATTGTGAAGTATAAAAAAAAAATTGTCTCATAACACAGAAAATAAAATATATACAAATATTTTTAATTAACTTACACTGAAACCAAACTTTCTAGGTAGATTACGAACTTCTATCTTAAATATTTCTGAAGTAAAACCTTCTCGTTTCAAGTATTCATATGGATCCAGCTGTGGTTTGTCTGGTTGTGATTCTGATTCTTCACTGTTTGGCCCTTGTGTCACACCTCTTTCAACAGTGATAGGATTTTCTTCTTTCATGCCATCAGGCATTTTTAATCCAGGGGAAACCATATTAGAGTTTGAAGGAGTAGCAGCAGCAGCTAGACCACCCTCTCTTTCTTCCATTTTATTAGGTACTGTCAATAAAACAGGGAACATTTACAGTGATAAATTGACAATGATGAATTTATGATTTGACATTGAATGTCTTTTTTAAAAAGAACCACTCCACTCTTATTCTGACGACTAACACCATTCACTCATTCGTCTTTATATATACTCAGTATTATATTCCCACTTGCAGTGAAACTTTAACTGGTCTACATACATATATGCCATGCATGTATTGTAAAACTAGTTAACAAGCGCCACCAGTTTACCATACAAATGACGCCAGCGTAAAATCAACCTGTGCTATATATATAAGCCTGACTCGTAACTTGAAAATTAAACAAGTTGCAGCCTCACAATGCAATAAATAACGAATAAAATCATAACAAGTCGGCTAAATACTTTCAAAAAGTCCCTTTTTACCTCTGTTAATCTATTTCATAGTACAATCTTTCTAAAGTGATAACTCAAGGAGTCGCTATAGTTCAAAATCGCACCCTTTCACCCTGTTTAAGATAAACTTTCTCCTTTCATGTGAACCACCAGGGGTAATCCTAGAGAGGGGTGAGAAACGTCCATTGTTCTCGTCAGCGAGGCTGGCTTTTTTCAGGGTATGTACGCACAGACAGAAAACTAAGTATTGTGGGAACGTTACTAATGAAGCCACTGGTAGTACTAGTAGATATCAGCCTGTAGTCTTGAACAAGCGCCTCGATGACGAGTGAACAGTTGTCAAAAACAAAAGACCCAGGCGTGGTAGTTCAACTACTGTTCATGCGTGCCGCATCGACCAAACCTAATTGCTCCTCAAGGTCACAAAACAATTTCCGGTACTGACGGCCAGGCTCGTCTTAATCATATAAGTAGCGCGTTTCCACCCCCTGGAACCACTATGGGCGCAGCCATATTGTTGCCGTATGCTAAAATGCGGGGTTCTATCAAACGTTTTTTTGGCGTCAAATTAACAATATACTCTAAACTGAGAAGTTATGATAGTGTAACTTAAGTAACTAGGATATTGGATGTTCAATTCCATTCTCAGAAATTGCAAAATTATTTATCGAAAAGAAAAGGTCTTGTTGCAACCGAGGTAAATGTCTCGATTTCGCTACAGCGGGAAAGGAGACTAAAGCTAACGAAGGTCAAGAAGAGTAGGCAAAAGAATCTCAAAGCATCTCTCTACAACATGGCAGATGACAAGGTAAACTGTGACATTTGTGTTCTCTTTTAACTTATGCCAATTTTTAAGAGAAATACAAACCCGTACATGAATAGATAACCTCAGAATCAGCACTTCAATCGAGACGTTTTTGCGCATTCATTGATAGATTGCTACGGATAATCGGCGTTGCTTGTATCTACAATCCCAGAAGAAATGCCCTTTTTTCAGTTTCTAGATATTTGTGTCTTAGTATTGATAAAAAACCAGTAATGTTGGTTAAGCCATGTCTTACTTGGCACGGATTACACTGTGTCCAATAGTATTCAAAAATGGATAGAGCTCAAGAACCTGTAACCAAGCCAGGGAGGAAACCTCTCTAGTACAAACATAACCCTAAACATACCATCTTTACTCCCTTAGCCTCAATGGGCACCTACCCACTGAAGACATTATGCCCACTCAGGACAGGAGCATTTTGGACCCTTATTGGCGATTTTGATATTTACACTGTGTAAATGCAAGAAAGCGAATTAAGTGTGAAGTGATGACCAGTTTGCCCACTCACTGCTGTGCAAGAGCTCTCTAATTTCTATCTTGCCTCTCATCTCCTTAACCGGAGTGTCAACACATGCATTTCATGCCTTGATTACACTGGTTTTAGCTACATTTTTGCTTTGGTCAATTCATCGCTCTCAGCATCTATTTATTAAATGTTCTCCATTTTAGGAAGAAGTTATTGAGAGTCCAGATGCTCATTTTGAACCAGTAGTCAAGTTACCAGAAGTGGATGTTAAGTCACTAGAGGAGGATGAAGAAGAAATGCTGAGAATGTAGGTAGAGAAGCAACTGAGTCCTGCTTGAAAGACAAAAAGCAAACACAACCACTAGGATTTTCTAAGCCTATATTAATACCTATAACCACAGTTTCAAAGACCATACATCCATTCATTTGTTTTAAAAAATTGGCAATCTGAGATAGGGCTTTTCTCAGGATTGGGGGTACAGGCCCTCCAAAATTACAGATCAACATTTTGGACTCCTTGTAACCCAAATTCTGAGGAAACCCCTGCTCACAGACTTGCCCTTCAGGAAATTGTTGAAGAAATGCTTATATTCAAATTTGAATGGGGATTGTAGAAAAATATGATGGCTAAAGCTCTCAAATTATACACATAGGTGTGATATCACATTTAGGATTTATGTACTAAGTTAAAATTCAAACTGTTTTGTAGATTTTGAAATAGATCCCTTCAACTTTGATGCATACCATAACACTGACACCTTTAAGCTCTTAGCAAAAACTGGCGTCGTGACATCATTCATTTGCATTTGGGAAAATGCTGAGTGATTTTCCAATGAAAGTTTACTCTTTGTGGTGATAGTTCAAAGATTTCCATTGCACAGCTGCAGTAAACAACTTTTCTTTATTTCATAGGAGAGCTAAATTATTCAGATATGACACATCGGGAGATGAGCCAGAATGGAAGGAGCGAGGTACAGGAGAAGTTAAACTACTTTCACACACAGGGAAAGGGACCACAAGGCTATTAATGAGGAGGGATAAAACACTGAAAATTTGTGCTAATCATTATGGTAAGTACTGTAATACTTGTGCCATATTACGTAGATGAAAATATTTAGATCAAAGGCATAAATTGAATTGTTGATCAAGAGGAACAAGTTAATTGTGGTTTGCTCTAGTTTGCCTTAAAAGTTGGGATGTGCCTACAAAGCCTGAGTATCAGTGCAGAATTGCTTTTTGTAGCTGGTCTGAAATGTGATACTGAAGAGTACCTTTAATATCTTCACTGGTTTGCACTGAGTAAAGAACTAAATGCATCCTTTGCAATTTTAAGCAGCAAATGGTAGGTTTTGAAACTGAAAAATTGACATGGACAAAAGTATTGACTGCACAAAAAGATGGGGACCATTCCCACAGATATTTGGATCGATCTATCTCCTTGGGGGGTCTCACTAAATTGCTATCAAACTAACCGGCTTAAACGTCTGTCACGCCTAGTAAAACTGTTAGGGGGTAATTATCTTTACCCCTAGCCGATTCGGTAGGCGTGACAGACCTTTAAGCCTCTTGAGCTGATAGCAATTTAGCACGAACCCCCAGGGGGATGGATCGATCTATGTATGGGAACCCAGTCATAGATCTAGAGTGAGGAATTCCAAAATAGCCCCTTCAGCTAATAACAGCACTGAAGGCGCATTTCCATTTTAGTCTTACCACAGATGGAACTGAAGAAGAATTGTGGCAGTGACAAGGCCTGGGTGTGGAACACACCGGCTGATTTTGCTGATGAGGAACCAAAACCAGAATTACTAGCTATTCGATTTGCAAATGTTGAAAGTGAGTACGTCTTAAAAATGAAATAGTTTTTGTTTTGATTCCAGAATGAAAATAGTTTGTAATATCTGAGTGCCATTATTACCATAACTTGGCATAAGCTTCAAAATATTTTGCTATTGCTGCTTCTGTGCTAACATGTATTTGTTTTATTCAAACCAGTACTCTTTGTTTAATGTAGATGATGATAAATTTGTGACGGGCGGACTGAGATCACAAATGTACAAGTGATATTATTCTTGCTGATTGTCACAGTTCTGATGCATTACGTTTTTCTTTTCAACAAACAAAACAAAACATACATATTTAGACATTGCAAAATAGTCAAGTTTGCACGCATTTATTTTTCAGATGCAAATAAATTTAAAGAGACATTTGACAGATTAAAGGCATCAGGTGAATCAGAAAAAACTGGAGGTAAGAACTTGCATAAGGATGTTGGGGATTCGCTTATTTTTGTTTGTACATTTTAGTTTTCATCTAAAAGCATTTGTCACATTTTCCCATGCAGTAACTTGCCCCTTTAAAACTTTTATTTCAGATGCGAAGAGAAAGAATAGTATGTGCAGTTGCCTCTCTTCTTAACATCCTTGAACTATATTATCGGCAATATTTGTTAATAATGTGATGTCTAGAACTTTATTTATCAATTTTTTTATGCTACTTATACTGAAATAATTCATCTCTAGATATTTTGGTATGACCACACCTATTTGGTATTACCCTTTCAGACACTCCAGAAAAGCCAGAGCAATCTGAAAATTCTAAAGAAGACAGCAAATTAGCAGATGGCAACACAAGCGCGAGTGGAGACAGCACAGCTGCAAACAGTGTAGCAGAAAAATTGGGAGAAATGTCTGTTAAAGACTCTGAAAAGAAAACTGAAACAACAGAATCAAAAGACAGTGAAAAAGATACAGAGACAGCAGAGAGATAATATTGTATAAGTAGTCTGTCTTTACAGTTCACAATTTTGCCCACCTCGAGCATTCATAAAAGGGGAAGTTGTTGGTGCTTAACACGTGATTTTTAACCCACATTTTCCATTTTGTATGGTTTACGTGATGAACACATACTGCGTAAAAATTTGGTGTGAATGTGTCTGCTCTTTACAGCTTCAATCATCTCGCTCTATCAACTAGGTTTTATGATGAAGAATGAAGGTATAAAACTACAGATAATGCCTTCATGCATCTCTTTTATGATTTGAAGTATTAGCAAAAAGAAAAGCTTAACAGTCTGGACAGTGGTTTTACATTGCTAACAATTTTGTGCTTTTGACTAAGATTTGTAATGTCTCAATATTTTGTCGAGTTCTCCAATTCAACTGGAATCATTATTTTAAGGGAGCCCTTAAGCTGTGATGTATGTTGAAAAATCAGATGGTCATACTACCGATCTCTGTACAATGTTTTTATTTGCTAGCCATAATAGTCTTTGACATGAGCTTGGAAATGGTGTGTAATGAAAGATCTTTATCATTTCGTAATGTTAATAATGAACCTTTCCAACAATAAGACACTTTTCGGTAAATGCCACAAACAAATAAAATTTTTACCTTTACTATGTTCTTTATTCATTTGAATAAACTGCTTTTAAATTATTTAGTGTTCTGCAGCTTAATATTAAGCAGCAGTTTCTAGTTGTAAATCATGATAGAAATAGCCAATAATTTGCCCCTGTTGAAGATTTTTTTTTTTTTTTTGTCATGCTAATTATTAATCCCAGTATTATTCTGCCACCCCCAGCACCATTTGCAGCTTTTCAAACATGTAAAAAAAGATCAGTAAACACTTGCTTTTTTTCAGTAACTTTTCTCAGGGTGCAGAATATTGGAGATTTGTGACTGGACAAGATTACAAGACCCAAATTTTGCAAATTTGGGCACTGAATACATTAAAAGTAGAGAGAACCTCATGATCATATAAGCAGTCTGTATATTTCTCAAATGTAAAATTTATTCCCCTGCCTTGTAAAAAGGTCACATAGACATATATTAGTCTGCAATACAGTGTACAATGTACTTTGGACAAAGACTGCAATAAGCAAACCCAAGTACCAAGCACTTAAACAAGACTGCACTTAAAAATTAAATGTGGGACTTCGCATTTTTAAAGTCCATATATCTGACATATAAAGAATTTGCTATAAACTTTAAGATAATTGTAAAATTCATAACTTATTTTTAACAACAAAGACGACAAACTGGCAACTCACAACAGCTTACCTATGACACTTACATGAAATATTTCATCTGAATAAGGATAATTGTCAATTAATGCTCTTACTTGTACTTTTTGAAAGAAATGTGCACCAGTGTCCTTTGACACAGTAGAGCAATTTAAATATATATATAATATGTACTGCACAAAGCCAGTTTATCTCCAATTATTGGGAAAAAAAGTCTTACTGTAGAAGGATAAGACCTGATAAACCACCTGCTTGTCAACATTACAGTTCATCTCTCTCTCTGACTATCTGGAATGATGTGAGAATTTGCAGCCTGTCTTTCAGCTGCTGTTTCTTGTTATCACTGATTTTGCCTTCTGCTAACTTCTCAACTCTCTTCATCTCAGATTGGACAAAATCTTCACCCTTCTCCACAATCTTCTGCATAGTTTTGATGTATATAGCAGCAGAGTTCTGCTGGGCATCAGTCACTTTTTCTGAAGCCTTTTGAGCTTTTTTAATGACATCCAGCTTCTGCTCAGCAGTACCAGCTTCATATAGTTCCTTTACTAATTTGTCAAATTCTTCAATGCAAGCAGGAAGACCAAGCCACAAACCTAAAAACAAAACCAAAATGCTGAAATTAATTACAATGGAACACATCAACCTTCATTTTGCATTGATTTCATGAAATAAGAACTAAAATTCCAACGTGGCAATTGTAAAAAATGTAGATACAGTAAGCAATTGACCCTTTTTTACTGACAAAGCCCCAAAACTCAGTTGGTAGACAGTTAATAAAACAGATACAAGTCACATCTGGTAAAAGCCACAATCTGTATGGGGGAAATGTCAGAAGATCTGATATTAATAAAATAATCCACCATGGACTGTCAAGTCAGTTCTTTGTGAAATACAATTTTCATACCTGATTCTTTCATAATGAAAGTCCTTATTGCATCTGAGTCAGTGGTACTGCCAGTATAAGTTTTTTGTTCTTTCCCATTAAGAAATATTTTATATACTGGAAAATCTTCTTTCTTTACATTAAACCTCTCTGCCAGGTCAGAATTCTCTTTCTCACCATAATCTGCAATCCAATCAAAATAGCATTACCAACAACCACTACGCAGCAGAATTTTTATATACCTGAAAGGAAAACTGTAAATATCAACATAACAATGAGTTATTGACAAAGAAAAAGAACAATTGTTGTCCACATTTGACACTAATACATCATACCAAGCTTGTGCCCCTTTTGTCACTACTGCAAGAAAAACGAGCATGGAACAAATTAGAAAAGGTGGTGTATGTGTGTGTGCACGCACGCGCGCAAATTCGGTTGTCCTCATTACCTGATACTTGAACTTCTGCTACTAGTAAATCAGGTTGGGAGATGGAGGATTCTGCCACCTTTTTAAACTCATCCTGTTTCTCACCATACGGAAAGGTTTCATCAAACTTCACTAATGCTGCCTTCTGCTTGCTTAAAATCTGACGAAAAAAAGTGTTAAATCTACATTATAACATTGATCTTTTTTTATCTTTTGTTGAGATGACAAAAAATGATGGTTGTTTTATTTTATTACTGAAAATCATCCCTTATACCCAGGTCTATAAGACTTGTTTTACCCAAAAGGCCAAATCACGATCGGCTGTCACCCTGATTGGATAGTAAACGATTGTCGTAAAATCGCTAAATGATATTAAAACCGGGTGCATAAACTTGAAAACCACCTAGGACAACCTTGGACTGCCACATTAATCCAATACAATGCAAAAATAAACTATAACAAGTGGTTAAAGCCTTCAAACCGAATGTCGTAAAGTCCCCATATACCTCCATATAGACAATAAAATAGAGTAAGCTTGTGAAACAAGATTCAACAATTTTAAACATAATAATCGAAATAAAATACTGCCGGGCATCGGAGCGACCTAAAACTTGGCACGCTTACCGCAAATACTGCAGGCTACATCATCCCGTCGCTCGTTTGTAAATTCTGTGCATGGCATACGCACAATCAAACCATAAATCCAAATTCCACCTCTGATGCTTGAGTCGGTCCATTCTAACCTCCCATTACGAAAAAGAAGCCATGCCATTGGACAATGCGACCTCTGCGGTTATGTCATTTCCTGAATTGGATTGTGGAGAGGACCAACTCAAGCATCAGAGGTGGAATTTGGATTTACGGTTTGATTGTGCGTATGCCATGCACGGAATTTACAAACGAGCGACGGGATGATGTAGCCTGCAGTATTTGCGGTAAGCGTGCCAAGTTTTAGGCCGCTCCGATGCCCGGCAGTATTTTATTTAGATTATTATGTTTAAAATTGTTGAATCTTGTTTCACAAGCTTACTCTATTTTATTGTCTATATGGAGGTATATGGGGACTTTACGACATTCGGTTTGAAGGCTTTAACCACTTGTTATAGTTTATTTTTGCATTGTATTGGATTAATGTGGCAGTCCAAGGTTGTCCTAGGTGGTTTCCAAGTTTATGCACCCGGTTTTAATATCATTTAGCGATTTTTCGATAATCGTTTACTATCCAATCAAGGTGACAGCCGAGCGTGGGCCAAATTATGCTCTTCGTACTTTGTACCGATGTTACAGGAATGGAAGTCCGCTAGGAACCGTGCTAGTCCGTTCCCCATTACTTTGCACAGGTGATATTCGTCCCATATACTAACCCCAATACAGCTAACCCTAACCTGTACTAATCATATAAGACCCTGAACTTCCATTCCTAGGACTACCATTCCTGTCACACCGGGTGCATCGAAATTTTCCAAGGACTTTCTAAATTATGTACAGTTAGATGTTTTGAAAGAAAATGCAAGGACAAACCAAGATATACACACTTTGTCAAATACTCCCGAATTTAACTGCACAGATCCTTTGACAAGTTCGCCGTTGACTGCAGGAGATAAACTTAATATCAACAGAAATATTACAGCATTTACATCTGGTCCCTCCATGCTTGCCTGCCTGCCGGTGTATATAGACTACTGTGAACCAATCAGTTGACTTACCCTGTCACTTGCCTGTACAGTTTCTATTGGCTAGTTTATCATGTAGGCCAAGGTCGTCCGAAATTCGAGAATGGAAGCGAGCAAATTGTGTTTGTTGAGATTGCGTTTGCAAAGTAAAAGGTAAATGGAGAAGTACTTCATACGCATGCGGGACAATGCAAATGTTCCGATATTCAGAATATGCCAAGGACATAGACCTACTAGCTGTCTTTCTTTTATTAAGACTATGCTTTAACTCGATGCAAACGTTGCTTGAAGGATCAAACACTATATTTTCGGCACATATATATCATGGGCTTAATGGTATAATAATAGCCTAATAACAATTATTAGGGGCCTATTATTATTATTATTATTATTATTATTATTATTATTATTATTATTAAAGAAAGATAGATGGACAAAATGAATGAAAAAATAAATTAAGATGAAATGAAAAATAATCTAAAAAACACTGATGATAATATATTTAATGTCTGTTTTCGAACACAGATATCCCATTTACTCGTATGGAATAATTGTGGAAGACTTAATTATGAAGCGTATAGAACTAATCGTTAATGATGGTTTGGTTAGGCGTTCTGTCCCCAGCTTCCACAGCAGAAACATATACAAGAGACTAATAGGCCCAGTGCCCGACGTAGACCACTATTGCAAGTGATTGCACTGCCACGTACGTGTCAGCAACCTAAACTGCCGCCAACGTCTAGGTTGGAGGAATTACTGACATACAAACAGCGATTTAATGATGCGCGCTTTTTTAACATTTACAAAGTATACAACCGTCAAAGTACAATTTTGTATCTGTTCATTAATTAATTAATTATTAATTCTTGAAATGGGAAAATCGAAAAAACTGATATCCTAGTAAGTGAATTTATTATTTTTTTAGACAAGGATTGGTCTAATCAGTCTCTGATGCCTCACTTTCCTTTTGCGCCCGAAATTAATGGTAATTGATAATCATGAGCAGAGTCAGAAAAGAGATGATTGTCTTTGAAGGTATAAGTTAATAATGAGTAAAATGCACTATAATCTCACGTGCAAGAAATTGGATAAAACGATTCATTAATACGTATGATCATACCACGCAACAATACTCCGTGCGATGAATGGAACCGTAATTTATCTTGACTTGATATAAAATATCTTACGTTTCTCAATTGATGAATTGGGAGATCGATGAACCCTATTTTCGATGTATTTTACTTACCAACTCCAGGCCTAAATCAACCAGATATCGTCTATCTATTATTGAGTTTATCATTTTTTTTCAGTTATCCGACCCTCAAGTAGTGATTAAAATTTTAGGAGTCAAACCACTTCCATAGTTAGTCCCTGTATACCATTAGGTTTAACTTAACATAACACTCAAATGTTCTTTGTCAGCCCAATGTGCTGAGGACAATTAAACTCAGTATCGGGCTATATACATTTTTTGTTTCAATGCAAGTTATGATTGAACTTTGCCAACGTCTTTCATGTTTAAAATGTAGGATTAAACCTGAAGTATACCCCCTTTTGCTGTATATACACGTACGCACTTGAATGCTGTACCCAAAGTCATAGACAACTGACTCGAAGAATTCTACATGTAACAACTATACAAATCTATACAAATACTTATGGAATGATTATTGGGAAGTAGCACAGAATAAAACTAGGCCCTATTGCTATTGATGGGTGTATCGTTTTTTTTTTTTTTTTTTTTTCAAACTTTCAGTTATATAAATATGTAAGGCTCTCAATCATGATTCACTTTTTGGACTTAGCAGCCACTGGAGTTTTTCATGATCTGTTTTCTACTCAGGTATCATATATAATTACGTATACAGCAACTTCGGGATATCATTATAGACTCCTTGGCCCTAAAAGGGTTCATAGGAACAGTCGGGACTTGAACAAGATGGTTGTAGTTGCCAAAAGGTTTTATCTGATAGCTTGTCGTCTCCGATTTGAGAATCATGTAGCCTCAGACCTACCATGTTAATAGAACACCTTTGTGAGCCACGATAAAAACACCAACACTTGACTTCATCGCTATATGTGGGATCAAGAGACAAGAATGATATACACATGAACTAACGATCTGAGATACGAGATGCCTAGTTTTAACATGGGTGTGACAAAGCGAACGAGGGCGCAATGAGCAACACCTCAACACTGGTATCACAACTCACCGCACAGACTTCACTTTTGTTTTCAATTTTTCAGCGTCAAAGGAGCTAACTGAAAATTAAAGAACAGCTGGAAATGCAAAGAAGGACCCCCCCTCCCCCCCCCCCCCCCCCCCCCACACACACACACACACTGCCTGTTGTAGAGATTAATATATCAACTGTTTAACTGCAGTAGATATTGCATTCTAGTTGCGCATACTGTATACAACATAGAGTTACATACCATTCCGTCCCATTTAACAGGGCCTAATAAAAAAAAAGACAGGAGCCTCCATCCGATCTCCAAAATGTAATTTATGAACTGCAATATTTATTAATTTATGCTATTTGGAAAACAAATGTATTTAAAAAAAGACAAACTATTCTTTCACTGATCAATTTTGATGGAATTTGGAATTTGCAACCGTGTTTGTAACAGAAATGTAGTTGTATCGCATCACATGCATTTGTTTACAATGATTATCACCATATATATATATATATATATATATATATATATATATATATATATATATATATACCAAAGACGCTTTGATCCCGATGGTCTGTTTGTGCAATTTCAATTATTCATGATCACACTACTGGCAACAGTACATGTACATATATGTAAACCGCGCCCACTGTGAAAGAGTGGTAGTGAATTTTGGAAATGACTAACCTCTTCCCACTCTGAACGAGCAGAAAAGTTCCAATTCAGGAGCACAGAATCATGTTTCACACATTACCAACCACCCCACCCCACCACTTTCATAGCTCTCTATCAGGCATTGTATCGAGGCTTTTGTGTTTAAAGAACTTTTAAAGGGACTTTCATCAATCCTTTAAGTAAGAGACTTTAAAAGCTAGTAAAATGTTGAACACTTTTTATATGAAAACGCTTGTCAAATATATTGACATTACGAGTAATTTAATACAGAAATATCTCAAAATTTGGAGAAAAAAAACTAGGGTCCCTATTTTTTAATATAATTTATTAAATTTCGTTCATTATATACATAGGCCTACGTTGTATCATAGGTACCTGTATTTTAGACATTCATTTAACACCTTTTTTGTCTTTCAAGTAAATGAATAATTTGCACTGTGTTTGTTCTGGTTAAAACAAAAAAAGTACATTTCATCTTATTGTCACTGGAAAAAAAATTCTTGTCAATTTAAAATATACCTAGGAAAATGTACTTAACAAACGTCGTGTTGATATAAATAATAAAGTATATCAACTTAAATCAAACATGAAAGACACAATCTACGGAAATTAATTGTTTTGACTTATTCCTTTCATCCGTTAAAATTTTTGCATATGCATCCCGTGGGCAACTCGAATTGCTCAAAAGAGACAGACGAATCTACTTTATTTCGACAGGAATTCTCTGGTTTGCAGAAAGCCAGTAGAGTGAAAACTCCCATAGTTGTCACACATTGTCCCGGGCAGTACTCCATGATTCCATTAAACCTGAAATAACGATTACGAAAGGGAATTTACTTTAGTTTAGTTATGTGTGAGGATAACATTTATAAGGATCGAAAAGGTCAAGTCTTAGACTTGATTAATCTAACCCACGCGTGCTGCGGCGCGGTGAGGGGTAATGTAAGACTGTGGGGTTTATGTTTAACGTAATCGATCAACTTTTTTGAAACAAATGTATAAAGAAGCATGAAGGCATGTCTTTTCATTGACAGAGCCAGCAAACCAAGGCCACATACATGCACCGATCAGTGAGTAAGAGCAAATGATTTGCTTCAAATGATTGTTTTAATCTTTTTTTTAAAATAAGGATATACGATAGAAGCCCTCCAGTCGTCCTGGTAATTTAATGGGTCAAACAACAAACCTACAATTTTGTTACTTTACAAATTTGTCTTTTAGAAATGAAAAACAGATATTGGAATTATCGGTTATCTCCCTATTTTGCAGGTGGATATAAGTGAACGTTAATCAAACCTGCATAACATTTAAATCTTCACAATTCGGATAATCTCTCTCTCTCTCTCTCTTTTCAAAAATAAAAGTAGGTTAATTTATGCCATCACGTATTCGGTTCTTAAAAGCGTAACACGTTGATGATGTTGTTCTTAATTAGAGAGTGACAGTATATTTCTAACAAAGAAAAATTGAATTGTGCACTCTGGCAAATTTGAATACTATTGGGAGATTAAATCTCTTTACTCTTGAAAGAGTTTGTTGCCATTAATCCAGTGGTATATGATGGCCTCCTAACTATATTTAATAACGAAATGCACTCCATCAATCATATCCTCGCTTCTACAAGGTTTCCATTTGGTTTGCTCTCAGAGACGGAGGTAATAAATAAGATTTCATAAGATTTAAAGACAAAGAATTCAAGTCGTCTGAATTTAGGTACATCATGTTAATACATATCAATTAGCTTACTTGCACTCTGATACCGTGACGCTTTGGTATTTATTCACCCTGTCAAGCTGGACAACGAGATACATTTCTCCGTTAATGTCCTTTATAGGCTCCATGGGTTGAAATCGAGTCAGTTCTCTGTAAATGCAGATTAAATTGATTAGAAAAGAACAATTTATTCTAAAGAATCCAGTGCCAAGTATCTGAAACCTTCTGATATTAAATCCCCATTTTCAACTGTTTAATAATTTATTTTATTATTTTAAGGGATTATTGCGCCTTTCAGTCATGTCATACAAATAATAATCAATGAATCTGTAACTCAGTTGCCAAAGGTATCAAACGCATGGTTTGCAGAAAGACAAATGTATCCCAACCATCAAAACCCATTAGACTACAATGACCTGGCTTATAAGGCTTTCAGAGAGATCTAAAAAGACATTTTTGGGGGAAAAAACGTTATACAACCTAATGTAAAGATTGTTACCTACACATACACAACAGGGAAGAGGTTAAACAGGTCGGGGGTGTTATTCTCGAAACTTATCTTTAATTTTAGCAGTAGGCAACGACTGAGAATTTTGAATCCCCGTAAATAGGACACTCGACTTATATCGAAGTTTACTGAACTCCTATCCCCCAGGCAACCTGTTTGTACCTATTTCTACACCTGGGTGAGAGGGATACTGGGTGGAAAGTGTCTTACCTAAGGATACAACGAAGACGGGTTGCCACCCAGTGCACTTGTTAGCATTTCATGTCTTACAACTGTTCTTATCAAAGAAAATATCCCTATCTTAGCTAGCTATCTGACACTTTCTACAGTACCAGCGGACCTGCGTGGAATATTGATGTGCTTTTTTAGTAATTACTACTACGTAAAAACAGTAGGGGAGACCGGGGCTAGTTGGACCCCGGGGTAAGTTGGCCCCCCAGCAATTTATGACAAAGTAACTATGGGGTAAAAGAACTGATCACATCATTGTGTAAAGTGACCGTATCCAATAGTACTAATAAAGCGTCAGCAGTGAGTCCAAATGAAATAATTTAGCATCTTAAAGTAGCTTTATTAAAAAGACTTGATGGAGGGGGGGGGGGGGCAACTTACCCCGGGGTCCAACTAGCCCTGGTCTCCCCTATCTTTTTTGATGATGTGACTTATGTACTGTGAATTTCATCTTTTGACTATTTTCTTTAAATTTTCTTTTATTTGATGTAAAAGTATTTAGAAGACTTCAACTACTTGATAAAAGCCCCTTAAAAATGGTTGTACTTATGTATAACTAGGTCTTTTCTACTCTGAACATATGTATGACGAAATTACGGGCGTGAAGATGACATTCACAGTTAGTTCTTATGGGATGAAGTCCGTATAATTATCTCTGATCAGATTCAGCAGTTGTCACGTTCTGTTACCTTGCTTGCCTTAAAATGTGTACGTACTACTTAAAATATTTATCTTTCATCATATTTTTATATTTGAAGTGGGAATGGGAAATGTAAAACTGGTTCTTAGCACATTGTTTGGTATAGGTTACTGTATGTGTTTTATGTAAATTTAGTGAATTTAAACTATATTCTTACTACGCATAAATCGTTGCCTCTATTTATTATTGGAAAAAAATAAATGCGACACAGGGAACTTACGCAGGACAGCATATATCTCCATCTACTAATAGACTCGAATCCGAGCCGACAGTACCCCGATTCGAGACAGCGTCATTATCATCTTCTGCGTCCCGCTCTCGCCTTTTCGAGAAGACGACACTGTTCTTTTGTTTATAAATTGGCGCTTGTTTTTTAAAGATGGTAAAATTACTTTTCAATCCAGTCTTCTTGGACAATTTCCTCCCAAATGTCTTCATGTCAATTTGATCCAATTTGGCAGGTGATTGAAAAAGTCCAGGATAAAGGACGTCATACACTTCATAGCTAGTGTTTGGCTCTGGTTTGAAGCATGATGTCGGACACCCGGTGCATCTGTCCGGGCAAGAGTCATCATCATCATTGTATGAGAACGATGTCACTGCTATATTATTTCCTGCCAAATGTCGCGTAGACAGCGGGCTGTACCGGGAATACGAGGCGTACGAACCAGATGGTAAAGCTGAATTCATCATCGGATAATTGTCATCTGAGGTACTTAAAGCGAAAAGTCCATTACAGTCACATAATTTCATAATAACCAGAAGAATAACACTGTCAAGATCCATTACTACTGCGTATGTCGAGAATTGGTGTGAAAACAAACTTGGTGAAATCTGTGGCCTAAAAACTGAACACAAAAGAGCATGATGTCAACTTGTATAAAAGTAACTTTACAACACCAACAGAAGAATATAAAAACCCAAACATGAACTCACATTTAAAATGTATGTTACATGGTTTGTTTATACCTCGGTTATTGTAAATATAAAGTTTACCTTTATGGACACAGCTTTTAACTATTACAGAGCATTTCTTTAAGTTGTATGTAAAAAGCTGAGTGAGACCGTTTTAATGATATATTATATTGTAGTACATTAATGTCAGGTGGATGACTACAGCGATATTCAAGGTCCTGGGGCGGGACACTGTTACCAGCCTACACAAGGCCCATATTTTCTCGTGGCCACGGCTCTTCGATATGTATAAAAAGTATTTTCTCATTCAAATTAAATAAACAGCACATTTTATTGCGTAGTTGCCTTTATTGCCTCAGTCTAGATTATGGCAATGATTCGAAAAAGAAGAGGAATGACTGTCTTAATGACTGTCTTACCATCATAAACATTAACACAACAGCTAAGATTTCGTATTTTGAAATACCTATGGTACGAGTATATAGCATTATTATGATTAAGAATACACCGGCCTTATAGATTTGAAAGGCGAAACTCTCAGTTGGTAGAAAGGAAAAAAAAGCGCGAAAAAACTTTTACAGTTGCTGGAAATGGTCTGCAAAACAACTGACGACTTAATTTCAAACTGATTAATTTTAACTTCCTTTAACGTGTTCACATGATACTTGGATATGCTGATTTAGGACCTGCCGACTCTCAAAAGTCGTGAGAATCATTCAAACACATCCGTTTCGTAATGTAGATAAGATATAACTGACAAGACATTTACTTTGTCTGTCGCATGATCAGGTATCATTTGTTACAGAGCGTTTATGATAGCTGCTGATCAGACATCAGAATGAACACTATTAATGGTATTAATAGTCAGCGGCAGGGAAATGTTCGTAGCGTTAAACTTGTCACCTGTGAGAATAACATCTAACATCTTTATCTTAGTAGCATCTGGGTTTCAAACGACAGCATAGCACGTCTTATGATGATATTACCCGATGAACCGACCTTGGCTGATGTAATCTGAACTCGAGCTATTTGTCTCTTTAAAGGCAATAACATGCCCGAAGGAGCTGTGAATGAAACTAGCCAAAAGCTGAATACAAGTCATTGTTGTGCAGGGGAAAGTAACCGAGGTTTTTTATAAATAATTTAGAAAAAAAGAGAAAAATTGATCTAGTTATAGGGTAGCTAGGGCTTAATCAAAACTTTAAGTTTGATCGAATGTACTTGCAAAAACGATATCCAATGTTGGTACACGTAATCTTAGCTCATTTCATTATACAACGATTCTTGTTCTAGAAAGACTAGTAGAGAAGACATAACACTGTGTCAGCTTGCGGTTGTCACGATCGCTGGCTCTGCCTGTATTTTACTCGACGCCAGGAGCCGTGTCGAACTGATTGCATTCAGCAAGAGTCCCTGCAGAGTTGGGTCGATCTACGTAGACCGGTTGTCTCAATGGAAATGAACCCTTGCACTCGTGTTTATGATACAAAAATGATGAAACTGTTTTTTATTTATTTGTTTATTTATTTATTTTTTCATGGTTTACATATTCGTGAATGAGGCAAGGTATTGTAAAAACAAAAAATCGTGAATATTAGAGAAATTTAATTCATGTAGAGATTTTCCTTGGGCTTTCCAATACTTAATTTCTTTTTTTTTTCAATGCTGACAAAATATGTTGCTCTTAGATCTAAAGGCTTTAAACATGCAACTTCATACAAAATCTCATTTTCTACACTGCTGAATCACGTATGTTTCAAGTGAGAATGTGGCTGCATCCGTCATCGCATAGCTATGTTTTTACCTATGCAACAAAGCATCCTGCAGTTAAACGTGATGACAATAAGCGGCTCCGCGTTATGCTATAGATTACTTCAAAATGCGCTTTTATTTCCATCAAGCTATTGATCAAAATTATTGTGGATTACTACGATTATGGAGCGCGCTTGTGTCTGGCGACGTATTTAGCAAATCGCAGCTAAATTGATATCAAGCTCGATGCTCCTCCGGATCATCTTGGCCTCTTAAAGATTTCCCAAACTTTTTGGTTGTTATGAAGTTTATCATTTAAGTTCCGACAGTTGCCGTCACTGACTATTGCAATTCAATTAAAGCAGACCTGTTTGGTACATGGTCTAAACTGGAGGCATAGAAATAAAGATAATACCCCCGATATATACATCTATGTTCACAACTTTGCTTGAGTGTTATTGAATTTTCCACTCAGCTCAGAGAACTAATGATGGCCACTGAACAACATATAAGAAAAGGCGCAATATATATCGGCATATTCAAGACATTATACACTATCATGTTGTGAGCGTTCTCGGAGTAGCCGCGTAGTCAAAATATGCAATTTTACATTTTACTGGCATGTAAATAAACAGCTATAACATGTTCTCAATAATTATTGAAACTTAAGTCACGGCTATTGTGAGGTTTTCTCAGGCTATGCTGACCACTAAATTCATATCTTTGTTGTTCCAAATATAGATTACTTATCCCGCCCGATAGCACTAAGGTTGAAATAAAAGTACCTACCTCTTGCCACAACCGCAGCCTATATGAACAAAGCGGGTTTAATTTCAGATTAATCTCTCGTCGTTCTTATCGCAGCAATAAAAAATTGCATATAATCTAGCATAACTAACTGCATATCTTGTCTTTTTTTTTGCTGAATCTTAATAAGGGCTTTGATTATATCTAACCCAAGACGGTGCGTCATATGTTGAGATTTGACACTAGATTCAAAATCAGCACCCTCAGTTTATCTCTTGAAAAATGAATGTTTTTTTTTATTTTGTCATTATAAAAGAACCTAAAAAACAAATGGAAGACATTAAAGAGGAAGGAGATTTAATTATGAGTATAAAACGGCAATGGCGGGCATATGCAAAGGGTGAGACAACTTCGAAACTGAAAACAATGGACTTCCCTGATGAATTGGAGACGTCATGCGTTATTACACTTAGACACGACTGGGGAGACTTCTTTCATACACCGCCTCACTAATCATCAAGAAATGAGACCCTACCCAGAAGTCGGTTAAGATCGCCTAATTAAGTACTTTGCCTCAAAAACTGGAACCCAATAATTGATTTTAGCATAGAAAAACCAGACCACTTTGGTTGTCTGTATTAAAGATTAAGTATCAAGGATGTTTGGTGTCTAACATATATTCTTACTCTCCTAATAGATATCCTGGGGTTTCATCTGAAAACATGTCACATTCCATTTAAAATAAAGAAATTAATACCCGTACCTAATGTGCCATTTACACTCGAAGCAACCGTTCACCAGGTCCCAGGCAAGAGAAGAGAAGAGAGGAATACTCTTAAAACAGGTATTTCTGAGTTGATATAGTGTCATTAAATTAGTACTTAAAATTGTTTACATGTTAAAATGCCAATAAAATAAAATAAATATATGAATCACCTTTAAGAGTAAAAATGTAAGGATAAAAACGTTAGTCGCATTTTTTTCGTATGCCAAAATACTATGTGCGATACATGTGCCTTTGATCCAGGGTATTTTTGATCGCATTTTTTCCTGTAAATCTCTATATGTTCTTGTCAAAGAGTGTGCCTGTGTGCGTACATTTATATGAATGTACATGCCTTAACTGGTGCAGTTTATTTCCCTAATTCAAACAATTTTAATATTTACATATAATTTTATTTCTCCTCAACAATATGGGTGTGTCCTTATATATACAGGCACGTGGAAAATTTCGTGAAACATAACAAATGGCTTTTTTTCTATCTTTTAAAACAATTTAACTCAAGTAGCATGATTGTGTTAATAATGCCAGTTGTATTAGAAAATTGCTATTTTAGATTAAATCGTCAAAAAAAAAAAAAAACTTCACAAATGGTCATCAATTTCTATCATGCTCGGTGCGACAAATAAGAATTTTTGATTTCTTCCAAAACTTTCTTACTCTAAACTCAAATGATATGCTGGGTATGTTATTAACTCAAAAGAATGACATTTTGGCATATAGGTTTGGGAAAAATCATTATGAACTCTAAATGATATCTGTGCTGTTCATGAACTCTGTAAGAAGTAGCGTGAGAATCCACCTGGCATGAGGTTAAAAATCTATTTAACCCCTAACAAAATAAGATAAGTGCCGTCTCTTTAACCTTTCTATTGTCTTGACCACATTTTGCAAACACATCCCGTCGGGAGTCGGAATTTCTCGAAGGTAAAGGTCACACTTCCGGTGTTGTGGTTATAGCAGGAGTTGTGCTTCAGACAGAAAACCAAAATGGAGAACACACTGGTGGTGGTTACGCACTGGCCAGGGCACATCTTCACAGCATTGTGGCTGAAATAGAAAATTGAATTTTTTAAAGACACAGCTGAAGAATTACCTTCTTCTGAGAAAAATGATTTCTGCCTAAGAATGACTCAGATCCCTTGTGTGATATTTACCACATTTACTTGAAACATTCCTTAATGCTGTACTTTTCATTTACTATTTAAGCAAAAAAATATAACAAAGGCGCATTCATCAAAGAACTTTACTTACTCGCACTCAGCAACTGCAAACGTTTGATATTTTCCCAATGCCACAAGCTGCACGGGTACAAATTTTTCCCCGTGAATGTTCTCTACAGTGTCCATTGGTTGGTATCGGCTACGGATTCTGGTCATAGAAAACAACAAAAGTGATACCCAAATAAATTTTGAAATATATGAGAGAGAGAGAGAGAGAGAGAGAGAGAGAGAGAGAGATGATGATGATGATGTGATTTACAAAGGATCGATAACTAAAAAACCCTGATACATACTTAATCTATAACCATACAGAAATAAATTCACTGTGATTAAAGAAATTATGTCTTAATTTTACTTACGTCGGACAACAAGCATCGCCGTCATTATTGATCCCGTATGGACTGTAGGGAATGAGGTTGGTCGCGATGCTCACTGCCCCGCCTGACGCACCGGATCGCACTCCATAGGATGGAGTTTTAATGGAATTGCGGCCACCTTGTGGGAAATTGTTATTGCCACTGACAAGGCCCTGGTTTTGGTACCCTAGGTAGGGGTCTCCACCTCGCACCAGGTTCCCAGGAACACCGAATTGTACCATTCCTCTGGATGTCATGTTTCTCATCCGGTTGATGATGTTGTTGCCGAGGGCCGGGTGAAAGCCTTTAGGGCCTTTTCCATACGACCTCAGCTCAACAGACTTAGTGTAGAGCTCGTTGATGTTGCGAATCACAGGCAGATCTCGCCCAAACGTGTCCTCGTCCTCTAATTTTGCTTCATTTTCAGATACAAAAAGTCCTAAATAGGCGTTAAGAACATTGGGAATCTTGGGACTTTGTGTCGGCGCTGGTGTCGTTGTTGTTGTTGGAGCTGGTTGTCTTAGAGGCAGCCGAAATCCTTGATAAGGTACAAAAGCGACTTTTTCAGAAAGTTGAGTCTGACTGGTTATATTGGCAACGAGTACACTTATCAGGATGAGGATGGCTTGAGTCCTGTTATCCATTTTTGACTGAAATAATCCCCTCATACTTGTCAAAAACAAGAAAAAACGCGCATAGTTGAAGCGTTCTCCACGAAGCTCTTTGTCTCAAATGTGGGGACGTAGTTTTGAGCTTTCAATTAATTGAAGTGTGAAAGAAGGGCATTGTGTGTCTAGATCAAATCTCACACAGAAAATTATAGTCGCAGGTGCATTTATACTGAAGACGATTGAGGCTTAATGACGCCTATGTATGCATACAGCCCGATATCAACGCACAGGATCTTGTCGGGTTAAAGGGACCTCTTTATTTATTGTATATTTCTGACATTCTGACGTGCTCGCTGTATTCTCTTTTTCAAGTAATCTGGTTAACCCAGGTTAAACATGGTTTTAATGTGTTAAAGAGTCTTTATCTGCGTAATTGAAATTGCATCATCTGTTCTCTAATACTTATGTAGCACTCGGTAATTTATGCAAGTGGAATAAGGGTATACCCACTGCGTATCTTCTTATGAAAAAAGAGCGGTGCATGTTAAGAAAATTACTGTTATTATGTTAAAAAAGAAAGTTTGCCAAGTGATGTCACCAACGTAATTCACGCAAACTTCAATGTATCTTACTTCTTAGCGAAAGGACTGAATTCGATCGAAGTGACTTTTCTTCTCTCCTTACAGAGCACTTTTTATCTGCATATACGATGTCATTTGACATTTTACATGCAAAATTCATACCAAGAAGCAACTTCAAGCTACAAATAGCGTAGCGCTACAATGTCGGCGCGACGAGTTGTGTAAAAGAATGCTTCGAAAATGGTTTTGACTACAAAATCCATCACCTTTTACCCGCACGAAGTGAACAGTTTTATAAGCTATATAACCTACGAAGTGCCCACATATTTAAAGTACCAAAATTGAGAGCCCCAAGAACTTTTATTTCCTGGCCATTGTCAATTGTGAAATTTTGTGATTTTACTAACTACATCCAAAAATTCAATTCTACTACAATTCTTAAAAAGTTATTGAAATATTTCTAAATGTATTTTAGAAAATGTTTTAATGTCACATATGTATTTCTTAGAATCACCATAATTAGTATAGTTATATATGTACCACCCAACTTTTGGCAGCAAATAAATATTATAATTTTCAGTATTTTGCTCTATCGCGCTTTGTGTTCGCACCATATTCGATTGAATCGAAATCAAAATCTAATATGAGTGCTGGCGAAAAGAAATAAGACAAGAGTGATTTGAACAATTTTCAAAGAGAATGTTCGACTTTCGGAATGCAGTTGTGTGGACGGTGAACTACAAAGGCATGAAAATGACTTAAATTATTTGTTTACCAAGCGGTCATCGCTCAAACTAAACGATCTTCAGTTTAACCAAGGAGTTATAACAGAAGGAGATTACACGCAAGCCTCTCTATTGTCCGATGTCTGTTACGGTGGGCGGAGCTAGCTACGGGGGGCCNACAGCCTAGACCCAAGAAGAAAGAATGAGCAACTACACATGTATATTGTACTATGTCTATTCTTTTTATTCATACAAGGCTATTAGCGACAGTGCCCCTAAATTAACCCCGAATTGCGGGCTGGATGGGAATGTGATAGTGCTGTTGATCCAGTGGACAACTCCACTCAGCTGCCGCATCGGGACTGGACGGATTGACCCTACAACATTCTCCATAGACCTTTCTGGGTATGAAAGCACAGTCATGGAATCACGAGTTCTGTGACGCGTGAGCGGGAATTTTTTTTTTCTGTTTCAGCTTGTTGGCACAGGCAAGAGGAATGTCCTGCTTTCAGAGCCAAACTGTTAAGTACCCAAGTTTTTTTTCGCCAACAATCTTAGTTCGTTATAGGAAGTAAGAGGGATTTCCTTCTGTGGTGCTAACGTCTACTTAGCCTTAAACAGTTTGCTGAATACAAGTTGCTGAATAACGACGATACATTTGTTTGATGGTACATCTGGCTGTCGTATACATTGAAGTTGCGCCTTATCAGCAATTTTATCTATCAATATTGTATCTCGGTAAAATACTTGTATGCTAAGGTGTCATGTCACGTAGGCAATCAAGACCCCAAAAAAATAAATTTCTCTAGTGAATGACATAAGATTTGAACCAGTATGCAACGCGCATCACTTCAATTGTTGAGAAATATGAATTATCAAACTATGGTCCAAAATCTATCTATAAAATACTATTGAAGTTGAAAACGGAAACGATGGTAACGCACAATAACCCGATTTCTTCACCCATCAAAATTTGCAATGAAGAACAATTTTTGTATTTCTCTGTGTAATCCGTTAATGATCCCTGAGATGAAAAAAAAAAACAATATTATTCTGATAACTTTATTTTCCATGATGTACAGCGGCAAAACAGACTGGTATGTCTATGTCCCAGTATTAAGCGCTTTTTGAGAGTTATGTTCGGTTAAGAATTAAAAAGTTTAAAATGCACAGCAATGTTTGTTTCAATAAGACAAATCCATCCCCTTTCACCTGAAAGCACCCCCATTGAAATCCAACACATACAGTCTGTAGAAATATTTTGGCAGACTTTCAAAGACGATAAGCCATTAATGTTGTAACCCAGTAGTGTGGACGTGCACTTATCGTTTTTCTCGATGTTCATAACCAATGTAGCACAATTATTTTTTCAATATTGGATTCTTTTCTGAATATAAGGAACAAAATGATCGATACTTTCGACTTTTTATTTGCACTTCATAATGATAATTATTATTATAATTATAATAATTACATTGTATACAGTGATTCACAAACGCTGCCATTGCGTAATCCATGATATCTGCCAAATAGACTTTCAGGAAAAATTAAATCAATGAATAATGGATGATCGCATTCTGCGAATCATTTGAACGTGGTAATGGTGGGTTTCCATTAATTTGAGCCCAACAGACGTGGAATGATTGTAGGCAAATGGTTTAATACACCATGATTCAAAGGCTGATGAGGTCGTTCCATCGACAATTGTTTTATGATTGCAAAAACAGCCTATATTATCAAAGTAAATGCAGTTTCCCTGGAGAGAAAAAATAAATTGCATTTTACATACCATGATGCAATGCTATGTAATCGAGGAACAGACATATGTTAGCAATGATCAGAGTCGAACTTAACGCTCGAGAGCGATTCGGCATTCTCCTAGTACACGTACTCTGTGCAGTTTTGCGTGATACCTTCGCGTTCCGACATCAATAATAAATGGGACATGCACTTATCCACTTTAACTGGACCTTTCAGTCTATCACATTGGCCTTGTGGTCAGGCCAGTGAGTTCAATGTTCATGTCTATTACTCTTGGGGCCGGTGCTTCTTCGCATGCCAGGCTCCCCTTATTACTTTAATTGTATAATCTAATGCGGGTTTTGGGCAAGTGATTGGATAGTCTTTAAATGAAACGCAAAAATCTGACAAGAATAAGATCAGAAATATTCAATATCATCCTTAAAATCGACATGAAGTATTCCCAAATTCCTTTTGAAACTATGTCTATTTCAGTATCAATCTCATAGATGCAGCTGAAAAAGACCAACATCCAATAACAGTTCAATTCACGTCACACTGAAGCCCCACTGAAATCAGCTTCTTGACACAGATAAATGGGTACATAAAGAAATGATTTGGATTTCACTGTATAATCTGATTGGTTCGGGGAATTTCATATGATATTCTTCAAGCATAACGCAAGCATCTGACAAGAATTAACTAGGAAATATTTAATAGAACCGATATGAAGTAAGAAGTGAATTCCCTAATTCCTTGTTTAATGATTTTTTAAAATATCAGTCTTAACACCAAGCTGAATAAGACCATCATACAATTCACTTGTCATGTCTGTCGCTTCTTGGCGCAGATAAATAGGCATATATAGATGCAGAAATGTTATAGATACTACTATCCACTCAAATGAATAGCATTTTGATTTCCCTTAGCTTAGTTCGATTCTTTTTTTTTTAAGACGGTGATTGCACAAAGACCAATTGAAAAGATCTAAGAAGAGAATGCTATCGTGCTGAAATCACGTAAGCCAAGCAGGGAGGTCGATAGAGCCTAGGAGGGATTTCTACTTGTCATCTCTTTTTTAATTTGATTGTCTATTACATAGTTGTTACATGGGCCAAGGGTATTGACTCTTTGCATTTGTGCTTTATCTGTAGCAATGGGAGTGTAATCTAAAACATACAAGAGGTGTTCTTGGTTTATTTATTCATTGTAATTATAAACGTGCACATCAAATGCTAACCTAATACTGTTTCTTTATCGTTAACGCTGTGTTTATCTCTCGACGGTTTAAAAAATAGTTTCAAGTTTTCCTATAATATTTTAATAAAGAAGAAACCATTTTAGCAAAATTTGTTTTGAAAATTCACTGTTATCCATACGAACAGTAAGAAAAAGACTGGTAAGAACTCGTCATTGTGACACGTTTTAGATTAAAGGCCAATAGTAGGTTCTTAATTTCCGACGCAGCAGATAAAAGGTTCAATAAGGACCAATACCCGATATTGTGCGCCATTGATTTCAGGAACGTATTGTGATGCCATCAAAAGTTTGGTCCTGGCAAAGAGGCAAGGGAATCAAATATAGCAATGACAGTCTTTGAAAGCTTTGACATTTTTGTATCTCGGTCTTTACGGGCACCAATGTTCAGTTCATTTACAGATGGAGTCTTCTAAAAACTATATAAATCGACACCGTCTATTAAATTTCCGGATAATGCATGTCCATGTTTAATGAGCAATCAATATCCGCCCTTTTTTTTCCAAATGTGCTCTGAATCATTGTATGCTTAACTTGGTAGCTTAACTTGAATTATAAAAATACAACAAGCAAAATGAGTGGCCCCTTCATACCATTGATTATATCTCAAACATTAGCTTGTTAGGAAAAGATCGGTAAAACAAAGAATAAAAAGGGAATGTATTTCTTAATATGGCGATATTTGCAAGCGTAATAGCATAGTTTGTAAACGAGACAGAAAAGGGGATGTCGTTGAATCTATTGAAATGGCCCATGGCCTCGTATCATATATACGTAGCAATGTCATTCTATAGCTAAATTTCACCAGTATAAAAACGATACCACCACCACCACCACCAGCAACGACGTTTAAAATTAGCCGCAACAATTTGACTTTTGCTCCTTGAGTCGATGCATCAGTCGAATGTACGTACAGGTTTCACACGCAGTCTTTCAAGCATCACACCCCTAGCAGTTTCTCACACCTGCATGTCATTTTATTGGATAAAAAGCGACCGACTGCCCTTAATGAGAAGAAGATCTTTTGCACAAACACATTTAGGTCATTAGTTTCTCGTGAACACTGCACGGCATTCATTGCTCTTTGAGTGATCTTGTTATTTTTGGAGTTGTTTTTACTTTTCAGCAACAAGTGCGAAACAAATCACCATCCTGAAATGTATTTTCAAATAAGTGAGTTTTAAGACATAAGAAAAAAGAGCCTCTGTTGTATTAAACGTTTTCAGTTAATAAGTACCCACCAACCATCACTATGATTGGCTCGATCACACATTTTAATTAAAGCTAAAATAAGCTATGGGGTGTGTTTCTTCTAGTACCTTTTATTTAATCCAACTAAATTTTCAAAAACTATATCTTTTCAACAATAGAAATATTTCCACTACTAAAAGAAAATGCTTTTAAAGAACAGAATGTTTAACAAGGAATGAGATTTAACAAAACAATAATCTGTTGACTGTCCCTAATTGTTTATTTGCCTTGAATTCTAATATTTGATTTATGATATCAGGTCATTAAAAACACTTATCATCTACTCTTGTCTTTAAACACTTATCATCTACTCTTGAGCAACGCTTAGGACATGTAACATCAGAGGCATAACGGACTGTTCAGAGAAAGAATCCATAGAAAGATTTAAGAAATTGACCGCACCGCATATTGTTTGCCAACTTCAGGACATTAGATCGATATTCCAAGATGTTCACTGGCCGTTCAAGCAGTCCAGGTTCTCTCCAAGGGAATTTCTCAAATATATGGAATTAATTGGGCAGTCATAAAACAAGGCCTGTAACCCAATAGCAGGGACTACTTCACCTTGATAGTTTTCAATCATTGTCTGCATATCTTGCCAGGGGACAAAACTAGTAGTCTGAGTACAGTTAAAAATTGCGGTGAAAAAGTCCCAATGCAACGTCTGAATTGCTCAAAATAGTCGATTATAGAGACACAGCTTATATGTAGGCAACAATGTGTCATCTTGGGTAAAATGGGTCATGGGTATAATCCCGTTGTAGGGATAAGCAAACAAATGTGATGCACAGATGCATTAATGCCTAAATGGTTCATTCTGATTATGCACTTTGTCGTTCTCTCGAAAATTTATTTCAATCTGAGGTTGGGATCACAATGGGACTATCGCAGTAGGTAGTTCGAACTAACTCAGCGGAAACTCGTGCTGAATGCAATCAGATTAAAATGTTTACATGACTCCCCGGGCGTTGGGAAGAATTAAGAAAATTGGTGATTGTACGAGTACGAGTACGATGTAAACAAAATGAGGCGTTTCAATCTGTTAACTTGCTTGCATTCAGCGAGAGTCCCAGTGGAGTCTAGCACGATAGTTTCATTGTGAGCGCACCCGTAGTCAAATGAAGAGCAGGGCCCGTCTGCTTAAACATTATTTGCGGTCCCATAGCTTTATTTCCCATTTTGGTCCTGAATACCCTTAAAAGGGGGAATATATATCAAACTGATGGAATATTGTCATGCATATTGTATAATTCATCTTTTCAATTTCCACACGAACTTCCGACAGCATTCCTTAGTGAAAGCTTTAAATACGACACTCGGCACTTCGTCAATACACATTAATGTTGCGATATCGTGTGTAGTGACCAGTCTCGTGAGACCTACCCACTGTACTGTACCACTGTCCAACAAATGAGACAGGTACTGCCTCCCCCGTTCTTTAACATGCGACCTTAGAGCAAAAAATCAATTCCACATCAATGATTTAATGTTATTTCAACGTATCCTGGGGATTTTAAGAAAACTCCATGTCACTCTTGTATCACAAAAGTGATCGTGACAGACTGGGTACTGAGTTGATAGCTACTTTTACTTATATATCATCTAGCATAGCATTTCAGATATGTAATTATGGACAGCAATATTGAAAATAATGGAAATAAGCAAATTGATAATCCCATACGTGAGTGGCCTTTAATAAAGCGGTGTAAGTTTGTAAAGAACATGATATGTAAGTAATTGTTATGAAAGACTTACTTCTGATTTCATCAATAAAAAGGAAAAAGCCTTTGTTTGATGGAACAGCATAAATAGGGGCTAAATAAAAAACTTAAAACCAAACACTGGCACCGGATTGCAGTTCACACCCTAGTCGTCAACCATGCCAATGTTCATGACAAAATCTTTCAAAGTTACTAAGTTACGTTGGAAACCAATTACTATCTCACACCAATTGACGAAGGAGCAAAACTGAAGATTAATGCCCGTGGGGTGGCGAATAAATCAAGGGACTTGTGCTCTTAAAGTGTTTATTTCTATTGCACTAATTTAAAGAGAAGTATTATACATAAAAACTGGAGAAGAAGTTATTTAGCCAAATGAAGACCACCATAACGTATCGAAACCCCTTAAAGATTTTTTTTTTGATTTCTTAAAAAAAAATTATCTAAACTTGACTGCTTACCAAATGATGTTTATTCCTGCCCGACTGGATGGCATTTGTTAGGACGAATGTTTGCAGCCGGTATATGATGCACGATGGCAGGAAATCATGACAATCTTATTACACTGGTAATGGATCTTTGATGACGTATATGTATTTTGTATAATGCGGATGTATTAAGAATAATGAAGTAATGCACTTATTTTGATATCAGTCATAAAGCGTGACTGCGCAATAGGAATAGTCTTATCAGGAATCCTTTATTGGCGGCGGGGGGGGGGGGGGGGGGGGGGGGGGTGGGTATAAACTGCATATTTACGAGAAAACAAAGCACTTACAAGACCAAACACTACAACGTATAATGTTATAATTCCAATTAAAAGTCTAATGTTGATAGATTAAAAAAATAATAAAAATAATAATAATAAAAAACAATTGAAGAATGTTCAAAATGAAATGCAGGGTCAGTGGAGTGAGTGGGACCCTGAGGCGGGATCAGCATATAAGATGTTTCCTGTCTGCCAAATTCTCAGAGACGTGTGTTGTGTTAGTTTCCAGGGCGGGTTAGTCAGCCCGGTCAGGTAGGTCACACAATCTGTTTTAACTTTCCATCTTGGCGGGGTTTGGTCATCTGCGAGTTTTAAGGCACTTCTTTTTTTCAAAATAACTTATTAGCTCGGGAGTGAGTGATATATTAGGGCAGATGTTTTCATCTGCATCTTTCTCTGTAATGTCTTGCCTCTGCTTTGTGGGTAGTCGTTAAAATGGAGAAGCCGTTTTTCGGCAACAGTTTTAAGATTATATATCGATACCATCAATATTTTTAGAGTCAGGCACACGTTTTTATTTATTTTGATTAAATGAATAATAAGGACATGTTACCATTTACATTAAACCCAAACAAAAAAGTCCTTAAAATTGGTTCCTAAGAACTGCATTTTATTCAGATCTACTCCGAAAGGTTTACAGAACTGACCACTGCACAACTACATTAACCTTACATGTAATAAGTCTCAACGATGAAGCAAGCAATATTTTTTGCCAATAATGAATTCAATAAGGGAGAAATCATGACCGTCACGAGAAATTTATCTAGAGTATTGGCCGATATGCGTGCATGTTAAACTACGGAAATATTAATGTCTTATGAAAGGTCTATTATCTTACAGAAAACAGCAAAATAAAGTCTCAGTGGAAATAGAAAGTACATGCAGATTGATGGATAGCTTGGGAAAAGATCGAAAGTTTGACGGATAAATGTTTTAATCAATTTATTTCGGAGGTTGCAACGACGCTTTGTAAAAAGCATTAGGACACTGCTGATTAGTAGAAAAGAGCAAAATAAGAAAAAAGTGGTAGGGCTGACTCTTAAATAAATGGGGAATACTTGGCAAAATATTATGCTTATTTTGGGTTTCCGATGAGATGCCCTCTATGAATATATCCACGGACTTTTGGATTAAATAGGGCCCCGTAACTCGAAAGCATCGCGTATGGCGAATAGCGATTTCACATAGAGGCTACAATGTATTATATGGGGCGAGTATGGGCGAATTATGGAATCGAGACGCTTGCGCTCGGTCGCAATGCGCGATGCTTTCGAGTTACTGGGCCCAGGTTCCACTGCACCTACTGTAAAATAAGGTGCATCATGACGTCCTGACAGAAAGGCTGTACATATAAAGACTAAATACGGAGTAAATCCTGGTCCATCTGTTCTGGAATGAGAATTCACACACACACACACACACACACACACACATTTCATTTGACTTTCACGTTACAAAAGTTTATTCCAAACTTGGACAATAATTCTCAGAGCCATAATTGAGCCATACGGATTGACTGTATGGAGTGCAAAATCTTGTACTTCCTTGCACAAGCGCAGGTCCTGAATTGGTTATTGAATATGAATAAGAAAGTGGTTTAAGAAATGGAGGCATATTAGATTTTTACTATATTGAATTTGACGTGGACAGAGGGTTTGTTTTCTCTCGGTACGAAATCAATAAGGCGATTGAGTTGCAAATGCCACGGGAGATTCATCACATTCCTGCGAGGTAACGGTACAAGGCACTTACTTTACAAAAATATGGTTAAAACATCTTCTTACAAAAGTTCTTAAATTGAGAGAAGATGAAGATTTTAGGAAGACAACTTAAGCCAAAGGACGAGAGATATAAGTCAGGTTTGAGGTTGTCGAATCTTTTCATCAAGGTTACTTTGAGAAAAGTTTATCAAGTCAAATGTCATATGAGGATGTCTATTTGAATTTTCCAAAAAACTAATGGGGTTTCTTATTAAAGCAAATGGAATCGATTTTCGAGTTACCGATTAGATTGGATGACATGAAGCAATTAGACCGCACGAGAACACTCTAAGTGGATACATGATACGTTAAAGTTCGGCTGTCTCCGAGCTTAAACAGGAATAGTCTGTATGCAACTTGAGATGCAAGATAGAAGATGAAATGCATTTTTACCTCAGTGCACTGGATACATAGAAAGGATTGACAAGATCGACATTTACATAAAGGGAACGCTTTAGTTGAAAACTTTTATCAGAAAAATTAAACCAACTGACGAAATCACAATATCACTGTACATGTATATATATTATAAGACAAGAACGATTGTACAACACATAAATTGGCATTGAATCCTGAAGGGCTGGATTTTTTAATACACTGTAACATCTAAACTATAGTATATAAATGAATGAATGAATAATCTGTCTAGTACATGTATCTACAATGGGCTCTTGAGCTATTGTGCATGATTACAGAATAACAACTAGTAATATATATATTCAAACTGTAAGTGTTACAAGAGAGTAAATGATTCGAAAAACTTCCAACACTTGCTTTTCTTTGTTTTCTTACTTTTCCATTCTTCCAATAGAAAATCTTGACTAGATATAAAATAAATCGCTTGTTGCATTTTCTAGTCAGAGTTGCTCTTCTCAAATAAGTTGAGCACTGCCTTTTTCCCGGACAACGGACTCAAACGTTTTAACTTTCATGCAGCACATGTTCACGCACTCACACGTGACAGGAAACGCACTTGAATACACATCCGTACACAGGCACGTTTGTCTGAGAGTTTGTTTACTTTCGCATCTATTCATAAATGCTTTGCAGATGTACTTGATTACAAACCCAATACTAAGAGGCGGAAGGCTAACATTCTAGTAGCTCTTTTTAGTTGGCTCCCATCCATACCTTGTGGCTAGTAATGATAAGTGAATAGAAAGCATCAAAATAAACCGAATGTTGATTTTAACTTTAGGACCACAATTTTGGTCTATTTCAATCCAGAATTTAGGCGCAGAAGTCTACAAGAATAAAGTAGACATCGGTCTTTAACAAGCCATTCGTCACGTTTCACAAAACCGGACCAATATTATTCTCCAAAAGAATCTCTACTGATTTACGCTGGGTCAGAGTACATTAAAAGAAACTTTAAAGTCTTAAAATAGGACTTTCGACATAAGTTTCTCTGTGAAACCGGTCCCTACGTTACTTAAGAGGCTATCAGTCGAAAGCTAAAACAGGTGCGTGACATACTAGTTGTAAAGGTGAAACAGCCACGTAGTTTCCAGAGAAATGGAGGAAATTATCAAAAGGTGGTACTTCAGCTAAAATAAAACAAAACTTACTGTTTTCCTCTGACTTTGTCATATCTCAGAGTTGAAAAACAAAATGAAACCTGAAAGATTGGGTTAAATGGGTTAATTCTTTGCAATACAACCGTTAATACGGGTCAAAAGCAACCAATTTCACTTTCACGCAAATTTCCAATTTCGAATTGTCTAGCACATGGTTTCAAATCAACAAAACAATTCCCTTTGACCAGAGATCAGTTGTGTTAAACTGCATTAAGGGTGCACATTTCTGTGTGCTCAGTCATCATGTTAGTATGCTCTACTGCTCTGGATTCCTTGTGGTTGTATCTCCTTTCGCACAACAGCCTTCTGAACGCCGTGCGGAATTTCACTGACATGACGTTGTACAAAATCGGATTGATGGCACTATTCAAGAATATCATCATACGGCAGAAGAGAGCGAACCAGATGTTCAGATACTCCTCGTCGGTAAATGAATTGTAGACCACCAGGGCTCGGTAGGGCAGCCATAGTAAGGCGAAGAGGACCACCACCACGACCAGCATCTTCACAATCTGAATTAAAGATTAACCCAAGAGTACATTTATTTCTTACGTATAACACTTAATTGCATGCCGAATGATACAAATCAAAGCCTTAAGATAGAAGCAAGCATAAATCTATTATTAAACAATCGTACATTTACCATACAGATGTGAATAAAGGAAGTTTTGCCATTAAAATACAGCGTCGTAAGGGGAGCCTTTTCAAATGCAGTGGTCCAAAAAAATCATTGATAAGTTGTAAATATACACTATTTTGAGGCATATTTAAGAAGTATCCATTGACTAATATGTCTAGCTGGCCTCAGTTAACTAAAAGGATTTCTGCAATATGGGAAGACTGCCCTTCGTGGTGTGAACATCGCACACACAACATCCCCCGTGTATTTTCTCTTCTGTGTAATTTTCCTCGCTGCTGGCTGATAGTAGAACGCTTTGTGTGGCTTACACAGAAAGGCTCTCAGCTGTTTCGCGTGCTCATTGCTAGACATTTTAAAATGACACTCACTTATGCCAAGAATATTGTGTAAAGTATTATTAGTAAGATAAGTGCTAGTTTACGGTTACTGTGGTTAAGACCCCAAGAAAAATAACACCAATCAATTTATCGGTGCTTTTATCATGAATGCCAACTGTTCAATTCAATTAAAAAATAGGAAATCAAAGATCGACTTTCCTTTTTACTTCACTTACAGTGTCTGTATATACAGTATTCTAATTATCCGCATTTGTTCATGTTGTTGCCTACGCCATCCGACTGAGTACTTCACCCCATCGCTGTCAAATCGTATTTTCGTATTACATGAAATTCACTTATTGACTTTGTTACGTAAAAATACAGGCTCGAAAATCATTTCAGGCAGAGTTCTAAAAGTTAGTGGATTATTTTGCGACGTTCACTCCACAAATGCAAAGCCGTATTTTGGTTTTACTTTAAATTCACGGTACCAGTAGGGGACTTTATTTGATAAAAAGGCAGGTGCGAGCTAAAAGATCAGCGTTTTAAGGTTATTTTCACGAATATTAATGGATTTTTTATTTATTCTGTTATGTAGGCTATGTATCTCTGCATTGTTCATCCCAGATAACTACATGTATACTTATGTAATAGATAAATTATATGTTTCTGCAGAAATTTTCGAGAATTCTTAAACTTTCACCACCCAACTTGCCTGAACATCATTTATTCTGTTCTTTTGAATTTCATTGTTTAATGTTAGTACATACCATATTCCAATGCCTCATTATAGGTTAAGACCTTTACCCTATTAAACGCGACCTTACACGACCTCGTATTAAAAACGATAAAATCGAATAGCTCAAGAAAATAATATTTAATTGGAAAGTCTTAACATACATTACATTCCTCTTACACCATTTGGACGGTGCAAGTGAGTTTGTCTAAAACGATACAATTACATATCTGTGTCTGTAAAAAAAAATTGACCACTACACAATTAATGGTAAAGCAGACAAATAAAATATAGAAAGGAATAAATTTATTGAAATTGTGTTTTTATTTTACCGGAACCACGTCGGTAAAGTCCAATCGCTTATACAACGTATCACTATCTCCTGTCAGATAAAGAAGTTGCGGCTCCATCAGATACAGTATCTTCCTTCGCTTATTCCTCGGAGATTGAACTAATGACACGGGTTGCCAAATGCATGTATATCTATTTTATTTTCATCGATATTGGCAAACGATGTTATTAGTCTATATTGAGTCTATAATTTAGCAAAAACGTATTTTAAAATGTTTACTTTATACTCGGAATTGGATACCCTACAATTGCGCTTTTCCTATACACAACTGACCTTTTTGAAATAATGGATTATATTATACTCAGATGGCTTTCCTTTTACTAGAGGTAAAAGGCACTTAAATCAAATAAGAAAATTTCGAGTGCATGATAGGAACATTTAAGTCCTCTTATCTGCAAACAGGCGCTAACGCATGTAGTTAATAACAGAGGTCGACAAAGCCATCGGTAATACAAGGTGACCGACTTCCTTTTTTAAGTTTTGAGCTGGGTCTTCAAAAAAAAAAAAAAAAAATATATATATATATATATATATATATATATATATATATATATATATATATATATATATATATATATATATATATATATATATATATTCAGTTTTTTATTGAGGCAAAATTTGTACAGTAGCTAGATATTTCTCTTATTTTTACTTTGATTTACTGTACAGTGACATTTGAGTACTATTTACTGCTGGACACGGTAGAATATGCAATGGGGGTGCCACTTGTAAAAAACACAGTTTGGCTATGCCATGTGGAGCTTCCAGTTTGGCTAGTTTCATGGGCACAATTTGTTATATTGCACCAACTAATGGTTAGAAGATGACTTAACGAGGCCATCAGATGGCAAATAATAGCACGATGGGTTCCTATTATTTGCCATCAGATGGCAAATAATAGGAACCCATCGTGCTGGGGTGCCAAAGAGGCAGATTGCAAGGCAATTAACTAAGAGTAGCGCCAAGTCAAGTGTCAAGTCAAGTGTCCAAGCTGGTAGCAAAATGGCGCCAAACTCGTCATGTATTGGACAAGCCACTTTCTGGTAGACCAATATTAACCGACGCAAGAGACGAAGATATCTGGTTCGATTATGCCATCAGAACCAGTTCATGTCGGCCAAACAACCGAGGAACATCTGGCCTGGATTAGGAAGAGCTTGAATCAGTAGGCAAACAGTCAACAGGCATCTTTTACAAGTCAAACTTCCATCTAAAAGACCTCGTCAAAAGCCACCGTCGACCAACAGACACAAGCAGATAAGATTCGCATGAGCCAAATACCGAGAAAGATGGAATCTCAGGACTGGGCGAAAGGTCCTGTGGACGGAGGAGACCAGATTCACTTTGATATATGCAGATGGTTTCAGGATGATTGTGTTCTTCCACGTGTTTAGGGTGGCGGAGTATCCGTCATGGTTTGGTGCGTATTCTCATGTGATGAAAAATTGCCACTGTACGTCGTTCAAGGGAGGTTCACTGGTCAACAATACAGAGACGAAATACCATTGGGGCGCATACAATCACACATTCAAGCAAATCCATGAAGAAAAATCATTTTTGTGCAGGACAATACGCCCATCCAGAAAGTATGGTCCGTGCAAGACACGCTGCAACAGCACGGTATCCCAAACTTAGATTGGCCTGCATATTCACCAACTCTCAATGTAATCGAACACGCTTAGAATATGATTGACATGGCAGTAAATGAGAGACAACCTCCAGTTAGAAACATTAGAGAGGTCTAGCAGGCAGTAATTAAAGAATGGAACCGGCTCCCAAAGCAAGATTGGCAGAATTTGGTGGCAAGTTGAAGGAGACAATGTGAAGCTGTTGTTCGAAACCAGGGAAGGCACACCCGATATTAATTGCATAATAGACGATTAATCATCTAATATCTACAGTCTTCTTCTATTAAAACTAATTCTTAGATGATTGAACTTTTTTTTCATAATCAGCTGTTTTAATCAATACGTACTTTTTGCTGTGTGAGCATACTTTTTTGACTCACGGTTTGGCATATTTTAGTAACGTTTGGTTAATAAAGTTATTTTGATTATTACAATAAGTTATGTGGTATATTTCTTTAACCGAAATATTCATTTTGAATAAGTTATTTATAAAATATGAAAGGAATATGCATAATCCCACTAACAAATGAAAAAATGATCATGATAGAAGAAACTTTTGAAAAAATCGGAGTGTTGCTTAACTTATGAGCATCAGTGTAATAGGACTCTCAGAGAACATCTGAAGCCACTGCATTCGAAGACCCTACTATAACTCGTGATAAATATTTTGTCACCCCCACATTTATTACCCCCCTCACACACACACACACACACACACACACACACTAAAAATACTTTCAGACAATCTTCTTTGGCCTTAAATATCGTTTGGACAAATCGGTTTATTAAAATTTTGTTAATAAGATCTTTCCTCTGGGACACCTCTTATCCTAAGGGGAGGCGATGTAAAACAACGCCCCTGTTGCCAGAAGCTATTGACCAACACTGCGTCCATTCAGCAGAACCCCATAATATTATGAGCACGCAACTGCCAATAAGCAGCTACTGCTTCACAAGTGAAATCACTGATGTATGGCACTGCAATTCGCTCAGTTTTGTCATCAGCGTCCATACTGCGAAAATGGCAATGGGCGTATTTTGTTAATGTTCGGATTGCAGGAGGTCGGTCGATTTGTTGGACAGGGAGCAAAAGCTCGGTTGAACATTCTAGGGCCCCGTTTCAAATGATACTTATTTTAATAGGCGACCTTAAATGTATTATTTGTGCATCTGAACATGCCCCGCGGTCACATCTTTATGAATAATTATCTTGCAACCCTAATTATCTTTCCCAATTTTCAAAATGATGATACCCTGTACCTCTTAATAAAACTGCCTGGTGGCATTTTTTGTATGGGAAACACATGATGGACTAAATTTATCATGACTAAGGTTATTTCTAAATTTTAATTTGAAACAGTGCAAAACATATAATCTAGAACGGGGACTGGACAAGCAATGATTCGTGGGTAGGAAAAAATTGCTTGTTGGAAATGGGATATAGCGCCAAAATCACCCTATAAATTACCAACAAAATTAAGGCAATATTAGGTATGTGTAGGCCAAAAACATTGTCAGCCAAAGTAAAATGAACTGCCATAGCACCGCATGGCCAGTAATGCCAATAGCTAACTACGTATATGCAGGCTTATATATATTGCTCAGAAAATATCTAAGATTGATTTTGTTGGTTGACCATCCGTATTTTTTCTGAGTTTAGTCAAACTTAATTGATTATGCTTACTGCACAAACTATCAGGATCCCTTACACACATACGCGCAAATGATGATATTTAAATAATAGAATAAAAAAAGAATTATACTAAAGTTGCCCATAACGTTAGAACCTAAAAATCTCCAGTCATTCACAAATAGGGTATGACAGTCTTAAATATCAGCCACGTTGTTTGTGATAGATGTCCTAGTGTACTCTTTTAAGAGAAATGCTACTTAATTGTTATGTATATCCCAGTGTTACTAGGTAAACACATTATGGTGTATTAGTCGAAAAAGATATTTGGAAAATCCAGGTTGATCTCATTCAATTATGTGCTCTCTACCAGAAAGAATCAGGAGGGAACTTGAAAAGAAAGAAACAACGATTTAAGCGTCTGATTAAGATGGATGTGACAGGCAACACGCCTGTAGTAATGGAATATCTCATATATTGCATTGAGTTAAACACATCCGTCTTAGTTCTTATGTACTCACAAAGAGATCCATTTCAAATACACATGGTATTTCAGAATTGATGTATGTTACACTTTTCAGGGTCCCAACGGATTCCATGAAAATTTTAACTTGGTTGTTTACCTGTGCAAGTGTATTGGATTTATTTCACTATTCTAAGTTGGTCTGGTGCTTTTTGAGAAATCCAAAATGGCCGTCATCAGCCAGAGAAACAGTGTCTTTCAAAAAATGGCTCTAAATACTGAATTTTATCATGTTTCTCTTAGTAATTCTTTTCAAAATTTCTATTTACTTTCTTCAACTTGTATGCACTTACTTTTGTATTGGAAAGCTTATGGTTATAGACTACAGCTTGGAAAGGAAACGAGAGCAAAACGTCATATTGAATCTAAATAAACCCAAGGTTTGTGGGTAATGGTACCTCAAAATGACGATCCTTCATAGTAAGACTGTTTTATCGGGACCTCTCGGCCGACTTCAAAATTCATTTTGATCTTTAAAAAAAGTTTAAGTTCGCATAGACAAAGATTAGTTGATGACCAGCGTAACCGCCCAGAAGAAATGGTTTGGTGACATTTATAATTTTTCGTCTTGTTGCCCGACTTGTACAGATAATAATATTCAACCACTTATTTAATCTTTGAAAGTGAAAGTAAACTTTGTTTTATTTGCCAAAATTGAATAAGATAATGGTTCCATACTGGGTAGGCAGGGATATACTAGTAGGCATAGGCGGTGTAATTGTTTAAAAAATCACACCATTTTTCAGTAAGGGCAGTTCTGGGAATCATTAGAATATCAGTATCAGAAATACAGACAGCTTTTCTGCTAAAAGTTACCGGTACTTGTGTGCATGAAAGCTATTAGCAGCCTCTCCCGCCAGTACTAAGAAAACGTAGCACCGACCCACCCCAGTGGCTTTAAATTTGAAATCAATCTTATGGCATCCAGTCGTATCATTTCTAGAGGAAAATAAGGAAACGCTGTTGGGTCACTCCACAAAAAGTGAACATTTTAATCACGTCAGAGATGCACACATTTTGTGTAATGTGTCACTATGAGGAATGAATAATATCCTTGTCATTTGAAATGACATGTAACTTACATTTTCGTACGCGCATTGCAGTGCAATTATGCAACACATTAATATCCCTCCAAGAAGTCGACAGCAGCTTACGTAACTACAGCACTTGACGATAAGCATTACCGATGTTCCACATACCGTACATTTTCCACCCAACCCATAAATATTCCGCGAATTACTACCACAAAACTTCTCCACACAAACACACATATATTTTCATGGAGAGTTGCCTAAAATCCTGGATAGCGTTTCTGGTTTTCACGATATAGCGAACCCTGTATATTCCTCCACCATCTTACATTCAATTGTTTTGCAAACACGCTATGAAGATCAACGCCAAAAGTCTCGCCACTTAGCGTAAATTCAAGCGAGATTTCGTTAGATCTGGAGGAAAGTGGAGTCATGAATAATGCAGACTAGCGAGTGCGGAGCAGCAAAAATAAAGGACAGAATTCCACAATTTTAGTGGTCCATTTTTGTACATGTATTTCTTTAAAGCGACATTCCTGTAGCAAAGAGTTTCATATTTATTGCTTAGAAGTTAACCCCACCTCACACGGATTCCGGCATGTTTTTAGTCTGTTGCTTTCCGAAAGTACGCGAATGTTGTTAAATTAATGGCGTCGCAGGTATTTACAGACATTCTATTTATTTTTTAAATATCTATTTATATGAAACCTAAAACGTAGGGGAGACCGGGGCTAGTTGGACCACGGGGTAAGTTGGCCCCCCATCAAGTCTCTTTAATAAACTTACTTTAAGATGCTAAATTATTTCATTTGGACTCACTGCCTACGCTTTCTTAGCACTCTTGGATACGGTCACTTTACAAAATGATGTGATCAATTCTTTTACCCCATAGTTACTTTGTCATAAATTGATGGGGGGCCAACTTACCCCTGGGTCCAACTAGCCCTGGTCTCCCCTAATATAAAGAATACTTTTAATTGCCTAATTGGCATTTTCTAGGAATTTATAGTCTCTAAGACTAACAAACCAAAGCTACACACGTGATATGGTTTTGTAACGATGCACAAATAGCGTTTGATGTCACCGTGATGTCTGTGCTCGGTGTATCGCCTTTGGCAAGCTAACTTCATCTGATTGTTCGACTCGCAGTTTGTCATAGCTTCCAGTAAGCGCGCAGGTCCTAAGCGCCCTGTTGTTTTTGGCGTAGGCCTTATTTCTTTTTAAAAACTTTGTCACACTACTGGTATTAACTTTTTTGGTTCACATTCTCGATAAATATTAATTTTGCATTTTATCAGCGTTTTATATGGATTATTTGATCAATACCCTACATATCAAATACTTTTCCATTAACCAGTGAGTTTGAGTATGATGATGTGGGTGCACGAGTCTGCTTGCTTTTAATGTGATGCTCAAATCATAATGAAATGAAGATTTTGCATGCGTGCTTGCAAACAAAACCAGAAGAGCAAACAACACTTTTATCTTCTAAAAAGAAAGCAAGTTATAAAACAGTCATTAGTATTCACATCTTGTCCAGTTTCATCAACACTGGAAAGCGCTATCCAAAAAATAGCACTGTCTAAAATATATCCCCTGAACAGTTATTCTTTGGGTAAATTAATGTTACGCTACACACATTTCTTGTCTCATATATTGCTAACCAGCGCTCAAAATGGCTGCTATAATGAGGATAATTGTCCAGAGGATAACAATTAATTTTATTCAATGGATAGTGTAATTTATATGATTGCGCTATCCATTGTTGATGACGCTGGGCCCTGAATGACAAGCAAGCAGAATATAGGGGAGACCGAGGCTAGTTGGACCCAGGGGTAAGTTGGCCCCCCATCAATTTATGACAAAGTAACTATGGGGTAAAAGAATTGATCACATCATTTTGTAAAGTGACCGTATCCAATAGTGCTAGGAAAGCGTCGGCAGTGAGTCCAAATGAAATAATTTAGCATCTTAAAGTAACTTTATTAAAGAGACTTGATGGGGGGCCAACTTACCCCGGGGTCCAACTAGCCCCGGTCTCCCCTAAAAAGGTACTTACCTGAATTCTGGATCTTGTCATGTCCTGTTTGAAGGACGTCCTGTCTTTATTCACCCTTTCTTTCATTGTATTGCGCTTAATGCTATCGGCTGCAAGCCCACGATTTGTACTGAGAAACAAAATTCTCCCTATTAAACAATAGAGAACTGCTGTCACGGCCAACGGTATGATATAAAATAAAACAAGGTCCACGAAGTAGTAGGCAGCATACCGACCTCTGTCCAGTTTGAAGGTACACACTTGAAGCACTGAACTGTCCCCTGTAGGGACCTGTATTTCGGTTAATCCAAACCACGGAGAGTTATAGAAGATACTAAATATCCATAGGCCAATGATCAGTTTCTTTGCTCGGCTTACTGTACACATTGCATGCGCCTTCATCGGGTGACATATGGCTATGTATCTTTCTATGGTGAATGCAGTAATGGACAAGGCAGACGCATTTATTCCCAAATAATTCAAGAAAGTTAACAAAGCACAACAAACCGTGCCGTAAGGAAAGTGATTTGCGGCCCAAAACATTCCAACAGTATGAGGCAATGTCGCCGATATAAGAACCAGACAGTCAGCCAAGGCTAAGCTTACCAAGTAGCAGTTAGTTGTGCTGTGCATTGTCTTTGTACGTGCAACGACGACGATCACCAGTAGGTTGCCCAGGAATCCAACGGTAAAGATTATGACACCCATGATTACCGAAATAATGACATACGGTAAGGGATAGTAGAATGGAAGTGTCACATTTGTCACGCTTTCATTGGAGACACATAAGGAGATATTGTTATTCCAGTTGCTCTCAGTACCGTTCAAAAAGCTTCCCTGATCCATGGAGGATTGAGGCGGTAACCCACTCGGTGATTGAGCCATGTTTGATGTTATCTAGCCATTTATATGCTAGAAAGTCGTTCCAGATGGCATACCATAAAGTCACTTAAATTAATTTTGACAAATTCAACAAGATAATACATTCTTTGGATGATTCAGGTGATAAACTTCGTGTGCCATTCACTGCTCAAATATAGTAATGGGGATTGGAAGATGCTCAGCCACTTTTAAGTTATCTTGTGTCCCTCAAGAGTATCGTGTTTAACAACTACAGCAGCCACATATATAATTTATGCAATCTCCACGAACACTGTGTGGTTTTGTGCATCAGAAAACTTTCCTTGAAACAGGCATCGAGTTGCTTCCGACGTCACGTAAAAAGTCATCCTCCCACTCTTAGTGAAACGTCATCCAACCAGTAGTTCCCGCCTTTCAACAAGTCGTTTTCTACTGAGGAAATTTGGTCAACACCCCACGTAAAGTCTTTCTCGTCGCTTCGACTACGTAACACGAAAACAATCCGGTTTTGCGTATTGCGCACCGTTTTCTACGTTAATTTCAGTTTTTCAGCTTCCTCTCATTTTGGAACTCGCATTTGACAACGCACTTATATACGCAACGACACTGTGATCCATGGTGTGGCTGCAAGCATTTCTGATCTTTTGTCAAAACAAATTACATACAATGCTAAAACAAGATGGTAGTATTCAAATATATAACACCCTTTGGCGAGTTATGTGACAGTTCCAGTGTTGTGACAGATTATATCCCGTGTAGCGCCAACCCGTTCAATGAGTGCCAATGAATGTTTGTCGCTTTAAACTTCCCCCTGCTGCACACAAGCATCAAAACATAAAGTCGTAATATCCCCGCTACATAGACAGCTGTTCACTAAATAAATTAACGTAAAAGACTTCATATCTTACACGATGTAAGACTAATACGGTAATGAATTATTCACAGGAAAAGCAGATGTATTCTCTTACTAAGGATGTCAAAAGTGTGAACAGCATATGTAGCTCATCACTGCGTTTTAATTTATTATCCAGAGAACGCGGTAAATCAAAGATTCAACGCGGGCACTGTGACCTTGTCCTTGTAATAATCATATTATTGAGATAACACCCTATAAAAGAGTTTCGATGCTATCGATTCGTTTTTTTTCTATTCCTCATGTTCAGTATATATAGATATCTAACTTCTTACAATCAACAGGCATGATAACCTTAACGAATCTTTTTTACATTTGAGGTGATTTTTTCAATGATTTTGATAAAATGATGAGAGGAAAACAGAAAAGAAAATGAGAGAGGAAAAAAGTAACCCTTTTCTTTGTCATTTAAGTATTGCTTGTGTAGCCTGAATTACAGCGCGTCTGTTAAAACATATGCCAAAAAGCAAATGTACAGCTTTGATTGGTATGCAGACCGTGCTTACCGTGTACCATAAGGTTTATATGACGACGCCAATTGTATATAATCAAAGCTCCAGAAGAATATTTGGTTGCGATAGAATTTCGTTTATGGTGAAATTGATGCGAAGTAGTGCATTAATTTTGCAAAAATGCTGGTTTACAGTAACGTGGTGAAAATTGCATTAACGCAGTTTCTAGGATGGAATATGGTGCGGGTATTCTGATAGGGCAAAAATCGTACATACAAATTTCATTAAACAAACCACTTTAATATAACTTTTGCTTTAAAACGAACTGCTTTCAATATTAATGATTTCCCTTTTAACAGTTTAGCTGTTAAAAGCGTGGCGCAAAAGGCCATTTTAGAATATGAATTATTCCGACAAGTCACGAATCTATGTAATGCAACGCCACAAAAGAGCACTAGTGTCACGTTTAAATTAACAATTCAACTCTAACAGAATTTCATAACAGTACTTCTATTTTATCCTTTTTTTCGTTAACAGGATGAGCATGTAAGAAGAAAAAAAAGCCAAAGCAACTTGAACTGCTAGGTAACGCTAGCATGCATTTATAACGCTTCCCGTGGCAAAACAGTGCATGGCCTCAAATTCATGTATTAAGACATCAAATGATCGTTGAGTACTTTGATGTGTGTGCTCGGTAATTGCCTGTGAATACTTAAAAGGTGCAATATAAACCAAATCCGAAGCGGGGCCTTGCAATTGATGCCACAGTGCACGTATACGTGTAGGTCATTAGGAATAATGTAGCGCCACCTTTTGCCGATAAAGAGTAAAGGTACATAACGTGCCTCAACAAGTATCAGTAGAGACATACACAAGTATGAAATATCTGAATTATTTTTCTCTCGGATTGTTTAGTAAACATCGTTTTTCTAAATCTCAGTGTTGCTGCTTTTGATTATTGCGACGGATAAGTTACAGCTAAAAAATCCAATAAGCATAAAGAATTCCTCGAAAAAGATTTGCTCGAAAGTATAAAGATAATCGCAAAAGATAACACTTAAAGTTTTCTCAGGTCAATGGATGCTGGTAGGGCAGTTCAAGCAATCAGGCAGTGAGGTTAGTGAGTGCCAACGGCGCCACTTCCGTCAATCAAGTTTGTCATCTACGCACTTAATCGATGCTGACAGCAAAGCTATAGAGAAAAATTACTGCGTTATTAGCTCTAATTAGCGACGCTCATTAACGGTTTGGAATCCCATGGGAATAAATTGAACAAAAAGATAAGCGAAAGGCTGTAAATGGGAACAGCATACCACTTATGTGAAAATGATGATTATATTATACCATATAACCTATTGCTTTGTTGCTTTTATAGATCAACAAAGCATCTGGTCTAATTGACTTATCTTTAAATCATTTACAACGTGACATTTTTTTTCGATTTATGATAAGCGGTCTCCACAATTTATCTTAGAAGCTTCTATTTCAAGTCGGTCAATACGGCTAGGAAAAAGGACTGTAGTTTTACGTGTTCCGCAGTTTTGGACTCCACCATTATATTCCGTACATTCTTAGAATTTACATGCATAAATGGGTGAATGTGAAGAAGGGGGGACAAAGCAATGACGACACTACACTTATGCTAGGACAGGACATACAATTTGGGTCCTTGACTTCAGTCTTCCCATTGACAAGATGGAGTTGGGGTCAACAGTGTTTATACTGCCGATTTGTAAAAACGATGTTTGGTGTTTTTGTTTGAAGATGCAACTCCAAAGGACCGTTCCCATAACCCCATTGCACTGGCTGGATCGATCTAACTTGGCGGGGATTCTCGCTAACTGCATTCAGTGTAAGCGGCTGAACTGTCTGGCGCGTCTACACAGGCTGCTAGGAGGTAATTAACGATAGTCAATCTCCCCCCCCCCCCACCACCACCCAGTTACTCAAAGGGCATGTCAGATAATAAAGTTGCTTATATTGAAAGCACTTTAAATAGTGAGAAGCCCCGCAGAGTAAGATCGATTCAGCTAAAACGATGGGTTTATGGGAACGCAGTCTAAGACTTGACTGGCTCATAACATTTAAAAGTATAGGCGGCGTTATCATTAAAGATATGGTTTAGTAATATACAGTATCTTAGATCAAGATCTACGCACATGGCATGGAAACCATGGGAGACCGATGTGAAAATATGATATTAAGTAATTATCACGCTCATGATTTTATTATTTCATTGAGCATGATAAACGTAAAATCAGAGTACGGTTTGCATAAAAAAAAATCAAGTTAAAACTGTACCTTTAGGCCTTTTAAAATATCAAATGTGACAGCGTCTATTATAAAGTAAAATGAACATTGGAACTTGTGCTGTTGGTACATTCTTTATTTGTTTAAGCAAAAAAGAAAAAAAACTTTCATATCGTTATCATATCAATAAATGAAGGTTGTATGATTAAATTTCATATGTTAGTGAGACTGGGTTCCCATCCCTAGATTGATCCATGGACCTTATTAGAGAAGGACAAGTAACGCGGAGCAAGATCAAAGGATAATCGGCTTAGCGCAAGCTCTTCGCGAAACGATGTGCGTTCGGATCACGTGACCTCCCGTACAGGTAGCGAGCATATCGCGGCTGTTGCTGGCTTTTTGTGTCATTTGGGCAGGTAGTTCGCGACAACGCGAGTCAATCTTTCGGGTGGATGAGACAATAAAATTATAGAGATAAAGTATACGTACAATTTGTTCTGTCAATTTTGAAACTATGTGAGAATTTGATATGTTTATTCATGGAGGAATTCAAAATGCCCTATGTGGTAAAGGCAATCTTGTTTGTTGTCGTAAAATGAGCATTCAAAATTGTACAATTGTAGTGTAGTATACTTGTTTTCAACTATGATCCGATTGAAAAATATTTTTAGTGTCAAACTTTTCTCTCTATGTGAGAAATTAGCCTGAGACGCGGCAATAATGAAACCTTCAATCGTGTCTTGAAGTAAAATGACGCAATTCCTCTCCGATTTATTCAACTCGCTGACATCGTTTTAGGTCTGGTATTTTTTACGTACGGTTTAGATAAAGGTGGCATTTACACTGCTGTGTGCTATATGAATAGGTTTATGTTACTTGCTTAAGTGAGCCCGAATTATAGTAATGATAATTAATATTTTTTAAATTCAATATGGGCTCTCGTTGCAATAGGGCACCACACACGCATTCGTGACCCACAAAAACGCACCTGTGGGTCTTTTAATATTTTTTCATCAAAGTTGACATTAACACTGCCCTAAAGTATATATATATTTACACATTACCGGCGATGGTCTGCTCCAGTCTGAGAATGATAATTATTATTTTTTAACTTTCAGTATGGGCTCTCGGTGCAATATGACACCACACACGCATTTGTTACGCACAAAAACGCACCTGTGGGCCTTTTAATATTCTTTTTTCAAAGTTGACATTAACACTGCTCTGAAGTATATATATATTTACACATTACCGGCGATGGTCTGCTCCAGTCTGAGAATGATAATTATTATTTTTTAACTTTCAATATGGGCTCTCGTTGCAATATTGCACCACACACGCATTCGTTACGCACAAAAACGCGCCTGTGGGCCTTTTAATATTCTTTTATCAAAGTTGACATTAACACTGCTCTGAAGTATATATATATTTACACATTACCGGTTACGGTCTTCTCCACTTTGAAAATGAAAATTAATAGTTTTTCATCTTTAAATTGGAGTCCCTAAACAGCATAGAGACGATTGACCAACATCCTCATTGGTCTTTTAATTCAAATATAAATGTGGACATGTACACATGCAAACTTCGTGAATATAATTACTTGGGTAATGGTCATAAAAGTGGATCTTGATCACATTTGTGATTTTAGTCTCACCTCTGTAATTGGCTTGCTACATGTACCGGTACATTGCATTGTCTTGTTATCAGATACGTTTGGATAGCACCTACCTGGCTTTATTAGTCAACATGCTTTTAAACCAGTTATATATAAGTTCGGCATATATCAATACAATCTTGGAAACGGTAACAAGTAAGACAAAGGCCAGAGCCCGTTTTAATTAGGTAACAGGAAAAAGAAACTGTAAACCCGAAACAAATTTCCACTTGTTGACGCAAGTCTATGTGCTAGCAATTACAAGATGGAGGCAATGCTGTGTCATAGCAACCACGAGGGACCGCGAGAAATTGCGTTATCCATGCAATAGAACAAAAGGATTTCAATGAGTCACAGCGCGCGCTACCTTGATAATAAGTTGTTCAGGTTCCCGTGGAGTTATCAAAACAGCTTATCTGAGACAATGGGCGAATGTTTACCCGAACGCACAGAGCTTCAAAGGAAGATAGCGCGTTTCTCGTCCTTCTCTCATTATGTCCATGATTGATCTAACAGGATCGGTCCATCTCCACGGGGTCCTTAACTAAATTGCTTTCAGCCCAAGCGGCTTAGACGTCTAAAGCTACTAAACGCTTGTTAATTACCCCCTATCAGCCTCAACAGGCGTGACAGACATCTAAGCCGCCCTAGTTCATTGCAATTAAGCGAGAATCCCCTCGGAGATAGTTCGATCCAAAGTTAGTACGATATAGTCTCTGGGAATGGTCTCAAAGTAACTCTGACTTTTTCTCGTGTGTGTGTGGCATTGCACGGGCTATATTGGTGTAATAAATTGAAATTTGCACAAGTGTTATCTGTTTACTTAGCTCCTGAAGGTCGCTTAGGGTTTCGAAAACAGGTTATTGATCTAATCCCAGAAGTACGATCACTTGAACTAAAATTGGAGCTTTCATTACCGTATAATGAAGATCGCCCTTGTATAAATAAAATTGTTAAATACGCCTCAAGTAAAATAATGAAGGAAGATTAAAGCTATTAGCTCCATATTAATTGAACTGCGTGGACAATTAGCTTTCAAACTTTTGGAGCACGTTTACTTTCAGGCTGATTACATCGACATGTTTTGGCAATGATTAGTTCTTTTTTCATTCAGCTTTAAATTCACATTTGTCTTAACGGACTAAAAATTCATTCGTAGACGTACTCCCTCGGGATTAAAATGATCACAAATGTGAAAACCTGTCTAAGTAAGGACACTATGGTAAGGACAATATGGTTAAAAACGAAAATCTATAAAATGCAAGAATCGACGAATCTCTTGAATTTGCCCACTGTGTTGTTGTTTCGGGTCTGTTTCGAAATTTCTGGATCTTGTTTTGGATAATGGGCCATATACATTAAAAATTGAAACTTTCTTGTATATAATTAATGGCGTTTGAAGATCCAAAACTAAACTAAAATGTGTAATGTGAAAAAGCAATTAGATAAAGCTTTCACCAAAACATGAAATGTTAGTCAATCTAATGTATTCAAAACTTCTATATATGCCAATATTATCAGGCCTCAGTTACCAAGTTTGATAATTTTCAAGAAGTTTGGACTCCCAGACTCTCAACAATTGTCCCAAGTAAGGTCTACGGTATGGTTACTATCAACATGTATCATGCTCTATACTCTTTTAAGTTTGGATTAATGATAGAATTCTTATTTTGGCTTCTTCAACTTTGTTTGTGAGACAGTTGGTTTGCGAACCCGGAAGCGCAAGAGGAGGGTTGTGCACAGGGCCAGTGTGACATAAATGTTTATCCACTCTTTAAAAAATAGTTATGTTTTTCCACATTACCTTCTTTAATTTTGAAGGTGTCATTATATTTAATCGATTCATTATTCATTCATCAATATACGTTATCATTTTGTTTTTCACCATTATTATTATTATTATTATTTGCATCGTAACTATAGTGACTAAATTGTTCGTTTTCACCATTAAAACCAAAATTTCTCCTTCATTTGTAGTTGATTCCGCATGAGAAGTATGGGAACATTAGTGTGATTTTTTTTTAATCGAAGGGGGGCGGGGGGGGGGGGGAGTCAAGACCCCCTGACCCCCCCTCTAAATCCGCCATTGTTTTATCATGAATTTCTTCAAGTATTTGTTTGTGAGTCTAGTTAGTAGGGCTGTATGAGATGTCAGATTAGTGTTGAGTGGTATTTGCGTGACACTGTTTATCAGCTGAAAAGCTCACTGAACATCTGCTGTTCGTTGGATTTAGTGCTGAATGTTGTTGTTGTGACACGTGTCATGTGACAGTAGAGATGCGCATCCCGGACTGAATGTGCTTGTTATAATATATACCCTCTGTTAAGTAAGGGGAACCCTGAATTAATGTTTCTGACAAGTAGGACTTTTGGATAAGCAGATTTTACTGAGTTTAACCTGTCACAAGTAAATCTGGTATGAGATAGGGGCGCTTCTCATGATGTACCAATAAAGGATAAATTAATGAGATATGTGATTTGGCTAAGGCAGAACGAACATGCACGAGTACGTGCATGTAATTCTAAAACGATGTCGGTGACCCTCCATTTCTACGAATTCACTTTTCCTTTAAAAATGTGTTAAAACTAGTATCTTATTCATAAACAACACTAAGATACCATCTATACGGTTGACTTCTCTTCTACAAATTTAAGGAGCTCAGTAAAAATGAGGGAATAAGCATTGTAAATTAAGACAGTGGACAAACCGACAATTTGATCATAAGGCCTATAACATATTTGGATTAAAATTTTTTTTGACAATACAAATATTGAAATCAATAATTAAGAAAATGATGCTTCTGGCCTTCAAATTAATTTTGTTAAAATGTAGATAAGCCAAATTGACGATGCTTACGATTAAAATGAACATGAAGTACATGGTAGCGTATGTATAAGGATAGTAATAATATGCATGTATATGGACGAAAGACGTATAATATTTAGAAGTCAGCTATCTATAATTCCTCCACGTTTAAACAAATACCTTGGGGGGAGTTTCTCTCCTAAGCAAAATTTTAGGCTTGTTGCAAATTGTGGCCTCAAATTTGCTGGAAATTTGCATGACGGCATTTAAATGAGGTAATGTAAATGAGGTATTGTTTTAAATGGATTTAAATGGAAATGTTTTCAAAGGATATGAAAACTTCTTGCAAACTTGGCCCAAACTTCAGATGCTCTTGCAAATTTTCAGCAAATTTGCAGCAACAATTTTTTTCTTGCAACAACTTACAAACAGTTTCTTGCAAACTTTCTGTCATAAGCTGAAAATACCCCAAGGTATTTGGTTAAATTAATTTTTGTGGAAGAATAATATATAATTGCTCTTCATAAGCCTATAATTCACAATTATTTTTGCTTAAAAGATGAAAAATACACACATTTTCTAAGAATTGTCACTAATAAAAAGACGTACAATATTTGCTTGATACCAAGTTATATAGTGGCGAAGTATGTATCTTTTTTAAAAGATGTTTCCCTATACATGTATAGAAAAAAACATTGTCCCATTGTCCTTGTGTTATGTTAAAGCTGTATATACACGCTATATGCATTATCTCTCTAAAGCAGTCATTCTCCTCGTCATCTTGATTATTAACGAAGCTGCTCCCAGTTCCATCTTGACAAAGCGAGACACTAACAATTGAGCTCATCCTCTGGATTATTGAATTAATAATTCCACAGACAGTTTTTTATTTAAATACTTCCATACCGTCAAATTTTCGGCTGTACTCAAGAGCCTTCCTCAGGACAAACTGGTAATTGCGTTTATTTTCCCGCGTACATATACGTGTATATGATAAGCACGGACACAAATTGAATCCCAGAAAACACCGTGGTAAAACATTCAAAATAACTACATGTATACCTCAATCCTACTTGTGTGGAGAACAAAGTATCTATAGAGATGTCATGCATGTGGTGTGTTGCAACAGCGTAGTGCCAGTCGTATTGGGAGCACAGCAACCTAGAGAATTAAACGTTAGCGTTAAAAAGGAACACTTATGGATACATCCAAAATTCTAAAGCAAGCATTGTAGACGAAAAATAACATTGATACCAATACAAACAGTACTCAACTAGTTGTTTTGAGCTACTTCGGCCTTTACAAAATAGACTCTATTTTTGATTAGATTTATAAAACGTATTAAATCCTACTTACCGTAGCAAGCTATACACGCCTTTCTAAAAGCCTCTCGGAACTTCGTAGACATGATGTTGTAGATGATAGGATTGATGGCACTGTTCACAGAGATCAAGTGTCGGCAAAACATCAGGAACCATATGCTATCAAACCGAACTGCGGCAACAGAATTATAGACCACAAGAGCTCGGTATGGCAGCCAAAGTAGAGCAAACAACACCACGACGACGATCAACATCTTCAGCACCTACAAAAATATATACGCTACATGGAGTAGGAAGGACCTATCATATCATTCTGAAGAACAAAAAAATCATTGCTTATGGCAATTTCGCAATGACTTGGTTTTATTTTGGTACATTCTGGCTACTACATGTAAAAGATGTGNCATTGCAGTGCAATTATGCAACACATTAATATCCCTCCAAGAAGTCGACAGCAGCTTACGTAACTACAGCACTTGACGATAAGCATTACCGATGTTCCACATACCGTACATTTTTTACCCAACCCATAAATATTCCGCGAATTACTACCACAAAACTTCTCCACACAAACACACATATATTTTCATGGGGAGTTGAGTAAAATCCTGGATACCGTTTCTGGTTTTCACGATATAGCGAACCCTGCATATTCCTCCACCATCTTACTTTCAATTGTTTTGCAAACACGCTATGAGGATCAACGCCAAAAGTCTCGCCACTTAGCGTAAAATCAAGCGAGATTTCGTTAGATTTGGAGGAAAGTGGAGTCATGAATAATGCAGACTAGCGAGTGCGGAGAAGCAAAAATAAAGGACAGAATTCCACAATTTTAGTGGTCCATTTTTGTACATGTATTTTTTTAAAGCGACATTCCTGTAGCAAAGAGTTTCATATTTATTGCTTAGAAGTTAACCCCACCTCACAGGGATTCCGGCATGTTTTTAGTCTGTTGCTTTCCCGAAAGTACGCGAATGTCGTTAAATTAATGGCGTCGCAGGTATTTACAGACATTCTATTTATTTTTTAAATATCTATTTATATGAAACCTAAAACGTAGGGGAGACCGGGGCTAGTTGGACCACGGGGTAAGTTGGCCCCCCATCAAGTCTCTTTAATAAAGTTACTTTAAGATGCTAAATTATTTCATTTGGACTCACTGCCTACGCTTTCTTAGCACTCTTGGATACGGTCACTTTACAAAATGATGTGATCAATTCTTTTACCCCATAGTTACTTTGTCATAAATTGATGGGGGGCCAACTTACCCCTGGGTCCAACTAGCCCCGGTCTCCCCTAATATAAAGAATACTTTTAATTACCTAATTGGCATTTTCTAGGAATTTAAAGTCTCTAAGACTAACAAACCAAAGCTACACACGTGACATGGTTTTGTAACGATGCACAAAATAGCGTTTGATGTCACCGTGATGTCTGTGCTCGGTGTATAGCCTTTGGCAAGCTAACTTCATCTGATTGTTCGGCTGGCAGTTTGTCATAGCTTCCAGTAAGCGCGCAGGTCCTAAGCGCCCTGTTGTTTTTGGCGTAGGCCTTATTTCTTTTTAAAAACTTTGTCACACTACTGGTATTAACTTTTTTTGGTTCACATTCTCGATAAATATTAATTTTGCATTTTATCAGCGTTTTATATGGATTATTTGATCATTACCCTACATATCAAATACTTTTCCATTAACCAGTGAGTTTGAGTATGATGATGTGGGTGCACAAGTCTGCTTGCTTTTAATGTGATGCTCAGATCATAATGAAATGAAGATTTTGCATTCGTGCTTGCAAACAAAACCAGAAGAGCAAACAACACTTTTATCTTCTAAAAAGAAAGCAAGTTATAAAACAGTCATTAGTATTCAAATCTGGTCCAGTTTCATCAAAACTGGAAAGCGCTATCCAAAAAATGTCTAAAATATATGTCCCCTGAACAGTTACCCTTTGGGTAAATTAATGTTACTCTACACACATATCTTGTCTCATATATTGCTAACCAGCGCTCAAAATGGCTGCTATAATGAGGATAATTGTCCAGAGGATAACAATTAATTTTATCCAATGGATAGTGTAATTTATAGGATTGTGCTATCCATTGTTGATGACGCTGGGCCCTGAATGATGAGCAAGCAGAATATAGGGGAGACCGGGGCTAGTTGGACCCAGGGGTAAGTTGGCCCCCCATCAATTAATGACAAAGTAACTATGGGGTAAAAGAATTGATCACATCATTTTGTAAAGTGACCGTATCCAATAGTGCTAAGAAAGCGTCGGCAGTGAGTCCAAATGAAATAATTTAGCATCTTAAAGTAACTTTATTAAAGAGACTTGATGGGGGGCCAACTTACCCCGTGGTCATATTAGCCCCGGTCTCCCCTTAAAAAGGTACTAACCTGAATTCTGGATCTAGTCATGTCCTGTTTGAAGGACGTCCTGTCTTTATTCACCCTTTCTTTCATTGTATTGCGCTTAATGCTATCGGCTGCAAGTCCACGATTTGTACTGAGAAACAAAATTCTCCCTATTAAACAATAGAGAACTGCTGTCACGGCCAAAGGTATGATATAAAATAAAACAAGGTCCACGAAGTAGTAGGCAGCATACCGACCTCTGTCCAGTTTGAAGGTACACACTTGAAGCACTGAACTGTCCCCTGTAGGGACCTGTATTTCGGTTAATCCAAACCACGGAGAGTTATAGAAGATACTAAATATCCATAGGCCAATGATCAGTTTCTTTGCTCGGCTTACTGTACACATTGCATGCGCCTTCATCGGGTGACATATGGCTATGTATCTTTCTATGGTGAATGCAGTAATGGACAAGGCAGACGCATTTATTCCCAAATAATTCAAGAAAGTTAACAAAGCACAACAAACCGTGCCGTAAGGAAAGTGATTTGCGGCCCAAAACATTCCAACAGTATGAGGCAATGTCGCCGATATAAGAACCAGACAGTCAGCCAAGGCTAGGCTTACCAAGTAGCAGTTAGTTGTGCTGTGCATTGTCTTTGTACGTGCAACGACGACGATCACCAGTAGGTTGCCCAGGAATCCAACGGTAAAGATTATGACACCCATGATTACCGAAATAATGACATACGGTAAGGGATAGTAGAATGGAAGTGTCACATTTGTCACGCTTTCATTGGAGACACATAAGGAGATATTGTTATTCCAGTCGCTCTCAGTACCGTTCAAAAAGCTTCCCTGATCCATGGAGGATTGAGGCGGTAACCCACTCGGTGATTGAGCCATGTTTGATGTTATCTAGCCATTTATATGCTAGAAAGTCGTTCCAGATGGCATACCATAAAGTCACTTAAATTAATTTTGACAAATTCAACAAGATAATACATTCTTTGGATGATTCAGGTGATAAACTTCGTGTGCCATTCACTGCTCAAATACAGTAATGGGGATTGGAAGATGCTCAGCCACTTTTAAGTTATCTTGTGTCCCTCAAGAGTATCGTGTTTTGACAACTACAGCAGCCACATGTATAATTTATGCAATCTCCACGAACACTGTGTGGTTTTGTGCATCAGAAAACTTTCCTTGAAACAGGCATCGAGTTGCTTCCGACGTCACGTAAAAATTCATCCTCCCACTCTTAGTGAAACGTCATCCAACCAGTAGTTCCCGCCTTTCAACAAGTCGTTTTCTACTGAGGAAATTTGGTGAATACCCCACGTAAAGTCTTTCTCGTCGCTTCGACTACGTAACACGAAAACAATGCGGTTTTGCGTATTGCGCACCGTTTTCTACGTTAATTTCAGTTTTTCAGCTTCCTCTCATTTGGGAACTTGCATTTGACAACGCACTTAAATATGCAACGACACTGTGTTCCATGGTGGTATGGCTGCGAGCATTTCTGATCTTTTGTCAAAACAAATTACATACAATGCTAAAACAAGATGGTAGTATTCGAATACATAACACCCTTTGGCGAGTTATGTGACAGTTCCAGTGTTGTGACAGATTATATCCCGTGTAGCGCCAACCCGTTCAATGAGTGCCAATGAATGTTTGTCGCTTTAAACTTCCCACTGCTGCACACAAGCATCAAACCATAAAGTCGTAATATCCCCGCTACATAGACAGCTGTTCACTAAATAAATTAACGTAAAAGACTTCATATCTTACACGATGTAAGACTAATACGGTAATGAATTATTCACAGGAAAAGCAGATGTATTCTCTTACTAAGGATGTCAAAAGTGTGAGCAGCATATGTAGCTCATCACTGTGTGAATTTATTATCTAGAGAGCGCGGTAAATCAAAGATTCAACGCGGGCACTGTGACCTTGTCCTTGTAATAATCATATTGTTGAGATAACACCCTAGAAAAGAGTTTCGATGCTATCGATTCGTTTTTTTTTCTATTCCTCATGTTCAGTATATACAGATATCTAACTTCTTACAATCAACAGGCATGATAACCTTAACGAATCTTTATTACATTTGAGGTGATTTTTTCAATGATTTTGATAAAATGATGAGAGGAAAACAGAAAAGAAAATGAGAGAGGAAAAAAGGTACCCTTTTCTTTGTCATTTAAGTATTGCTTGTGTAGCCTGAATTACAGCGCGTCTGTTAAAACATATGCCAAAAAGCAAATGTACAGCTTTGATTGGTATGCAGACCGTGCTTACCGTGTATCATAAGGTTTATATGACGACGCCAATTGTATATAATCAAAGCTCCAGAAGAATATTTGGTTGCGATAGAATTTCGTTTATGGTGAAATTGATGTGAAGTAGTGCATTAATTTTGCAAAAATGCTGGTTTACAGTAACGTGGTGAAAATTGCATTAACGCAGTTTCTAGGATGGAAAATGGTGCGGGTATTCTGATAGGGCAAAAATCGTACATACAAATTTCATTAAACAAACCACTTTAATATAACTTTTGCGTTAAAACGAACTGCTTTCAATATTAATGATTTCCCTTTTAACAGTTTAGCTGTTAAAAGCTTGGCGCAAAAGGCCATTTTAGAATATGAATTATTCCGACAAGTCACGAATCTATGTAATGCAACGCCACAAAAGAGCACTAGTGTCACGTTAAAATTAACATTTCAACTCTGACAGAATTTCATAACAGTACTTCTATTTTATCCTTTTTTTTCGTTATCAGGATGAGCATGTAAGTAGAAAAAAAGCCACAGCAACTTGAACTGCTAGGTAACGCTAGCATGCATTTATAACGCTTCCCGTGGCAAAACAGTGCATGGCCTCAAATTCATGTATTTAGACATCAAATGATCGTTGAGCACTTTGATGTGTGTGCTCGGTAATTGCCTGTGAATACTTAAAAGGTGCAATATAAACCAAATCCGAAGCGGGGCCGTGCAATTGATGCCACAGTGCACGTATACGTGTAGGTCATTAGGAATAATGTAGCGCCACCTTTTGCCGATAAAGAGTATAGGTACATAACGTGCCTCAACAAGTATCAGTAGAGACATACACAAGTATGAAATATCTGAATTATTTTTCTCTCGGATTGTTTAGTAAACATCGTTTTTCTAAATCTCAGTGTTGCTGCCTTTGATTATTGCGACGGATAAGTTACAGCTAAAAAATCCAATAAGCATAAAGAATTCCTCGAAAAAGATTTGTTCGAAAGTATAAAGATAATCGCAAAAAGATAACACTTTAAGTTTTCTCAGGTCAATGATGCTGGTAGGGCAGTTCAAGCAATCAGGCAGTGAGGTTAGTGAGTGCCAACGGCGCCACTTCCGTCAATCAAGTTTGTCATCTACGCACTTAATCGATGCTGACAGCAAAGCTATAGAGAAAAATTACTGCGTTATTAGCTCTAATTAGCGACGCTCATTAACGGTTTGGAATCCCATGGGAATAAATTGAACAAAAAGATAAGCGAAAGGCTGTAAATGGGAGAAGTATACCACTTATGTGAAAATGATGATTATACAGACTTGACATTTAATATGGAATATTTCAGTTTCGAATGTATGCCTAGGTAAAAATGCATCCTTTTTTCAAAAAACTCAGATCTCATATAAGATATGTGAATGGAGAAGTGTGTAGTCAGGTGTGTCACTTCCAATTCACTGAATTCCAGGTTTGTTGCGCTGCTGCATTATGTAATATGCAGTGATTTAATTGGGTAGTGCTCCTTTGGGCAGGTCAAAGCTTGGCTTTGGCAAAGCATGGTTCTTCCAAAAAAGTATCCATATGTCGGTAANTGTCAAGTCTGTATTATACCATATAACCTATTGCTTTGTTGCTTTTATAGATCAACAAAGCATCTGGTCTAATTGACTTATCTTTAAATCATTTACAACGTGACATTTTTTTTTCGATTTATGATAAGCGGTCTCCACAATTTATCTAAGAAGCTTCCATTTCAAGTCGGTCAATACGGCTAGGAAAAAGGACTGTAGTTTTACGTGTTCCGCAGTTTTGGACTCCACCATTTTATTCCGTACATTCTTAGAATTTACATGCATAAATGGGTGAATGTGAAGAAGGGCGGACAAAGCAATGACGACACTACACTTATGCTAGGACAGGACATAAAATTTGGGTCCTAGACTTCAGTCATCCCATTGACAAGATGGAGTTGGGGTCAACAGTGTTTATACTGCCGATTTGTAAAAACGATGTTTGGTGTTTTTGTTTGAAGACGCAACTCCAAAGGACCGTTCCCATAACCATATCGCACTGGCTGGATCGATCTAACTTGGCGGGGATTCTCGCTAACTGCATTCAGTGTAAGCGGCTGAACTGTCTGGCGCGTCTACACAGGCTGCTAGGAGGTAATTAACCATAGTCAATCTCCCCCCCCCCCACCACCACCCAGTTACTCAAAGGGCATGTCAGATAATAAAGTTGCTTATATTGAAAGCACTTTAAATAGTGAGAAGCCCCGCAGAGTAAGATCGATTCAGCTAAAACGATGGGTTTATGGGAACGCAGTCTAAGACTTGACTGCCTCATAACATTTAAAAGTATAGGCGGCGTTACCATTAAAGCTATGGTTTAGCAATATACAGTATCTTAGATCAAGAGCTACGCACATGGCATGGAAACCATGGGAGACCGATGTGAAAATATGATATTAAGTAATTATCACGCTCATGATTTTATTATTTCATTGAGCATGATAAACGTAAAATCAGAGTAGGGTTTGCAAAAAAAAAAATCAAGTTAAAACTGTACTTTTAGGCCTTTTAAAATATCAAATGTGACAGCGTCTATTATAAAGTAAAATGAACATTGGAACTTGTGCTATTGGTACATTCTTTATTTGTTAAAGCAAAAAAGAAAAAAAACTTTCATATCGTTATCATATCAATAAATGAAGGTTTTGTGATATTAAATTTCATATGTTAGTGAGACTGGGTTCCCATCCCTAGATTGATCTAACAGGATCGATCCATCTCCACGGGGTCCTTAACTAAATTGCTTTCAGCCCAAGCGGCTTAGACGTCTAAAGCTACTAAACGCTAGTTAATTATCCCTTATCAGCCTCAACAGGCGTGACAGACATCTAAGCCGCCCAAGTTAATTGCAATTAAGCGAGAATCCCCTCGGAGATAGTTCGATCCAAACTTAGTACGATAGTCTCTGGGAATGGTCTCAAAGTAACTCTGACTTTTCTCGTGTGTGTGTGTGTGTGTGTGTGTGTGTGTGTGGCATTGCACGGGCTATATTGGTGTAATAAATTGAAATTTGCACAAGTGCTATCTGTTTACTTAGCTCCTGAAGGTAGCTTATGGTTTCGAAAACAGGTTATTGATCTAATCCCAGAAGTACGATCACTTGAACTAAAATTGGAGCTTTCATTACCTTATAATGAAGATCGCCCTGGTATAAATGTTATTCTTAAATACGCCTCAAGTGAAATAATGAAGGAAGATTAAAGCTATTAGCTCCATATTAATTGAACTGCGTGGACAATCAGCTTTCAAACTTTCGGAGCACGTTTACTTTCAGGCTGATTACATCGCCATGTTTTGGCAATGATTAGTTCTTTTTTTCATTCAGCTTAAAATTCACATTTGTCTTAACGAACTAAAAATTCATTTGTAGACGCACAAGTTCCCTCGTGATTTAAATGATCACAAATGTGAAAACCTGTCTAAGTAAGAACACTTTGAAATATGGTTAAAATTCGAAAATCTATAAAATGCAAGAATCGACGAATCTCTTGAATTTGCCCACTATGTTGAAGTTTCATGTCGTTTGAAGATCCCAAACTAAACTTAAATGTGTTTTGTGAAAAACAATTAGATAAAGCTTTTACCAAAACATGTTAGTCAATCAGTTATCTAATGTAGTCAAAATCTCTATATATGCTAATATTATTTGGCCCTCAGTTACCAACTTTGACAATTTTCAAGAAGTTTGGGCTCCCAGATTCTCAACATATGTCCCAAGTAAGGTCTACGGTATGGTTACTATCAGCATGTATCAAGCTCTATACTCCTTAATTTTGGATAAATGATAAATTATTTTGGCTTCTTCAACATTGTTTGTGAGACAGTTGGTTTGCGAACCCGGAAGAGCAAGAGGAGGGTTGTGCACAGGGCCAGTGTGACATAAATGTTTATCCGCTCTTTAAAAAAAATAGTGAAGTATTTCCACATTACTTTCTTTATGTTTGAAGGTGCCATTATATTTAATCGATTCATTATTCATTCATCAATATACGTTATCATTTTGTTCATCACTATTATTATTATTATTATTATTATTATTATTATTTGCATCGTTACCATAGTGACTGTATTGTTCGTTTTCACTATTAAAACCAAAATTTCTCCTTCATTTGTACATTTGTGCGATTAAAAAAAAATCGAAGGGGGGGGGGTCCTCTAAAGTCGACACTGTCTTATTATGAATTTCTTCAAATGTTTGTTTGTGAGTCTAGTTAGTAGGGCTGTATGAGATAGCAGATTAGTGTTGAGTGGTTTGAGTGTTGAGTGTTTATCAGCTGAAAAGCTCACTGAATATAGATTTAGTGCTAAATGTGGTTGTTGTGACATGTGTTATGTGACAGTAGAGATGCGCGTCCCCGGACTGAATGTGCTTTTTAAAATTCATATATGTAGCCTCTGTTCAGTAAGGGAAACCCGGATGTAACATGTCTGACAAGTAGGGCTTTTGGATAAGCAGATTGTTCTGAGTTTAACCTGTCACAAGTAAATCTGGTATAAGATTGGGGCGCTTCTCATGATGAACCAATAAACGATAAATTAATGAGATCTGTGATTTGGCTAGGGCAGAACGAACATGCATGAGTGCGTGCATGTAATGCTAAGACGATGTCGGTGACCCTCCATTTCTACGAATTCTCTCCTCTTTAAAAATATGTTAAAACTAGTGTCTGATTCATAAACAACTCTAAGATAACATCTATACGGTTGACTTCTCTTCTACAAATTTGAGGATCTCAGTAAAAGTGAGGGAATAAGCATTGTGAATTAAGACAGTGGACAAACCGACAATATAATCATAAGGCCTATAACATATTTGGATTTTAAAAAGATAATTTTGACAATACAAATATTGAAATGGATAATTAAAAAAAAAAAAACGATGCTTCTGGCCTTCAAATAAATTTTGTTAAAATGTAGATAAGTTAAATTGGCGATGCTTACGATTAATATGAACATGAGGTACATGTCCATGGTAGCGCATATATAGGGATAGTAATAGAATACATGTATATGGATTTAGACGAAGGGGGGGGGGAGGGGGGAGGGGGCTACTTACCTAAGCAAAATTTTAGGCTTCTTGCAAAGTTGCCGGAAATTTGCATGACAGCATTTAACCATGTAATTGAGGTACTGTTTTAAATGTAAAAGGATATGAAAACTTCTTGCACACTTGGCCAAAACTTTAGATGCTTTTTCAAATTTGCAGCAACATTTTTTTTCTTGCAACAACCTACAAGCAGTTTTTTGCAAACTTTCTTTTATAAGCTGAAAATACTCCAAGGTGTTTGGTTAAATTAATTTTTGTGGAAGAATAATACATAACTGCTCTTCATAAGCTTATAATTCACAATTATTTTTGATTAAGAAGATGAAAAATACACACACTTTCAAAGAAATATCAGTTATAAAAAGACCTACAATATTTGATTAATACTAAGTTTTAGAGCGGCGAGGTATGTGTTTAAAAAAAAATAAAGATGCTTCCCTATACATGTATAGAAAAAAATCTTGCCCCATTGTCCTTATGTTATGTTAAAGCTGTATATACACGCTATATGCATAATCTCGCTAAAATCGTCATCTTGACTTTTAACGAAGCTGCTCCCAGTTCCATCTTGACAAAGCGAGACAATAACAATTAAGCTCATCCTGTGGATTGTTGAATTAATAATCCCACAGACAGTTTTTTTATTTAAATACTTCCATACCGTCAAATTTTCGGCTCTACTCAAGAGCCTTCCTGAGGACAAACTGGTAATTGCGTTCATTTTCCCGCGTACATATAGATGTATATGATAAGCACGGACACGAATTGAATCCCAGAAAACACCGTGGTAAAACATTCAAAATAACTTCGCCTCAATCCTACTTGTGTGGAGAACAGTAAGTATCTATAGAGATGTCATGCATACGTTGGTTTGTTGCAACAACGTAGTACCAGTCGTATTGGGAGTACAGCGACCTAGAGAATTAAACGTTAGCGTTAAAAAGGCACACTTATGGATGTATCCAAAATTCTAAAACAAGCATTGTAGACGAAAAATAGCATTGATACCAATACAAACAGTACTCAACTAGTTGTTTTGAGCTACTTCGGCCTTTACAAAATAGACTCTATTTTTGATTAGATTTATAAAACGTATTAAATCCTACTTACCGTAGCAAGCTATACACGCCTTTCTAAAAGCCTCTCGGAACTTCGTAGACATGATGTTGTAGATGATAGGATTGATGGCACTGTTCACAGAGATCAAGTGTCGGCAAAACATCAGGAACCATATGCTATCAAATCGAACTGCGGCAACAGAATTATAGACCACAAGAGCTCGGTATGGCAGCCACAGTAGAGCAAACAACACCACGACGACGATCAACATCTTCAGCACCTACAAAAATATATACGCTACATGGAGTAGGAAGGACCTATCATATCATTCTGAAGAACAAAAAAATCAGTCGAGGATATGTGTTGCTTAGAAGGTTGCTTATGGCAATTTCGCAATGACTTGGTTTTATTTTGGTACATTCTGGCTACTACATGTGAAAGATGCGCATTTAAAACTTCAAGTAAATCACAGTGCATGCAGTAATTCAGTTACTAATAGCTAATTATTCTGTTTTATTACTGTTTATTGTATTTTTATTTTAAAAGAGTACGAATGGCTGAACTTCTTTTGAAAGATCACACTTTTTTATATATTTTTGATAACTGGTATGTCGTTTTTACCTGAATTGATGATATTTTAGAAATAATAAAGGTGGTATAACTGTATGTCTTTGTTTTAATAGCGTCAGATTCAGAGCTACGTTTACTTATTTGATAACACCGTAAGTCTATTTTCTGTTTTATTTTGCCCACGCTTTGATATATATTACACTTAATTTACTTATAACTGGAACAAAATTGTTGTAAATGTGCGTCTGTTTGATTCAAAAGAAAGTTGGCTGATAATACTTGTATTCAAAAAGACATCAGGCACAAAAACGCACCGAACTCCAAATCTTTACGTTTCATGAATAAATAGTCGTGATCAATAAAACAATACATTTACTGGGTATTTTGTGTAGCGTCTGGCATAAAAAAATTTGCATTATCCTTGTGCTACTCATAGAGCAATGGGACTTGTAGTTAAAAGCGTGTCTTAGCTAAATGTTACAGAGAAATCTCATAAAGAGTGATTAATAGTATGTTCCGTTCACATGCATAGTGATCCCAGTATCAAAATGAACGTCTGACCTCAAACCCGGCCAATTTGAGCGTGGTAAGGGACCCACAGCCAGCATCCATTCTCGATGGGATGTGATTGTGTTCTGCGTTACAATGCGATGACTATGAGGCCGATAATCATCAAGCGTAGCGAAGTCAGACACGATAGTGTATACTATTGGGACCGTGCAATATGATAGTTTCTCTTGAAAACATAATCAAGGGCTTTCAGACAATTTTACAACAAAGAAGGCTCTCCGGATCTGGCGGAGAGTTTGTGATCGATCATCACGTGGACAGAACAAGGCAGTCGCCCGAGGCCTACCATACACTTCAAATTTGCTTTTTTACAAACACGTAAAAGAAAAACGTTGTGTAAAATAAATTGACTCAAAACTCTTATGTACTGGCTGTAATGACACACATGTCGGTGTTATTATAAACTGGTATTTCATTGAGATGTAGTATTGCGTTCTTGATAGATCAAAACTTGAAGTTGGATGCGAAAAATTATAGCAAATATTCGTACCTGTTTAGTGGACGGCTGTATTCCTTTTCCTCGGTTTCTCAGTCCTCGTAATTCCTCTTCCTTGGTAGCCCTATTGGAATTAGTTTGGCAAGTCGCAATTACCTTCGTTTTATTACGGTTTCGAACGGAACCTTCCTCTTCACTCAAGAGGAGTACCCTCCCGATCAAGAAATACAATAAAGCAGTTAAACATAGGGGGAAAATGTAAAACATCACAAGATCCACCAAGTAATAAATGAAGTACTGATCTCTCTCGAGTTTATAATCGCAAGCGTTGTAAGTTTCATTACCATTTGGAACTTGAGTAACTTTAGTGAGAGCCAACCAGGGCGCAGAATAGCACCCGCTAAATACCCAAAGACACAAAATTATCTTTTTGGCGCGCGATACAGTACACATGGAATAGGCTTTCATCGGATGGCATATGGCTATGTATCTTTCCACAGTAAACGCTGTTATGGATAGTGAAGACACGTTGATCCCCATGTAACTGAAGAACGTCAATACTGAACAAATAGCAATGCTATACGGCAGTATCCCCGTGGTCGTAGAATAGCCCAACTGTGAACGGTAAAGTGGCAGTAAGAAGAACTATACAGTCAGCGGCGGCGAGACTCACCAAATAACAGTTAGTAGTGCTGTGCATCGACTTAGTTCGGGTAACTACCCAGATGACAAAGGCGTTGCCAGTGAAACCAATACAAAATATCGTAATTCCCAAGATAATGGTTATGATCTTGTATTCCAGTGGCGCTCTCGGCATCTCGACAGAAACAGTACTTGTTGTGTTTTGCTGATAGAAAGAAGTCAGGTTAATAGAAACTAATTCCATCGTTTTGTCTTCCTGATTATCAACCGACTGGTTGGATGGTGACAACAACCACCACTGCATCACGCTGTCGAACGCAGGTACAGTTTTTATTGCCTATTGAACAAGGATTGTCCTGTGTATGCGGCCGATGAAACTCTGCTCTTCGTGCTTAACAGAACGGCATCTTAAATGAAAAACGAAGGTGGACAAAATTTCGTTCATCATTATTTATGAATTCACTAAGCTATTGATGTTCATCCATAAGACTGGCTTTAAGACTATTGAATCGGGCTCCTTGTATTGAATTATCTTCTAAATCGTTTTTCAATAAAAGAAAGAACAGATATTCATTCAAGAGATCCGATCCCCACTTAACCACATTTGATCTGGTATTTTCGAATTCTCCTAAGACAATATTTTAAGGAGTGATGCACAATTGTGTCTTGCCACTGGGCTTTGAATTCAGGACCAAATTGTACCAAATGAATATGGGATTTTTCTCATCTTGCATCGATGCAGTACGTATATAGATATATATATATATATTCAACACCATCTACATGCGATATTTTTGGATTTACTTAACATGTTTTACAAATGTGTATCATACAAATGATTCTTTTTCGTCATTGCTTAGTTCATTTCTTTGTTTCAGTCATCTCAGAATGTAACGGATGACAACTGACATCAGCATAGGTACTGAGTAGATAAAAACCTCTGCTTCAACGTAGATAAATGTAACCACATGATAACAGTATGCTTAACCTCAGATATATTACAACCTGTTCGCACTGTCACAGCAGTTACCAGGAGATTTAAGTTCCCCTCTTATACAGTATATCCTACCATTCCCACTCTAATACAAGATTATTAACGCGTATTAACTATGACTTTTTATCTCGTGCATGCAAGTTTCTTTTCGCTTACGCTCAGTCTTCCTTAATGCGATGTGATGCTCCTCTGGGTTGCAATCGGATGATTCTGAATCCAATAATCATGACGCTTAAAAAGAATTCAGATACTTGTTTAGCGTACAGGTCTACTAATGAGATTGTGCGTTAGTCCTTACATTTTTTTAAATGGCACAAATACGCTACTATAGAATAGAGAAGAAAAAGAGCTGGCGCATGGATGACAAGCCGGTTAGTAAGAAATGCTGAACATCGCAACAATATACAATAACAAATTATAAACACGGACGGCCATAATCCCAACCACCCTCGTTGAGACTGGGAGAATTGCACTGACAAAATATTACAAAAGTTCAAATTCAATTGAAAAATTTTGATAGCTAACCCTGGCCATTGCAAAAGCTCTAATAGTAACAAAGCCAATAACTATAAATGAAACATATTGACCGAAACATTACCTTGCCATCTGTTACAGAAGTGGAACCCTCTAAGATCCCCAAGACATGTAATGGAATCGGATACCAAAAGAACATTAAAGTTTTTGATGCAACATCCGAAAATAAGGTGAGTAGCTCGATCGTGTAACCAGAAGGAAAAGTTGAAAATATGACAGACAGAAGCGAATTTACCGTTTGCAGAGGACGTGAGATGAATGAGGAGAGAGGTGCATGGCTAATACACAGAATTAACAAGGGAAGTTGAAGAAAGAGAAACAGAAGGGGGGAACATGAAGCAACGTGTTGAGCATATCCCAGCACCCTGCAAATAATATTCTTTATGTAGTCATTTGTTCACAAGCACAACGAAGCTCGGTGCTCAAAATTAAATAAGAAATAAGGCCATATGACTGATATTGTCATTTATTAAAATGTCGAAATGAAATATGATACGAAGTTGCAAGATGGGGATAGTAACAATATCAAATTAAATAATCACACATACATCACCCATACAATAAAGCAAAAAGTTGGCAAAACAATGGCCAATATTGGTTGCCGGGGATGTGAGCTTCTCTCACATCTTGTGGCCATTATTTTGTTTGACGGAATATTTGTTTTATCAAGTGTGTTAGGTATTCTATGGTAGCGTAGTGGTGACACTAAAAAAATTAATAACTACCAACCATGTTTTTCAGGACAATAGAGAACAGGTGACAAATGCAGTCCCATTGAATCTTCATGGGCTCTTCTCAAATGCACCTAACCCTGTTAACTCTGCTTTAGAATAGTCTTAATCACAGTATATACAGACTTGACATTTAATAAGGAATATTTCAGTTTCGAAGGTATGCCTAGGTGAAAATGCATTTCGTATATAATATGTGAATGGAGAAGTGTGTAGTCAGGTGTGTCGCTATCAATTAAATGAATACCAGGTTTGTTGCGCTGCTGCATTATGTAATATACAGTGATTTAATTGGGTAGTGCTCCAGGTCAAAGCTTGGCTTTGGCAAAGCATGGTTCTGTCAAAAAAGTATCCATATGTCGGCAACTACTGCATAGAAGAATTTGAAATTTTGCATGCAAGTGGTCTTCGGGTTTGCAGTGTGTAAAATGAGCTATCAGTGCTTTACAAATTTGTTAATCTGTGGCAGAATGGCGCGAAAAACACAGTCATTGCCAGACAGATAATTGCGCCAAACGAAACGGTCCGCACAGTTTTGTAGAGTAATGCCCAGACTGATGTACCTACACAGATGCCACACCCAATGTATTGAAATCTTACCACCAGGGTACAGGACCCACTGTCTTTAGGGATATGCTGTTGCAACTAAAGAAAAGCCACCCAGTCCGTTCAGAATGAGGAGTAAATTGCCACCAAAAAGCATTTTTCAAGGCCCTTAGCGAACACCAAACTGGTTTTAGCAGGCTAGAATACCAGACGACCTCCGAGGAACCCACTGTTAACAGCAAAACATCGTTGTATGTTTCTCTAATGAACTGGGGACTTTGACCGTTTCTGGGTTGAACACTGAAATCTCGTGGCTTTCTTTATTGAGGTCAGATTTCACCTGTACCACTCAACAGTCAAAACAGAGTTTACAGACATCCAGAAGAGGCCAACGACGAAGCGTGTGCCGCGTCTAAAGTGACTAAGGTCATTAACAGCGTCAGTATTTGGAGTGGATACCACGTTGGTGCCAAAACACCAATGGTAGTCATCAACGAAAACCAGAAACAGATCAAATAAAGAAATAAATCTGGGAACCACTTGGCTATCATTTGATAGTGTGCAACTTAGGAACAATTTTAAGTTGTACGGTTAGATTGCCGGTTCTTACAGAGCACTTTTAATACCAGATTACTTACAGAACCAAGGGAATGAGTAGCTAACTCGGTCATCAAAACTGCCATATTTGAATCACATAGACAATATGTGGGTAGGCCATTACTTGCCGAATCAATGGCCTACATGTCCTAAAACAAAACTGGACCAAATTTGACAGATTTTGACCGATGCCTGAAATGTTATTCCAGATTGAACTTTAAAAACCTATCCCAAGGAATGCCTTGCCCCTTGAGAGCGCTGGTAGCAACCAGAAGGGGTCAGGCGTAACAGCGCCCGTTACTGTGACTAGACACTGATATGATGATCCTTTGTGGAGCGTGTAACTTTTTTACAGACAATAATTTGGAAAATATGGAGGGCCAAAATATCTCTTTTAATGGTTGTCATAGGACATAGAATAGGCAATATGTTTTTGTTTGCTTCCCTGGCGAATTCCATTAATGAATTGATGTCACAATGACATCAAAGAGATAATTTAAAGTTATTAAAACACGATTTTAATCCTTATTTTCATTTATCAGTCAGCAAAATGGGAAAAAAACTGATGAAAAATGATTTGGAAAAAAATCCCATATTAAATGTGAGCGTCCTCTTACCGAGGAACAGATATTACAAGAAAATGCACAAGAAAATGAGGCTGCTGAAGGCAGTTCTGTTCAATTATGAGGAATATTTTGTTCCACTGGTGTAAACCTGTTGGTTCTTCTGGATGTAAACGCCAACGCCATGGAGTATACAGGGGCATTTTATAAAATTATTTCATTCCATTTTTTCTCATTTGATTGTGCAATATTCCCGGACGTTTTTTATTGCAGCGTGGCATCCTGCTTGGTAAGGGATTTTATGAACAAAAACAACATTCTGCTCATAACCAAATCCGCCGAAAGCCCCAATTGAATTCGTTGGAACAAGTCGGAGAGAGCACTGTACAGGATAAACCCAAAACCCAGCAATTTTACATCAGTTGAAACAATCTTTGACCCCACAGTGGAAAATAAAGATTGGTAGCATTAGTGAACACCATGCCCGTCGCGTAATAGGCTCTTGTCGTGCACTTGAGGGTCATATACACTATTAATATTAACCCTTAAGCAAGAAGGATAAAACTTGCGCCGGAGGTCTTGTAATAAAAATGCAATGCCGTGCACGTGAGGGTCATATGCACTATTATATTGTATATTAGTCTTGTTCAAGAAATCTAAGTGGAATTGTGGAATTTTGAAATTGAGTGTAACCTTCTATCGAGAATTATAAGAGATTTTTAGTAGAATATGCATCTAAAAGGGCCCGCCTTCATGTACATTCCATACTCATTTACAATCCATCAAATCCTCAGAAAGTTTGGATTTAACCGTTTTTTGTTCTTTTGTATTTCCAATGATAAATATTTCAAAGTTCCATAATTTCAACAGTTTTGAAGATGTCGCAATGAAATTTTGATTATTATAAGAAAATGATGTTTTTCATAACTGCTGATAATTTCAGGACTCTACCTTTCTTAGTTTTGGCACACTGAAATATTTTAATCTGTATAGTCTGTTGTCTATCTATTGGTCTATCGTTGGCGTTTTCTAGGAAAAAGGGAAATTACCAGCAATACTAGTGTAATTAGGTGTCGCACATTTCTTTAAGACAATCGATTTCGAAGGAAAGATAAATGATAAAATACTGCCATATGATATTCATTTTTAATCCACAGAAAGAAACTGAATAAGTCAAGAAGTCCTTATGGTTCTTGTACGTGCAATGCACATAGAAAGCAACCCGTAAGATTAAAAAGAGGTATTGGTACATGCGATGAGAGGAAATCATCCGAGATACACGGAAGTATCGTGACCTAGCGTAAATTCAAGAATATTCTGCGTAATTATATGATAGTATTGGTACACTAGCGAGTGTGTGGGGAAGCAATGAAGAAAGCTGATAGAATTGCCCTGGGTCATTTTCTCTGAAAGTGACAAATTGTACGCTTGTTTAAAACAAACGTTAAGTACATTAAACTCTACTTGTTGAAATTATGTTAGGGAAAGTAATCATTTTGTCGCATTTCAACAGAAAAGTGCCATGAATCAATGTTGCAAAAAATTAACCAATCCTGACGAACCTTGCAGCATATCGACCGTCTTGACACCAGACGTCAGCAGGAGAAGGGTTGGCGGAAATTGAAAAACCATCGATAAAGCATGGACTGAGGTCTTTTTATATTTTCCCCAAATTGTTACGGATTCAGGGCAAGTGTCAGTGAAGGATGACCAAAGGTTGGCTAGTCGAAGAAATATACCTCACACAGAACACTGTGCCCTTTGAATAAAAAACTTCAGGTCTACCATCATGCACTTCGTTTTTGTACTGCATTTTTATTACAAGACCTCCGGCGCACTAAGTTTTATCCTTCTTGCTTAAGGGTTAACCCCAACTCTCTCGCATTCTCCCTGCATTTCGTTATCTCTTCCACCGTATGTTTGCTACTGTATACAATAACAATTACCACTCCAAAAGGTACTGGCGAGTATGTAAAGTTCAAACTTAATTAAGCAATTTTTTTTGTTAGGGCTTACCCCTATGTTGTTATCGCTGAATAGTTATTGCGTTTCATTTCAGATATTTTACCCTCTGCGACAACTTGTTATCTTCACACAATAAGTGACATATTTCGAATCGGGCTATCACATTTAATAAGGATAATTATGACTACCAGGATAATCATGATCAAAGAAAATCGCTCAAAATTATATCCACCTGTTCACAGTGAGTAAATTATCCAGATCATATTGTGCGTGTGATATTTGTAATTTTTGTAATATATTATTTGATGCCTATGACTAGTTCGGCAATGAAAGCACACACGCTTTTTGATTCAAACAATATGCCCTTTTGGGCACTTAACTAAAATCCCTTTCTTGTCTTTTATTGCCATCATCATTGACGCTCTGCTCACTGTTCTCTCTCTCAACCTCCATGTTCCTTATTATCTTCCTGTAAGATGCGTTTCCTAACTCTCGATATCAACCCGTCATCATGATAAAATCGAAGCAATTATATCCTGTCTGTTTTTATTCTTTAATTACGACTGTCAGAATTACTTTAAAATCATGCAATCGGATTAATTAAGCACATTTCACTCAATGGGCGTTAGGGTTGAAGAAAATGGCCGTCGATCTACAGAAGGTGACAAAAATAGTGCACTATGTGATATAGGGGACATTTTGTAGAAGTGATTCGTGTAACCACTGATGGATTTTCATCCTTGTTTACTATAAAGAGTGTCATCGAATGTTAAACGCACTTCTGGTTGTCAAGTTTTTACCATGTTGAAGGTACGGGAGCTCACAAATGAAGGAAGAAAAGAAATTGTATCTCTGAAGGAGGAGGGTATAGATGTTCCCTAGATCCTAGACAGCCGCCAGTGTCTGGTCAGACTGTACGCGGGGTTTGCAAGTGGATGGAGGACACTGGTGATGCCCATAAAGCACCACAAAGTGGCCGCCCAAAGAAGACAAGTACCAGAGACGTCCGGCGCCTTTTTATAATTAGCTTTGCAGTGGCCGCGCAATTTGCAGGTTGAGATTATCGAAAGGACTGTTCAAAGAAAGCCTCATGCTTCAGAAATTCACACCCAGGTGAAAACCACTTGGTAAACAGTCGAAGGAAAGTGACATGGGCTGCAAGAACCATTGCAAGGACAGTAGGTCAGAACTGGTGACATTTTGTATTTTGATGAGTCCATCTTCACCTTGAACAACTTGGATAGACAAATGAGAGTATGGAGAGCATTATCCAAATAACAGAAAATATATACATTTCCTCGCTAGACAGTCCACTTCAATGATTGTTTAAAGTTGCATTGATCTACGGTATTGGTGAACTGGTGTTGATCAATTGAAACCTGGTCCATGAACGTTACATTGAAATTCTGGACCAGCATTTTTGACTTTCGATAGAAAATATCTTTTGGGGAGGAAATTATTCGTTTATTTTCCAAGATGATAATGCTACACCCCACGGGAGCAGGGCTGTAAGAGAATGGCTTTACCGGCATGACACCAACAACTGGCCTGCCCAGTCACCAGATGCAGTCCTCATTGAAAACCTGCGGAATGAGATTGAAAGGATTGTTCCTTCACTTTCAAGGAAAATGGTGTAATGCTTTTGTCACCCTTCTGTAGAAATTTATCCATTCCAGTATAAAATTTTATATTGCTTTTTATCACACTCTAAAGAGTGTAAAGAATACAATACGTTTAACAACTCATTTTCTACTATTCGATAGCGTTTATCGATCGGTAATCTATTTTAATATACCTCTAGCGAACAGATCGAGTGTTTTTTTTTTTTGGAAAAATTGTTTAAGTAACCTTGTCACATCTGTTTAAATATATATTTCAAACAATGGTATAAACCTTTACCACCTGGCACCGAGTATCTTCTTATTCATTAGATAAGACTATTAAAGTTTCAATATAATGGTATCAACAGCAGGTAGGCATTGGGCCATAAATCATTTAACAAGCGAAACTTGCGGTTACAGTTGTGAATTTTCCAGTGATTGCTGATTGATAAAGCGAGAAGAGAATCATATAAAATTTCTGTTTTATGTATTTTTCAACAAATGATATAAGCCGGGTGCCATTTTACTCCATTTTTACGCTTATATATCACATTATTCTTAATAATACCTTGACAAAAGAAGTGAAACAGCAACGGTGACCCGCAAGGAACTGCGGTCCGTACAGCTGTACAGATGAGATTTGCGCTATATTCTAAACTCGATACTTTCTACTAACCCTAACCTGTACTAATCGCATTGAATCCCAGACTTCCTTTCCTTCGACTTTCGTTCCTGTCACACCGGATTCTGTATCACAAGAACTCTCTCGTAAATGACACTGGATCTCTTCTTGTTCAAGATACAAGTGAAGGACGTTACTAAACTTTCGAAACCTACTTACCTGCATCTAAATTACCAATAAGGCATTCGGCACCGATATTTTCACCCGCATTACGTTTACATCTTTGATGTTGCCATTGATTGCTGATTGACAAAGCAAAGAGAGTATATTACTGAAAAAAAAAGAAAAGAAAACGATCCTAGTTTTTGGCCGTTGTAGAAAATTGCGATCCACCAGGCAAATTTATAGCACGAGTATATAAGCAGCCGCCTCTAGCGCCAGTATACGAGCCAGGATTCAGCCATCTATATCATAATTACGATAATGCCATTTAATGGTTTAAAAAGCAAGGCAAATCATACGTGCGTCGTCAACCATCACGTATAATTATTCATGACCCGCGAGTGATTCAACCACCAAAACGAACTCGGTAATCGATAAATCTGGGCTGTGTGGTTGGAATTATGGTACACAGTACCTTGTTTGTGAGAAGTTTTTTTTTTTTTTTTTTTTTTTTTTTTTTTTTTGAAACATTCAAGTGAAGACTACTAAACTATACCACCGCATCCCATGCAATATACGTATGGCAATATTTGTATTGCCGTCAGCACCACCCTAATGGCACTGAAGGCTGTCCATCCTTACCGAAAGTATAATCATAGCTAGATAGAGGCAGTCAGATAGAGACCTTCAGTGTGTTGTCAAGCTGGACCGAAATTGCCAGCAGATGACTGTACATTACTAGTACAGTACATAGGGTCACACGACGGCCCCTCCCCATACCATGCACGGAGAAAACCAGAAAATATTAATTTTACATTAGTTTATATCAGCAAATAAAATACGTAGGCCTCACGGAGTTACACTAGAGGTATCCATGGCTTGCTGAGGAAGCTGGTCTTTTATAAGCCCACTTTGCCGTGTCATATGGGAAACAATTGAGCTACTCAAATACCATGTCTTAGCAAGGGGTTTTAGTTAGAGCTCCTTGGTCTTAGTCGATACAGTATCTCCTTCTACATGCCATCGAGGCATAATTCGTAATCATGTTTCATTCCCAAGGCAATGGCCAGTTTCGTATTGTCTTCGCGAGGCGAAACTGGCCGATGGCACCAATGATCATGATCACATGAAGTAAAGACGAAGATGACACGATTCGCGGCATGCCCTCATGATGGTCTTGCATAGAGAAATGGACATGCGAATTGAAAATGACAGGTAACCTTCTCACAATTTTGCCTCTCCTCACAAAGTCGCAGTTGGAGCCCGAGGAACTGATGGCAAAGATGCCATTTCAGATTTGCGAGAATGGACGATCAAAAGTAAACTTAAATTAAATGATGAAAAAACAGAATTTATGGTCATCACACAACCACACTCAAAACACTTAGCTGAAAGACTATCAGGGGTTTCTGATATGGGGTTTCTCCTCATGCAAAAACCTGTTGGTGTATTTTGATACTACTTTAAACATGGACAAGCAGATAGCCAATGTGAAAAAATCTTGATTGTATCACATAAGAAACATCAGTTCCCTACGAAATAATTTAACAGATTCTGCCACTGCCACGGTCATTCATGCCCTAGTAACACCAAGGCTTGATTACTGTAACTCCTTGCTCTATGGATGCGGCATAGAAAGAACAAAGAAAGTCCAACGCATTCAAAATGTACCAGCACGTCTTCTTAACCGAACTGCTATGGATAAACACATGACACCGATATTATTTAACAACTTCACTGGCTACCTGTAAACACCCGGATCTTATTCAAACTTTTAACTCATGCTCATGCGGCCTTTTATGGACTTGCACCAGATTTTATTTGTGAACTTGTATCTCATTACACACCAAATCGTACCTTAAGATCTAAGGATCAATTATTACTAAAAACACAGAACGCAAGAGTAAAATCTTTTGGCGAAAAATCATTCCAGTACGCAGCACCACATGAGTGGAATAAATTACCTGTGGACTTGAGAAGCATTAGCTCAGTGGAGGATTTTAAAAAAGCTTTAAAAACATACCCGTTTAACAAATTTTATTACAGAACATTTTATAACTCGGAAATATTAACTGGAAATCATTATCTTAACTCAGACTCTTAGGTCATAATTTTATTAATTTAATTCATCTTAACTTTGTTTTTAGTTTTTAGTTTGTAAAGTCTACAGAACATATTTTATGGATTTTAGACTTTTAATAAATATATTATTATATTATTATCTTAAGATGCTCGTAGGATACGTGATCCGATATTTTTACGATCAGACCTGTATTTGAAAGCTTGCTTTATTGTGTGTTCATGTCGTGTCCTTTATTACGATAGTTTAATACACCGGCAGCAAAAAGTAACTGCCAGAGCCTGAGAAACCCCAGCGTCAGTCACACGATGGCTTAAGATGACCTTATGATCGAAAACCCCATTCTTTTATCATTTTGTGTCAATTTTGGTGTGGCACCTATATAAATCATTTTAGAAGTTAACTCATCAAAATCTTATTATGGATTAAGAATTGACGGGCAAGTATTTTTTGATTGATTATTGTCAACAACGAACAAAAACGCATCATCATTCCTACTCAATATGCAATCACGCGCATGCAGTAAACGTCAAGCAGCCGCCTATACTATCTCCGCCTCCCAGTTCTCTCAGTTTTGCCCTCTGAGACTAAAAACCCCAAAACAGAAAAAAAATGTGTCGTTTTCACGATACAAAAACTACCCTGAATTTCAGGTCTTGTTGTTCAAAGAGACTTTTGAACTGCAGTGGCGGTATTTAAAAGCACGTTTGGGTGATTTGTTTGCGATGAATGGGTAATGCAGGGTAGAAGAGAAAATAAGTGACCTTTATAGTGATATGCGAGAAAAATAAGTGATATGCAAAGAATTTCTTTTTTCAGTAAATTTTAAGATAAGTTCCCTTTCCAAAATACAGAGTGCGTGGCCTCATTTGCCGTGGTATCACGAGATAGTAAAGTTAGGTACTACATGTATTCAAACCAAAAAAATACCTTTAAAACAAAATGCTTTTTGTTGATAATTAGTAGTGGTTCGTCAGCACTTGTTCTCTTAATAGATGGGTTTTTTTTACACAATGTGTTACAGCAGTCATCATTTGGACTTGGAAATTAGGAACAGCTTTCGTCTAACTATTGCGTTCGTTCATCAGACGGAAACATTTGAAACTCACGTATTGTGATACGTTTGACATTTGTGTGTACGAATAGCTTGTCTGCAGCTATTAACGTATATTAAGGATACAAAAACACTGCACATGTTTTCATTAGCAGCTTTAATTGTTGCGTTAGTAACTGCGGGAACTAACGTCATTTCTTCTACTACATGTAAGACAGATTGCTTAGACATATATTTTATCTTGCTCATTGGTAAAACCGACGGTATATTGAAATTCAAACTTCTTGCATATACTGTATACTCTTGCATATACTATATAAATTAGTGAGCTCATCTTCTTACCTAAATCATTCTCATCTTCATCTTAATTATCTTATCATATGCTCTCCTATCAATTCATATGATTGGCATAAAACTTAATTCGTTCGAATAAGAGGGTTTAGATTATTATCTATCAAAAATCCGTATTACGAAAATATTAGCGGCCATCTTGAATTTTGTAAGCGCTAAAGATATTTGCTGTGGCCCACATTTATTTTATCTGACCATAGTTTCGTTGCTAGTACGGTAAGCAAATTGAAATGCTTTCTAGAATAGTTCGTTATGAAAAAGGCAAGGACAGCAAAAGGGTAAAGCATCTTGGATCACCTTAGATATTTAAAAGAGATATCTCATGTCATTCATGGCATATTTATGTAATACATACCTGAATGGCTGGTCCACACGATATGGTCTTATCTGATACAACAGTTACAAGTGCTCAGGACTGATCAACGTCTCAGAATTCAAAATGCATATGTGCCTCCAGTACACGTTGTTCAACTGAAAACACTGGGCTTAGATATTCGATAAATATCCTGGAAGAATCTGAAAAAACGTTGAAAACAGATGTATTCGTTCGCTGATGTATATTTGTGCGCACTTAAGCCCCACGGAGTCTTAGAGGTCTTAAATTTAAAGTTTAGTCATGTTTAAACTACTTCAGAAGACTTTATCTGACGGATCGGCCATTGGTAGACACTGACACTCACAATTCGTAACTGAGCCCACAACGAATTTCATTGAGAACTAGAAGTAGAAATACCTGAAAATCTTACAACAACACTTGATCACACTGTGTGACATGAAACTTACCTTGTAAACCATTAGTGCACATACAGTTTCCATGTTTCCCACAAAGAGTAGCTACTGAGATAGGCCTATTCGTTCTGGAGGAAGAGGGGCAAAATGTGTGTTTCATTACTGCAACACTTTTTCATCTTCTAGGAAAAAAACATGCACCACCAAAACGTAAATAAATAAAACGTATAATGTTTAAGGGCAGAGAATATAATTTATACAATGTACGCATTCTCAAGCTTAAAGGTTGCGAGGTAATGGAAATTGATAGCGGGGTACAGTGCGTAGTATTTCTCAATATTTTAATTGCACCTTATTCTATTTATTAAAGCCATGGTATGGTAAAGCCATGGCAAATATCATCGCAGCCCGAAGGAGGATTTAACATACCGTACGTAAATTTCATTGAACGCTATTAACGAATCCTTGCATATGCAAAGAAAACAAGAGTTGACTGCCTTGAGAGCAAGAAAGCCTACTAATGACAATCGCCATTGAGTCTGTAATTTTATTTCGAAACTAGGAAAAGCACTTCTATGATTCCAAATGCAATTTAATCAACAGTTATAAGTTCTTTTTTCTTTGGTCAATTGTCTCAAGTTGAAACCCCCAAGGGCGATCGGGACAGGTGAAGATTGATAAAGACGAAGAGAGAAAGTTTGGAAGGGTATCGAGATAAATTGGACATCACCTTACATCTCCATGACGATTCTCGACCACTGACGGTGAGAGTAACCCAATGGCGGGGTTAAAAGAGTTTTATTTTGTTTTCGTATGCAGGAAGGTTTATGAATATTACATTTCAAAAGTTTAAATATTTTTATCTTTTTACTTGAGCTATATATCCTATTTTATCATTATTTTCATTACTTTTGTATTTTTCTTTTGCTGCAATCCTTATAAAATACCCAATATGCTCTGATCTCCATTATTGACGTTCATCTTGTTGGAAAGATTAAATTTTAAACCGCTCTTGGTAAAAAAGTTGTCCCTCCTTCAATCCCATGTGTGTTTGTTTACAAATGATCACATGACAACTGTACACCTTTTTTTCAGGTGAAATACCGTTGAAGATATTCAGGCCCGTAGCCAGCAATTACAAAAGGGGGGTTCTTTATTGAAAAAGTGGACCCTTTTCCATAAAAACTGCATGTACCTAGATCAAATTTTACCCAGAGTGGACCTTTTCCCGGCAAAAGGGGTGGTTCTTTCGAACCCCCGGAACCCCCCCCCCCCTGGCTACGGGCCTGATATCCATATTTCATTACATTTATTCAGATTAAGAGCATGCACTCCCTCAACAGTGATGTTGCACAGTGATCAGGCCATATAACACGGCAGTGTTATACACTTTGTCTCTGTCTTTAAATTGCATTCACAATCACGGAAAGTGGAAACAAAATTAGAAACAAAAGTCTCGCTAGAGTAATTAATTTAGATAATTGAAGGTACACCCCTTTCAAATGACAGAAAAGGGAGACCTGGTCACGATTCTAAAATCGTAGAGGTACTTTGGTCTCATTATTTTCATTGGGCTCTTTTGGCTCTTCCGCCAAAAACAGTCGCCACACCTGAGATTATTTCGTCCGAGCGTTATGTAGCCTTCCACCCCGGAGAATATATCCATATTCAGGGCAACGGTAACAGATAATGAAGTCCCTGTATCTAGTTTTACTGATCGACCGTTCATATCGGATATACTTATTTACTGATAGATTTATGGCACGCAGGAATCAGTACGATTCCCTATAAAAACTGGGCCTCTAAAGTAGAAAGAGAGAGAGACCCCGTTGTTAAGCCTCTCTTCTGGTCCTCAAATCAAGTTCGGTCCCTTGGTTCTAAACTGTTAGCAAGAAACTCTGTACTGGTCCTACACCTGTAAATGTCCATCATGACGAGTTCAAACGTGTTCCCCAAACGTGTCCTTGGCTGACTCTATAATGGTCTCCAATATTTGAGGTTTAAAACTTTGAGAGGCTACCAAAAAACGTACGTAAGCTGAATGTTAGAAAGAAATGCATTTCAATTATTTAAAATTGTATTATTTGCTATAAGATATTCTCATATTTTTAAAGAACACAAAAGTTTTGCTGCGTGACTACCTTTATGATGCTTAATACTACTACAATATTTATGGCGTTCTCTGCTTCTTGTTTTCAAGTTACATTCGTTGGTGATTGTTTGCATGTGTGTGTGTGTGGGGGGGGGGGGGCTACTCACTCACCCTCATGACCGTGCGTTCTTTATTCCGTTGCAAGTTAGTATAAGCTCTTATTTTCATATGGACGCGTATATTCCCGTGAATTTCCTAAATGTCCACTGGACTTTCAATAACTATAGTGATTCAGAGCTTAAATCAGAACTTAGTCCCTTATATAGGCACAGTATAACGGATTTTTACTGCATACGTTTTATAAATCTATTAATACTGCAATTTATGTAAAAAGCTCCCTATGAAGGATAGTCTTGCTACTTTATTCTTTTATGCGTTTTGTTTTCAGAATTTTTTTTTTTTTTTCAATTTTCAGGATTTAGGGTTTAGGTATGGTCATTATAAAACTGCCAAAATGTAGGCGTTTTGTGCAAGTAGTAGAAATGGATTATATTATTTTCGAATCAGCGGATCTAAAATAAACAAAGTTTATTAATAAACGCGCAATATATTCGTAATTAAAGCCTATTTGCCTGTTTGACTGCATTTAAACTAAGACGCAACTGACTGTTTGATTGACGGGGCTGGTTTAGAGATGTGCTGCATACCTTGTTGGTATTTATACCTAGTATAGGCCTTCACAAGCTATATATCCCATATCTTTCGGATAATGTTCAAGTGATGTTTTGCTACAGGATGACAACTTAACATCCCAATTGTATTGCTTTAGGAGCGTACAGTGAAGGGAATGTCATGAAAACCCAGTGATCTGACCAAAGACATTGTGGCGATTTGATCGACTAATGGTAGAGGACAGATCCAGTATAACTACGTACATGTAGTATAAGTATGCATACCAATGCAATTTACTGTTATACAACGCCGTACTCCCTTGGGTAAAATTAAAGGCTAACATTCCCGTTTCAATTTACCACTTCAAGGGAAAGATTCAGAACAGCGCCCTGCCCTGAATTTTGATCTAGTAAACTGACCACTGGAAACCACAAAATTTTCTTTAATGCCCGAAATCTGTGTAAATACTCGATCCCCACCATTAAAAGTGCCACCGACCCTCACATTGACTGCCTCTCTTGTTATGGAGCACAATTCAAATTAATTTAAAAGAGACAAACCTAGCTGTTATTACAGAATCGGGATTCTTTTACATAGATTTTGTCTCGACTCCAGGGACGTCTCAATTTCCTTTTCGCCATATATATATATATATATATATATATATATATATATATATATATATATATATTAAAAGTAAAAGCGTTTTTCCTATATATATATATATAATAAAAAGAAAAAAAGTACAGCAACTTTTTTGCCCCGACCGGTTTCTTTCTTTCTTCAGGGGGTTTTGTTTATTTGTTACTAGGTGATGTCATAAAGGCTAAAATGTGACGTATGTAACAATGGGTGTTTAATTGTTACTTTTACCAATACTTTTATCTATTCAATTTAGGTTTATACTTATTAATGAATATATTTTCTTTCATTTCCCTTTCTGTTTGGGTTGTTTCCCTAGTGAATTTATAAAATGGGAATACCGCAAAGTCCTTGTTTTTGTTCATAGAGCATTTCCTAATGTGCCCACTCACAGACGTGTGTTAAGATACTTCATGGTATATTACCACTTCATTATTTGTTGTCTGTGAACGGTCATTCTATGTCGGAGAGTGTTTCCAGTTTGTCCTATATAGTTCTCACCGCATCCACTGCAAGTTAATACATAAATTAAGTTTGAGCTAGTGCAGGTGAATGGGTGTTTAATTCTAAAAGTAAGTCCATTTTTAAATGTTAGATGGCTCCCCTCTTTAATTAGTGGACAGGTACCACACCTGGGTACCTCACATTTCTGTACTCGTATTGTTGAGGTTTCCACAATTGTCCTGGAATTGTTTTCAAATTTTGCTTTTGTTAAAATTTGCTTTAGTGATGGACTTTGTCTCTTACTCTTTATAATCTGCATTTCGGTTAGTATCTCATTCATTTTGTTATCTTGTTTTACCAAAGGTAAGTTTCCAGTTATGACATTGTGTACTTCCGGATTTTTTGGATTATATGTTGATATGTATGGCTTCCTTTTTAATTTTGTCTTTGGTGGTCCTCAGGTCGTTCTTCGGTATCTGTTTTGCCTTTTTAATCCCAGTTTGTATCAGTTGTCTTGGGTATTGTCTCCTTAATAGGAATCCTTCAAGCTCTTTGAGCCTTTGTTTTAATATGGTTTCATTTGAGACAATTGTGCATAGTCTTCGAGCTAGATTGTATGGTATGTTGTGCTTAATGTGTCTGGGATGACACGAGTTAAAAGGGAGATATTGTTTTGTGTCTGGTGTTTTGTAGTACACATCTGTCTCAATTTTTCCTTTTACACTCATTACCATAACATCGAGGAATGGGAGTTGTGTTGAATTTGAATCCATCGTGAATTGTAAACAGGTATGTAGGTTGTTGAGGATCAGGTTGAAATCTTCCAATTCATTTTCTGTTTTGTCTCAAATTATAAAACAGTCATCAAGGAAACGTTTCCATGTGTTTTCTAATTGATTCCTAGGTTCCAGTATTAAATTCAAGGTTACAGTATCAAATGACCATAAAACTGAAAAGACACTGGAAAATGTCACCAAATTAATACACGATTAGCATCAGGATGTGTTTTTAAAAAGCAGTGTGCCAATTAACGTGTGAGCCATATTTCATTCCATTCGTAATAGGTGTCTTCACGGGTGACTACAGGCTTCATCATGAAAAAGCACTTGCTTACACTTCTCCTCTGTTGTAGAAACGCAATGTTCTACTTGTTGTAGACACGCAATGTTCTACTTGTTGTAGACACGCAATGTTCTGAGGATGGAACGGCCATCTTTGAGTCCTTTTAGCACCAAGGGATGATGTGGAGTGGGCGGTAAAGAAAAGAACATATCACCCAATAATCTGGAATAAATCCGTCAAGCTCTTCAGGAAGAATAGGACAATATCCCACTAAGCAGACTTAGGTGGTAACCCTTGTTGGAGGCACGCCGCGCTGCCTACATGAGTCAATTGCAGTGCACACGGTTTGTAAACGCGCTATTAGACAAGCGAGTCTTAGGGTGCATTCCCAGAGATTTAGATCGATCCAGAGATTAAGATTTAGATCGACCTAACACCCTGGGGGTTCATGCTAAATTGCAGTCAGCCGTGCGCGCACCATAGTTAATTACCCTCTTACAGCTTTTAGTAGGCGGTATAGACGCTTAAGCCGGCTAAGCTGACAGTAATCTAGTGAGACTCTCCATAGCGATAGATCGATCGAAAATCTATGGGAATGGGGTCTTAGGGTGCATTCCCAGAGATTTAAATTTAGATCGACCTATCTCCCTCGGGGTTCACGCTAAATTGCAGTCAGCCGAGCGCGCACCACAGTTAATTACCCCCTTACAGCTTTTAGTAGGCGAGACAGACGCTTAAGCCGGCTAAGCTGACAGTAATCTAGTGAGACTCCCCACAGGGATAGATCGATCTAAAATCTATGGAAATGGGGTCTTAATGAGCACATTCTCGTAACTGTAAAACAATAATGACATAAGGTGTGTAACATTTTCTAAATAACAAACAGTGCGCGTGCGCGCACTCATGTGTGATTGCTTGCCTACACGTAGCTGATTTGAAATTAAAGGTGTCGTACCCGGGATTTTCCCGCCAAATCGAATTTTCCTCAAAATAGTTGTTCTTACTTATGAACCGTTGCTCGACCCGTTAATCTACTTGAATTCCGTGTGTTACCTCCGACCGAAAGATTCTTTTTTTTTTTTTTTGTATCTTTGTGAAAGATAACGTTAATGCGCCAGATCTTCAGTTTTTGGCTCGTTTTTCTGTCTGATTTTTCTCTCACAAACACCTATTACAATTCTAACATTTAACAATTGGTATGCGAACGACATCGATCTCGACCAGTGGGCCCATCACACGACTGCTTTCTCTCATTTATGATAAGGGCTACAGCGTGTGGCCGCTTTTCTATTACTTATGCTGCACCAACACAACCTGGGCCACAACGCGTGGCCGCATTAAAGGACAATGTTCATGTAAAAATCCATTTCTCGAATTTTGAAGATACAGCACTCAATCTATACACTAGAGGTATGTTTTAATCGATCCCCGCCATTTAAAAATTATAAAAACAATCTATTAGTAGAAAAAAAAGCGTTTTAGTAAACCTCACCTCAATATGCAAAAATGAAGCAACAGATCTGGGTCACGTGGTACTGTGACGACAATCACGATAAAGGTCTATGAGACTCAACTGAGCTGCAGGTGCATACAGACGGAGAAGTTAAGGAAAGTTGTGTTGAACGGAGTTGAGGAATTTTCGTTATGCCTCGGTGTGTTGCCGTGGGATTCACCAAAATTGCAGCTCTCGTTGACAATCTTTCTTTGTCTGTGACGGTCTTCCGNAGCCAAGTGCAAATATGCTATAGCTTGATTTATATTTAGATAGTTACATTCACGTACAATTACTCTTTCGCCTTGATTTCTGCCAATGGGCCCATTACGAGGCCGCTTTCTCTTATTTATACAAATGGCTGCAGCGCCTGGCTAAATCTCTGGGAATGCACCCTTAATTGTGCACCTATTGCAACTTAACTTGCCGACATATTGTACATAAGTTGTAACCTTCCATTAATTAATTATTATTACGATAACAAACACAGTGCATTACTATGGATATCTTTAACTAGCAATTGGCCTAGCAACATAGATTCTGCAATTTGTAAAACTAAATCGCTAGCATTCAAATAAGCTGTTCTGTTCATCTCAGTGAACCAGATTATAAATCAATCATTTATTTCTATTAATACACTTCCTTATGCTTTCCTCTTTTGAGCTGGCAGGGCTCTCCTATCCCTCTCATCTCTGCCATATGGAGTCTATACTTCCTTTCTTCATTTTAGAGAAACATGGATCAACCCCCGGGAATCCCAACACTGGGGGAAGCCGTCTACTGGGTCATGACCCCCGGCCCCAGCACCCCATACAGCATATTCCCAACCCCTGCAATGATGACAGGACCCAGAACAACAGTAGCCGGGACACAAAGCCACAGCGTGACCTCAACCCCTCCAGTAGGAGCCACCAACACAGTAACCACCACAAGTCAGCACAACCTCGCAGCAATGGGGACAGCGACAACACAAGCTCAGCCTCGCCCTCCCCCCCCCCCAATCCCACTCCTTTCCCTCAAGTTCACAAGCCCTCCCTTACCCCCAACTCGCAGGAAACATTCCAGTCCCCACTGCCTCTCCCGCCCAGACCCGGCTCCTAGGCACCAACGTGACAAACCCCCCTCACTATTAACTCTCCCATGCCCCCAACCAAGCTCAATATACTCCCTCCCCCCTCCACTCAGTCAATAACAGATGTGAGAAACCCCCTTCCCTCCTCTCCCTTCCATTATCAAGGCTAGCCTCACTCCCAGCCTGTGCCCAACCCAGACCAAGCCCAACACAACGTGCCCGCCCACTACCCCATGGTCCAAGCCAACACCGCCCATCTCTCTTCTCAATTCCATGCGGCCACAACTATGCCCCTCCAGGCCACGCCCATTTTAATCACTATTCCAGCCACACCTTGCCCCAAGATGAAGCCCATGACCTCGGTACTCCAGGTAAGAAAATTCCTAGAACTAATATAGATCACCACGTCAACTCAAAATCGAGACAAAAAAATTGGGATGATGATTATATCAATGTGAAAGATCTCTTCCCCCTTGTTTTCTACTGGGTTTTTCCCTAAAATCACAGAACTATTTTGATTAAAATTTACCCATGGGCTTACGTTCCAGTTGTCAAAAATTCGAAACCTTTAATTCGGCCAAAGAATGGATAGCTAAAAACAAGTTTCAGATACATGTACCTGATATCCTACACTTGCTTGATGATTTCCCCAACCAAACAAGAATGTCAAAAACGGCTTGATCGTTTCATAGGCCTTTGTCAGCTTATAGGAGTACCATTAGCCCCGGAAAAAACTACTTCCCCAGCTACTGTAATATCCTTCGCAGGTATAGAACTGGACACCTCACTGCAGGAGGCCCGCTTGCCCCCAGAAAAAAATCAAAAACTGCCTAGAACTAGTCCATGCCCACATATCCAAAAAGAAAATAACACTACATGACCTCCAATCGATCATTGGCCTTTTAAATTTCTGCTGCTTTATTATCCCGGTCGGGCGGGCCTTTTTAAGACGGCTCATCAATCTAACCATTGGGACGACCCAACCCCACTACAAAATGCGCCTCAACAATGAAGCCCGTGTTGACCTTTCTATGTGGAAAATATTCCTCCAAACCTTTAATGGGCGAGGCTTCTTCTACGATGATCTTTGGTCTTTGTCCTCAGCAGATTGCATTTTCACAGACTCATCCGGAGGTAATGGATATGGGGCACTATGTGATACCAAGTGGTTTTATGGTCAGTGGCCACAGGAACTAAGAGGCCTCAAAATTGCCATTCTTGAAATTTATCCAATTGTCCTGGCCTTTTTCGTTTGGGGAGATCACTTGAAAAACAAAAAAGTAACAGTCTTTTCGGGCAATGATCATTCGAAGCCTTGATTTACATTCTTAATAAATGCACCTCGAAGGACCATTCTATAATGCTACTATTGAGAAAACTTATTCTGTATTGTTTAAAGAACAGCATTAACTTTCGAATCACCCACATACCTGGCGTGGACAATTGCGCCACTGATGCCCTCTCTCGATCCAATTTACAGGCCTTCAGAAGACTGCAGCCACTGGCAGATCCTCACCCTACCTCTATTCCCCCAGCTTGGTCACTAGACAACTTACTGAAGAATTGAATAGCACATTCGAAGCTGCCCTCGCAAAGAACACCAGGAGGACTTACAGCAAAATTGAGCCGCTTTTATTGGAATTGCAACAAAAAATTGGCCTGAAAGCATTCCCTTCAGATCCAGCAGTCACAGCCCTAGTTGTACAATATCTAAGTGAACGATACAGGCCATCATTCATCAGGACTCACCTATCTGCGTTAAGCTACAAATACAAGATGGCAAGCATCCCGGGCCCAACGTTTGCTTTCATAGTTAGCAATTCAAGGTCTGGAGAAGAAAAACCCCTCATGCGACACAAGGTCCCCAGTTACTTTGTCAGTCCTACATACTCTGATACAGCGTCTTAGGGTGTATTCCCAGAGATTTTGCAGTCAACCGAGCGCGCACCATAGTTTATTACCCCCTTACAGCTTTCAGTAGGCGGGACAGACGCTTAAGCCGGCTAAGCTAACAGTAATCTAGTGAGACTCCCCACAGGGGTGGGTCGATCTAAAATCTATGGAAATGGGGTCTGTACGTCTGTACGCAGTACGCAGTCAGCCTACGAAGCACACTTAATCGCTGCCATGTTTACGCTTGCATTCTTTGGACTCTTGAGGATAAGTGAAGTTGTATTAAGCGATACCGACCACCATCTTCAACTTTACAACGTTAAGATAAATCAGCCTGAAGGCACCATCACCTTACATCTCCCTTTTTTTAACATGCAAGTCAGAACTCGAATCACACTGTGATCATTCGCAAACAAATGACTAAGGTATGTCCTGTGAGATGGGTCTCCGAATACGCATCCCTACGCCCTAGCACAAGCTATAGACACTTCTTCGTTCACGCTGATGGATCCCCAGTTCGCACCCAGGATTTCAATAGATACTTAGAACACTGTATGAAGGCAGCTAACCTCTCCCACCTGAACATTAAAAGCCATAGCTTTCGTATTGGCGGTGCTATACTCGCAGCAAGTATTGGCATGTCAGAAACTCAAATCAAACTCCTAGGCAGATGGACATCAGACGCATATAAAAAATACCTCCGGTTTTAATTATTTTTATTAATCTTATATTGTTTCAGATTCTTAGCACTAGCGACTAGAAGTGTCTATTAATCAGATCATGTTTTCTTGCAATATACTAATAGCACTAGCGGCTGGAAGTGTCACTCAATCAGATCATGTTTTCCTTCAATATGCTAATAAGAGAGCATTCACAAAATCTGGGCACTAATATTCATTACCCATGCACGTGTCCATTGTCATATAGAATAGTGTATCTTACAGAATGTCAGTTATTTAGGATTCTTGGTACTACGGTCGACGTCTGTAATTGTCACTTAACCATGTTTTCCTTGGATTTGCTAATCCGAGAGCAAAGAAAAACTGGGCATGAACAATCACTATCATGCAGATTGCTTATTAATTTGATATGTAAACGTCAAAAAATCCTCCATGATCCTCGGTCCAGGGGTCTTGGTTCGTGGAGGTTTTTAGGTTCTAGAAAATTATGTAATTAGGATAGAGATTCTATATTCATATTTGATAGGTATATTCCCATTTCCTTGATGGGTCAACTTCCAAAATCCTCCGTGGTCCTCGGTCCAGGGGTCTTGGACTGTGGAGATCTTTGAATTTCATAATTCATATACTAATTCTGTATTCCATTTTGAGAGACATTAAATCATATTTGTATTTTACAAGCTAATCTCAGCCTGTTTCTTACAATTGTTACACATTATATCAATTTTTGGGTGGGGCAGAAAACTTACCGAGCCCCACCATTCGGTTTTACGATAAGTTTTCTATGGCGGGAAGTAATCCCCACCTTTTATGATCTCCAGAGTTCAGCTATAAGATTTGCGTAATCCATCATAATATTATGCAATTGGCAGCTCGCGAACCGCGATCCATTACATAGGAAGTGACTCAATTGCCCCATTACTTTATCCATTATCCACCCTTAGATCATAAAATGAACAAAAATTGGATATATGAATATAAAGTCTTAGCTAATGATAAATAAAGATTATTGCATGCCCATAATCTGATTTATCAAGCTAAGATTTTACCCGAGTCGGTTCCTACACCTGTCTGTGTAAATAACATTACGTCATCCATTTAATCTTCTGGCATTATAAGCCAATCGCGACGCGGGTTTGAATCACGTGGGGATAATAACAGAAACGACGCTTCTTTCGCGCTTTCCCGAAGATACTCTTTAGCTTACAGCTCAGTCGTACTGACGAATAAACCAAGCGCTAAAGTAGAAGTCAACCCCGAACAACATTAATACCAATCAATAGTAAGTTAATGCCTTCGTTTATTCACTTTCCCACCCAACCCTATTCCCCTTTTACATTCAACTCACATGCTTCTGTCCACATTTCTCAACACTTACCTAAAGTACATGTAGTATCAATTCTTATGATACTCAAATAGTTGGCGGGAAGTAATCCCCACCTTTCATGATCTACAGAGTTTAGCTATAAGCTTTGCGCAATCCAACATAATATTATGCAATTGGCAGCTCGCGAACCGCGATCCATTACGTAGGAAGTGACTCCATTGCCCCATTACTTTATCCATTATCAACCCTTAGATCATAAAATGAACAAAAATTGGATATATGAATATAAAGTCTTAGCTAATGATAAATACATTGTACGCAATCTCAAGCTTAAAGGTTGCAAGGTAATGGAAATTGATAGCGGAGTACAGTGCGTGGTATTTCTCAATGTTTTAATTTTGCACCTTATTATATTTATTAAAGCCATGGTATGGTAAAGCCATGGCAATTATCATCGCGGCCACAAGGAGGATTTAAAGATGCATACATGCAAAGTCAATTTTTTGTCACAAAAACCAACCAAATGCCAGCATATTGTTTCAAGTAGTATAACTAAGAGAGTTACCAAAAGGCATTGTTTAATTTTACCCGAAAATGATGTTTGAACAGATTTTTCTGCTGGCATTATAAGCTGTATGTCAATGGGGCAGCAAAGTAGGTCACGGAAGTAGGTTAAATTTACAACCAAAAATTTAAAGAAAGGAGCAGTCTAAAGGTCTTGGCATGTCGAATTTATTTGAGTCATATAAGAATCTAGTAGAAGTGGTTTACATGTGTTACTGGGAATCCACGCTCCACCGATGCTCGGTTCGTATGTACCTTGAACATACCGTACGTAAATTTCATTGAACGCTATTAACGAATCCTTGCATATGTAATGAAAACAAGAGTTTACTGCCTTGAGAGCAAGAAAGCCTATTAATGACAATCGCCATTGAGTCAGTAATTTTATTTCGAAACCAGGAAAAGCACTTCTATGATTCTAAATGCAATTTAATCAACAGTTGTAAGTTATTTTTTCTTTGGTCAATTGTTTCAAGTTGAAACCCCCAAGGGCGATCGGGACAGGTGAAGATTGATAAAGACGAAGAGAGAAAATTTGGAAGGGTATCGAGATAAATTGGACATCACCTTAACATCTCCATGACGATTCTCTACCAGAGAGTAACCCAATGGTGGGGTTTAAATACAGTTTTATTTTGTTTTCGTATGCAGGAAGGTTTATGAATATTACATTTCAAAAGTTAAGATATTTTTATCTTTTTATTTGATCTATATATCCTATTTTTATCATTATTTTCATTACTTTTGTGTGTTTCTTTTACTGCAATCATTATAAAATACCCAATATGCTCTGATCTCCATTAATGACGTTCATCTTGTTGGAAAGATTACATTTTAAACCGCTCTTGGTAAAAAAGAAGTTGTCCCACCTTCACTGTGTTTGTTTACAAATGATCACATGACAGCTGTTCACCTTTTTTTCAGGTGAAATACCGTTGAAGATATCCGTATTTTATTACATTTATTCAGATTAAGAACACGCACTCCCTCAACAGTGATGTTGCACAGTGATCAGGTCATATAACACGGCAGTGTTATACAATTTGACTCTGTCTTTAAATTGCATTCACAATCACGGAAGAGAAACCAAAATTAGAAACGAAAGTCTCGGTAGGGTAATTAATTTAGATAATTGAAGGTTCACCCCTTTCAAATGACAGAAAAGGGAGACCTGGTTACGATTCTAAAATCGTAGAGGTACTTTGGCCTCATCATTTCCATTTGGCTCTTTTGATCCCTTCCACCAAAAACAGTCGCCACACTTGAGATAATTTCGTGAAAGACAGTCCCAGGTCCAAGCGTTATGTAACCTTCCAACCCGGAGAATATATCCATATTCAGAAATATTGAAGTCCCTGTATCTAGTTTTACTGATCGACCGTTCATACAGGATATAGTTATTTACTAATAGATTTATGCCACGCAGGAATCAGTACGATTCCCTATAAAAACTGGGACTCTAAAGTAGAAAGGGAGAGACCCCGGGAGATCGTCACGTCTGTCCCTGCCTGCGTGCTAGCCTGTAGTCCGTATTAGAGGAATAAAGACTATTTAAAACACAATTTATCTGTTGTGTATTCAAGCCGCCGTTCTCTCAAAAATTAGTAACCAACAAAGGTTACAGTATTACATGACCATAAAACTGAAAAAGACACTGGCAAATATCACCAAATTAATACACGATTAACATGAGGGTGTGTCTTTAAAAAGCAGTGTGCCTATTAACGTGTGAGCCATATCTCATTTCATTTGTAATATGTGTCTTCACGGGTGACTACAGGCTTTATCATGGAAAATCACTTGCTTACAGTTCTCCTCTGTTGTAGACACGCAATGTTCTACTTGTTGTAGACACGCAATGTTCTGGAACGGCCATCCCAGCGGGCAAATTATGTTGTTTTAACGTTAGAACAACGTTGAACCATAAGGTTGATAATACATGTACGTTGGATAAACATTGGATTTGAAAGTTGACTCAACGTCAGATAACAACATTCATCCTAGTGTTAGCTAACCTTGCAAGGAATTCAGTTTATTGGAATGTATTTCTGAATAACAAGTTTAAAAAATTCACTAGTTCACTCAAGACACAAAACAACTGTCATTTTTACTTTAAAACACTTTTTTTATTATTTTGATAAAGTTAGTTACAGTATTGATAAACAAAGTATCACGTTTTCAATAATAAATATTTTAAATTACAATCCATGTCTGCAAGGTTGTGTCAATGACCAAAATACAACGTTGAGTCAACGTCACATTATGACGGTGTTTTGACGTGGCTGGATCAACGTTGATTTTACGTTGATTTTCGGTAGATCAACGGCAATTCAACGTATCAACCTGTTTTCAACGTTGATCCAACGCGACTATGCCTGCTGGGATCTTTGAGCCCTAATTACACTTTTAGCACGAAGGGATGACTTGGAGTGGTCGGTAAAGAAAAGAACATACCACCCAATAATCTGGAACAACTCCGTCAAGAATAGGACAATATCCCACTAAGAAGACTTAAGCTTGTAACCGTTGTTGGAGGCACGCCGCGCTGTCTACATGAGTCAATTACAGTGCACACGATTTGTAAACACGCGCTATTAGGGTGCTTTCCCAGAGATTTAGATCGATCTAGAGATATAGATTTAGATCGACCTAACCCCCTGGGGGTTCACGCTAAATTGCAGTCAGCCGAGCGGGCACCATAGTTAATTACCCCTTTACAGCTTTTAGTAGGCGGGACAGACGCTTAAGCCGGCCAAGCTGACAGTAATCTAGTGAGACTCCCCACAGGGATAGATCGATCTAAAAATCTATGGAAATGGGGTGTTAGACAAACGACTCTTAAAGAGCACATTCTCATAACTGTAAAACAATAATGACATATTCTGATGGAAATTCATCTGTGTAGTCGTAGGATATGATTCAAGTATTAAACTTTTCAATTCCTACACTAAAAATACCTGACAGAGCTTTCGATCAAATCCGTGATCTTCTTCAGCGTGATGTCATATGGGACGACCACTGCTCACCAGTGCTTTGGTGATTGTGTTGTCCCAAATGTTCTTTTTGTTTCCCCGATGTAGTCTTTCTCACATTCACAGTTCTTGTTACCCTGGCACCTTATATGGTAAATTGCGCTACTAACTTTAAAATCTAGAGTGGTGGAACATAAAAGACGGAGCTCCACCACCTCGGAGGTCTCTAGGCACATTCATGTAGATAATCCGGGACATGAAATCCCGTGGGAGAGAGTAAAGATCTTGGATAGGGACCCTTCTTGGTATGAAAGGGGGGTTAAGGAGGCCATTTACGTACATCGGGGCACATAACCCAAGCTTGAACAGAGATGGGGGAGGCACCAATTGTCACACATTTTGGACAACACAATCACCAAAGCACTGGTGAGCAGTGATCGTCCCATATGATATCACACTGAAGAAGATCAGGGATGTGATCGAAAGCTCTGTCAGGATAGCTCTATTTTTAGTGTAGAAATTGAAAAGTTTAATACTTGAATAATGACATAGGATGGGTAACGTTTTCTGAATAACAAACAGTGCGCGTGCGCGCACTCTTGTGTGATTGCTTGCCTACACGTAGTTGATTTAAAACTAAAGGTGTCGTACCTGGGATTTTCCCGCCAAATCGAATTTTCCTCAAAAAAGTTGTTCTTACTTATGAATCGTTGCTCGACCCGTTCATGCTACTTGAATTCCGTGTGTTACCTCCTACCGAAAGATTTTTTTTATTTTTGTGAAAGATAACGTTAATGCGACAGATCTTCAGTTTTTTTGGCTCGTTTTTCTGTCTGATTTTTCTGTCACAAACACCTATTACAATTTTTGGGAAAGTACCACTTCTAATATAAATTGAGCAGCATGCACGCGATAGCTGTGACTATAGCAGCATGCGATAGGATTGGGCTGTAGCATTATTGATAGCAGCAAGCGTCAGCTGTGCCTGTTGACAGAGTGCCAACAGTTAACACAACTCACTATATAATGTAAAGTAGTGCGTGTCGGTTACAACAAATCTATTAATAAATCAAATTATTACGAATGAGAATTGAGATGCCTTCGACCCGGTGTGAATTCCCTGAATGCATTTCAAGTTTCTAATGGAATAAATATGTATAATGGTTTGATCCAAATACAATGGACGTTTTTTCATATCTGGACGTAACGCACCTCAACATGGCAGAACCAAGAATCCCATTTGGATCCTGGATTATGGACTGCTCTCTCTACTTATGCCTGGTTAGTGGAAAAAATGATTTCTCGAACATTTATCAGTGAATTCACTGAAGTTATTTAATGCTGCCTACATAACAGAATGACTTTGATTATTCGGGACAATTTGATTTAATGATTCAATCCCATTCTTGCTCAGTAGACAAGGAGTAATCAAAAGGCCTGAATTAAGCGTTCTTCATTTTTTCCGATAATTACCACACTGATGCTCATAAGTTAAGCAACACCCCGATTTTTTCAAAAGTTTCTTATACCATGATCAATATTTCATTTGTTAGTGGGATTATGCATATTTCGTTAAAATTTGATAAATAACTTATTCAAGTTAAATATTTCGGTTAAAGAAATGCAACACATAGCTTATTGTAATAATCAAAATAACTTTATAAACCAAACGGTACTAAAATATGCCAAACCATGTGTCAAAAACTTATGCTCACACAGGTAAAAGGACGTGCTGATTAAAATAGCTTATCTTGAAAAAAAAGTTCAATCATCTACGAATTATTTTTAATAAAAGAAGACTGTAGATAATGGATGATAAATCGTCTATTATGCAATAATAGACGATTTATCATCGTCTATTATGCAATAAATATCGGTTGTGCCTTCCCTGGTTTTGAACAACAGCTTCACATTATTGTCTCCTGCAACTTGCCGCTAAATTCTGTCAATCTTGCTTAGGAAGCCGGTTCCATCCTTCAATTACTGCCCGCTGAAGCTCTCTAATGCTTCTAACTCGAGGTTGTCTCTCATTTACTGCTCTGTCAATCATATCCTAAGCATATTCGATTACATTGAGAATTGGCGAATATGCAGGCTAATCTAAATTTGGGATACCGTGCTGTTGCAGCGCGTCTTGCACGGACCGTGCTTTATGGATGATTTTTCTTCCCGGATTTGCTTGAATGTGTGATTGTATGCGCCCCAGTGGTATTTCGTCTCTGTATTGTTGACAAGTGTACGGTGGCTTTTGACGAGATCTTTTAGATGGAAGTTCAGCTTCTAAAAGATGCCTGTTGACTGCTTGCCTTCTGATTCGAGCTCTTCCTAATCCAGGCCAAAGGTTCCTCGGTTGTTTCGCCGACATGAATTGGTCCTGGTGGCATAACCGAACCAAACATCTTCATCTCTTGCGTCGGTTAATATTGTTCTACCAGAAAGATGCTTGTCCAATACATGATGATTTGGGGGCCATTTTGCTACCAGCTTGGACACTTGACTTGGTGCTACTCTCTGTTGCCTTGCAATATGTCTCTGATGGCTTCTTATTTTTTGCCATCTGATTACTTCGTTGAGTCCTCTTCTAACCATTGGTTGGTACAATATAACAAATTGTGAGCATGAAACTAGCCAAACTGGGCGTGGCGTGGTCAAACTGTATTTTTCGGAAGTGGCACCCCCATTGAATATTCTACCGTGCCCAACAGTAAATAGTTCTCAAATGTCACAGTCCAGTAAATCAAAGTAAAAAAAAAAGATAAATATCTAGCTACTGTACAAATTTTGCCTCAATAAAAAAAGAATTTGGGAAATAAGAAAGTGTTGCTTAACTTATGAGGATCAGTGTAAATGAAGGTTATTCAGTCCATCAACCTTGTACACTCCAGTCACTTTTTTCCATTAAATAATGACCGGACCCTAACCAAGATTAGTTCTTTCGAACACAAAGGGACATTTCCTACGTTATGGCGGTGATCCGTTTGGTAACGATTAAAATTGCAAGGCTTCATGTCCTGAATGGCATGGGATGTTGCGTATCCCACCCCGTCTCAAATTAAAAAATTGTCTGGGAAGTAGCCGGAACAACCTGGAAGGGTACATCACCCATAGCCAAGATAGTACTAAACAGTCAGCTCCGACATTGTTTTTCGCAATAAGATTTGCACTGGGCGCCATAGGGATGTTATAAGAAAATTCACTCGTATATGGTTACGTGCCAAAGCCATCCCGTGCAGTACGACATAACAGACAACTTCGCGTAATATAATGAGTATTAGATAAAACGTCTTTTTAGAAATCAAACTATTGAATTTCGTAGAATATTTTACATCTTCAGATAGAGTATTTGTTAAGAAATGCACTCCTGTCACTATTTTCCCCCCTTTTGTCTTTTTCGTGTTCCATCGGTCACTGTTAACGGACTCTCGCTGGGTATTTCCTATCAGGGCAAAGAACCCGTTTGTTAGACTCAATTATAGAATGTAAAGCTAAAACAGTTCAATGATTTTATCAGTAGCGGGTGTTCTCTTAGAGATCCAAGATGGCAATGTAAATGCAAATGACCAAGAATACTTTTGACAAAGGTGAAAGCAATTTTAAAAAAAGAGAGAAGAAAGCATTACACGACTTAAACATTACACGATTTGGGCAATTAAGGCGGTATTAGACTAAATTTTTGTCTCCTCCATCTCATTGTACCACAAACTTTCCTAGTCTCATTCATAACAAGAAAGAAGGCAACAAGGAATATTGATTGTTCATGATTTGGCCAAACAAAGCCGCTTTTATTATATAACCCCACTATCCTAATCATTTTAACAATAAAAACAATATAGCAAATTGTTGCGTGCATTAAATGTTATGGCCTTAGGGATAAAAACTATATATCAAATATTCAATAAGACTCATCATCCTAAAAATTATGATGTGACGAGTCAGCAAAAGTTATCATTTACCAACAATTTTGCACAAATTTCATTTGTGGGGTTGCAAAGAGGCCCCCACTATGTCGAATATTCAATAACACGGGTTGTAATTTTAATTTAAATCAGAGAACAGGAAACTCTTCATGGAGCCTTGTGACTTGAAAATGGGTCAGGAATACTACACATGTTTTTACGATTAGCTAGGGTGGGAAAGTTTTGCAATATCCTACTGAAAGCTAAAAGAGAGAAGTCCTAAGAAAATGGACAGAGGTTATAGAATAAAACTGAAATGAAGGCAATGTGCTTCAATAGGTATTTAAATCTGCCATATCTGTACTATTCTGTACAATATAGGGGGACTTGTAATACCCATGTAAAATCATCATGTTTACTGAAAAGTGAAAAGCTAATAACTATTTACTTGCTGACTTTCTTAAGATGCTCTATCAGTTGCAATGCCCTAAGTAAAGCCTCGGTCACAACCGATTTTTGGGTGTTGCGAGGGCCGTGGAGGTCGTAGAGGTAGAGGATAGTCTGCCTTGTGAGTCGCAAGGGCCACATGAGATGTCCTTTCAAGCTGGGACGCTAATTGCAAGTAGCGACAACCTAGAAAATGTACTGATTTCTTGAGTTTGTCTTGCTTCCTGTGTACGAAGCACACACTCACCACTTACGAAGGGAATGCAACGCATGGCAAAAGTAGGGCCCTTTTCTGTCAGTTTTGCTTCACACTTGCCTCACATGTTTGTGGTGACGTACTGACGGCGTACGTCAGTTTTGCGCCCTGTTTTCCTCTTCTTTCTTCTTCCTCCTCCCTTTTTTCTACTATGTAAGCTTCTTTCTCTTGCCTTTTGAAGGCATATCAGAAACTAAATTGAGCAAAAATTTGAAAATTTTGGAAATTGTTGTACACGTTACACAGTCGACGTTCATTGTAAAGACACGAGCGTGCGTCGTGAGCAAGCCTTTTAAACACCAGGCGTGGGGGTGACGCACGTGCGACGCATTCCCGGTGTGCCCTCGACTTTGTTCGTTAGTTGTGAGGGCGTGCGCCTTAACTCAACACGCAAAGAGCACTTGTTCCTTCATAGCTTGCGACGTGCGTCTTGCACAACGCGAGCATCTCTTGCTAACTCCGTGCGAAAGGATTAAGTTACGCTTGCGGCCTCGCTGTTCGCAGGCTATTCGTAGAATCTTTTGGACATGTCCAACATCCTCCGCACGTGCTTACGGGCAGTCTGCGAACTCGAAATTACGTAAGAAGGACTTGCATGGGAAGTGAGATTCTCGGTTGTGACCGAGGCTTAAGTGAACCCCAATATCAGAGATGTGTGAAGGGTGGGGGTTGATAGAAGACCACAAATTTTCTTCAGAAGACTTATAGACAGAGTTATAAATGTGAAACTCAATGATAAGTAAACAGTATATAACTTCAGTGATAAAAAAAAACGAATAGTTGATGAGGAAAGGAGGGTTGAATTTTGGACTAAGCTGATTTATAATGATGTGCAGGTCAGACTGAGCAAGAAAATCTAGCTTGCTATGGTATCTACACTGATCCGTGAAACGTCTGACAAGGGATATGATAGAAGTGTGAAACTAAAAGTACAGGTAGGTAACTGAATCGGCATAGCAGGTGCCCATGTGATATCCAATAAATTTCGGGACATTGCATCCTCCCATGTCATCAGGTGACTGGAGATTCTATACGCAAGGACCTTTAATTTCTTTGTGCAGTCGCCGTGACCGCTATCGGTGCAAACAAGAAACCCATGGATAAAGAACGTTTAGTCAACAGCAACTGCTAAATCGCTAGAGAAAATAAAACTTACCGCATTCATGTAACAGTCGGCAATTGTACTGTTGATCCTTGCTTGAAGTTGTGCAGAATCTGTCAAGTGTACGCTTCAACACATCGAGTGAACTGCTGGAAAGCTCTCATAGAAGTAAAAGCCGATGAAATTTTTTGAACTGAAGATTTCAGTTGAAGATTTGAGATAACTTGTAGCTTAATCGTATCATGCGCGTCAACAGAATGCATCAAGCAAAATGAGCTCAGGCAGTGATTTCCCATGGTATAAGTAGCAACATGTGCCTCAATGGAGAAATCCCCTCTAGGGTACAATTGAGCATGTGCAGAATGCGCACGTGCGTAAATAAGCTCAAGAGATTGTTGTCGCCATAAAATGTCGTTTGACTACGCCAAACTTTCCTATAATTGTATTCTTAACGGATTAACAACTCTTCGTATGAGAACTTGATTTCACAGTTTATACATTGTAAGTGACTCAGAAATATTATATATTCTATTATACCACAAAAACACCAGTTATAGCAATTATTCTGAAATCTGCGCTTGCCGTCGGACCTCGTGACTTCCACTGATGTCTGTACTCTGTAATAATCACAAAAAAGCAACTTTTTTAGAAAAAAATCCAGGGACAAACTTTGAATGTAAAAATGGATTCATTGACTACTAGTAAATGTGGGAAAATTGCCGTTTACCTCAGGAAAATTCTTCTTTTTTTGCCAAAATGAACAGTTGTTATATATGCTTTTAATGTTTACCCAGCAAACCCTGGGATGTATAACGGAGTCCGACTGATGCTTATATAGATGTAACAACGAAAATGAGCAGTGAACTCTCCTAATTCTTTCGTGTCGTTTGCATTATATATAGTTTCGTGCCTAATTGTTTTTAAAAAAGAATTAAAAAAAAACAAACAAATGCATTAATTTCATTAAAAGTATTACAACGTGTAACCAAGACAAAGCCAACTACAGTGGTGCAACAGATTTATTTTGAGAAACCCTAAAATATATGTGCATATGATTCATATGGTGACTCCAATGTAATGAGGCCTAGATCAATAAAGTTGATTTCAACACCAGTGAAGCAAGTGTCTCCGCCGCTATACGGCGCTATTTGTCGCTCCAAGCACATTAAAAAAAGAAAAATAATTAAATTACATGTATTAGTTCAAAAGATTTCGCAGAGACTTACCAGTATAAGAGCACAAAGACCTCACCATGAACCAAAAGAGTGATTAAAGAATTAGCTCAGGCACTCAGACCTCACAGGGAGTATAAGTATTATGTATATGGTCAAATAACGCCGAAAAGATTCACCTAATCTGCATTTGCATATGCATGCCATCACGATGACAGTTTAACCTTCTACAAAGCAGCAATAAAGGGTACCGGAGAAGATCAGCATTGGTCAGAATTGTGCCGGAAGTGACGTGTAGTGGTGTAAGACGTAAAGCTGAGAGGTCATTTTTAGCTGGAGGTGAACGGGAGTGAAGACATGGACTCGGAGAAAAAAGCAGTTTTTCAAACAACATGGTAAGATGACATTTCTTCTTTACGCATTTTGGGCAGAGAATACTTGTAGAAATAATAGGCACATGATATGAAAACGTGACACGGAACTTGAAGGTGCAAAATCGTGGTTAATTTGCAGACAACTTGTTTTGAAATACATGCTGCATCGACCGCCAGCGCGACAAACAGCGTAAAGGGAAAGGTATTCCCGGGAGGCTATAAATCGTTGTCATTTAGAATTCTGGCATTTATGTAATCTGATATGTCCATATCTAAGTATTTTTGGGTGTTTTATGGTATGTGCTGCAAATATAATGATGTTTTTTTCTTGAAGGACCTTGTGAAAACCAGGAAGTAGTTCGTAACTAACAACTGAAATCGTACCGATCTACGACTGCTGTGCAAAGATGTATCTTTTTTTTTAATAATGCGACGAATTGTTAGATCTTTATATGTCCATCTGACATGATATTCCACACATATGATCACACTAATACAGGGGCGGATAGAAAAAATTAAATACCCGTCAATGTAAACTTGAAAATCTGACCGTCTTCCGGAAGACCCAGAAGACGGCCTAAATCCGCCCCTGACTAATACACCTTTTACACCTGGGTAGGCACTAATCACAAGTACGCGACGGGCATTTAATGGCATCTTACAAGATCTTCCCAAAAAGATGAAAAGCGAATTCAGGTGAGCCTATCACAAAGCTAACAGGTAATTAAGACTAGCTCTAAGTTACTAATAATTGACATTATTATGCAATACTCAGTTGTAAAAGCGATTCTGACAGGTAGATAAGATATAACATGACCAGTTACTCAAGGCTATTGACTTACAGCCTGAGGAAATTGATTGCCAGTCTCTTTTGCTAGTGATTTTTAGCTCAGATAAGAGGCTGTCAGAATGTCACCTTTGTTTCAGTTTGTCTTTTTTACTTTTTATTACTTATTAGTTTACTTCTAATTATACATGTATATAAATCTGTATATATTTGTTTGTATATAAATAGGGTGTGCGTGCTAGTGTGTGTGAGGTTGGGTATGTGTGAGTGTGTGCAGGAGCCTTTATTTAAATAAAAATTAAAAAATTGTGATAAAAATAGATAAGTCACTCTGGTACACTTCAAATGTTATCAATTCCTTATCAACCTGAATGTTTAANATAACATATGATATTTTCTCTGAAATGTGAGAGGGGGAGTGAGTGTAGTTTTCTTTTTTTTAATAAATATATACTGTATTTGGAAGTATTGTGTCAAAAAAAAAAAAAAAAAAAAAAAAAAAATGTCACCTTTGTCTTGCCATTTGTCACTGATTAGTGGCTACCCCGGTGTAAAAGGTGTATTAATGTGATCATATGTGTAGAATTTCATGTCAGATGGACATATAAAGATAAAAAATTCGTCAAAATATTTAAAAATAGATACATCTTTGCACAGTAGTTGTGGATCGCTACGACTCAGTTGTCAGTTACGAACTACATGTACTTCCTGGTTTTCACAAGGTCCTTCAAAGACCCTAAAACATCGTTATAATTGCAGCCCATACCACAAAACACCCAAAAATACTTAGATATGGACACATCAGATTATATAAATGCCAAAATTCCACATGACAACGATTTATAGCCTCCCGGGAATTATTTTCCCTTTACGCTCTTTGTCGCACTGGCGGTCTATGCAGCATGTATTTCAAAACAAGTTGTCTGCACATTAACCATGATTTTGCACCTTCAAGTTCCGTGACACGTTTTCATATCATGTGCCTATTGTTTCTACAAGTATTCTCTGCCCCAAATGCATAAAGATAAAATGTTATCTTACCGTGTTGTTAGAATAACTGCTTTTTTCTCTAAGCCCACGTCTTCATTCCCATTCACCTCCAGCTAAAAATGACCACTCAGCTTTACGTCTTACACCACTACACGTCACTTCCGGCACAATTCTGACCAATGCTGATGTTCTCCGGTACCCTTTATTGCACTTGTTTATAGCACCGAGAATAATTTCAATGATTGCTTTTGAACGTGATCTTGTACAATAGAAAAATGACAGCATATACCCAGTAAGCAGTATTGGGGTGTTAATAGAGTCTATTAAACAGTGTAACGTACTGAGTTGGTAGATTGAAGTCCATGAAATATGGTTAAATACATGCAGTCCATCTCCGTAGGCCATTTCAAAACGGTTGTCTCAAAGTCGTCGTTTGCATGGTTTCTAATCTCTATAAATGGGTTGATAAATGTATTACTTGGCGCAACAGTATGACTTTTTCACCATGCAGATCTATTACTGCATCGCCCTGTATATATTAATGAGAGCATTGATAAATGAAAAATATAATCAAATTAGAGAAAGTGCACCAAAGAAAATGTCTCCTGGACGCGTTGAACGGTGAGATAATGCTTCGTTTCTTACCGTATTAATGAAACAAATATATATATACATGTAGTATTTACTGTATGTAGTAAACAGACTTTTTGATGGTCACAGTGTTGGTCCCATGCAACGTTAATATAAACAGGATTCTGATATACATGTACATATACATATACATATACATTTATACATTTACACGAATAACCTCCTCCAAAGAAGGGAGTTTTACTTTAATTGGCGTTGGTTTGTTTTCGACAAGATATCAAATATTTTATGGTTAGGGATCTCATATGATTCGGACAGGTTAAGGTTAGGCGGACGTTTTGGGCTTTGTATACCGTACTAGACATGTCTTCCCTGTACAAATTAATGAAACGTGGACTACCACTCCTGTTACAGGTAAGTAGCCACAGGTTACGCAACGAAGTTTTATAGTACCTCTATTTTGCCAGTACTATAAATGAAGAACATACATCTTTTGGGAGCCTAAAAGATTTATTCGTATATTCTTATTTTCCAGTTACAATGTATTCTCTTTTATCCTATAGATCATCATTCCAATGTCATGATGTATCACAAAGTCTTTCTCCTACATTACCTTATTTAGTAATGTAATAATTCCTCAGCTCTTACACAATGTCTATGATTATCCCTTTTTCCATAACTTTCCATCATTACATCATTACCAAAATATAATCATTCTCTTATTAGGCAATGGTATGTTGCTTGACCTTAGGTCGCCATTTCTATTAATACAGATTTTTCATTGTATCATCCTGAAGGAATGATAACTATACTCCCTTATTCTTTTTTATTATTGAACAACACATGCACTCTTTAACTCTCTTACTTACACTGTTTAACCTCTTAACAAATGTATATTGCATCAGTTATGAAAGGTACAATGTATTCATTACGATCACAACTTTGTATCTGTACTTTTAATTATTTTCATTACGATAGTTTTACCTGTACTTGCCATGCATTTTCTCCCTTTTCATATGTGGAAACTTTTTAAGTGGATTTTTTTTGGAAATTTTATGGGATTTTATGGGCGCGCGGTTGTCATCCATAAAATTAAATCAGTGTGAACCTTCTTTGAAGGGGTAATATTTCCAATGAACATAGGTAATCAGTACTGGTATAGCATGACGGGTTGCTGAAGTGAAGATGAAAAGAATCAGTGTACTCGTTCCATGCTTCTTTTCACTTTCATCAGGTGTCTTATCTCTGGCAGACAGACAAAATCAGTAATGTACTCAGTGGCACCTGGGTGAGAAGTTAGTTTGAGTGTGGGATGAGAACGTTTTATCCTAATCTGATAAAATACCTCGACTTTATACTGCACCTACGTTTTATTGCTGAGTTCTTTTCCCCGCTACTAGTAGGCCTACAGTGGGGCATTTTGCAGCCAATTTTTTTAGAAATTTACATTTATAAACCGAAGTAGGAATTTCACTTGATCTCACTAAAATAGTTTCATGAAATTAGAATAATACTAATAAGTACTCTAAACAATAACATACAAATTACTGGGTTTTAAAATGCAGTCTCAAAATGAAGATAAGGGAACTTATCTGGTAATGTGGATAATATTGTTCTGTGACGAAAGAAGGCAATGGTCAAATGGTCGAAGGACAAATGGCAGAAATGACAATAATATCTTTGGGAAGTGTATAGGGTTTTATATTTGATGTGTTATCTTATTAGACGTAATTAATAACGTAATATCAATTAAAGGTGTTCATTTATTTCTTCCAGATTTTTGATATCATAAAGTAGTGGTTTTATTTCTTTCAAATTTAGGCGGACTTTGAACGGAAAGCTCATTAATAAAATCTGGTACATGCATGTAACATTGCATGTACCAGGAGCTACTGTAGGCCATTTCTGAACTTAATTTAGCATTACGGCTTTATTCAATTTCCAAAGACATCGAGAGCTGTTATTTATTCGATGCCTTAGACTCTTCTCTTATATTTGTCTTTTATCTGCAACTTCATCTTTACTTTATTTCTTATCCGCAGAATACCCGGTTTACGCACAGGTGCATGTACAGGTACTTGTTCATCTAGATTTTTAGTATAAAGAATGCAAATCGACCGAATATCAAACTTTACACAGTAAACCTTGTGATCTACAGTTTAGTTATGGTCTTTGCCATACATTCATAATAAAGTGAATTGTTTTATGGCTACCGATACAGGGATCGGAGAAAGAAGTAATCAGAGTGCAGAGTAGCACTTCTGCAATTACAAAACAACCGGTCGCTTCTTTAACACGGAGGTATTACGCAACTAATACAATTCGTTTAAGCGCCGCTATCGCATCAATCAAGTTTTTCAGAATAGCGGACCTTCGGAATAGCGGGCCTTCGGAATAACCGACCCTCAAACCTTCGGAATAGCGGGCCTTCGATAAAGCGGACCCTTGTATTTTAGAGCTGCCCTTTTGCATTTCCTTAATTAAGTGACTGGACTTAAAATTTCCCAAATTACCACGCTCTAGAAGACATTTTTTTATTGTCGTCACTTTCACGGCCGAATTGCTTATACCAAAGACTGGAATTAATTTTAATTGACACATATTTACGTACTAAAATATCATATCACATACTTTAAATAGATCTCAATTTAAATAACTTATCCAAGGAATCAATCAGCAGATTGGGAAGTAAAATCAAAATGTACTATGATAACGTATAAACTTTTTTCAATATAGGGCAATACTGTACCCTCTACCAGGGCGACAGATTGATTTTCCATAGATATTCACAGATATGTCTCTAGATACATAGACGGTCATTTTGGTCTGTTGTCGCCCTGGTAGAGGGTAGCAATACTGTATGTTCATCTGATCGTAACTAAAAGCGTATTGCATTTTACATGTACTGCACATACCTGTATCCAACAATATGAATTTGAAGATAGAACCCAATATGAATATATAGTTGTATACCGTGTATAACATCCACAAGCCTTTTACAAAACATAATTACATTAGTATTTGTTGAAACTTCTCTTTACAGTAACGTAATTCATCAAAAATAAATAAATATATGCATAAAATAATAGGGCACACATACGTATTACCACGGGGATTGAATACGATAGTCCATTTTACACCTGGAAACTTTTCATTTGTCGTCTCCAAACCAGAAACGTATATGTATATATTAATACATGCATATTGAGTATCAAAAGCCTTTAATACAATTGATGATATACGTGAAATGAAAATCCATCATTACCAAAAACAACGTTTAAGAACGACAAACAAATATTGAAAAAGCGGAGAATTACGCGTGGATCTGCGACTGGTTTTAATGCCATGTGAATCAACATACGATGAGACTTGCGCAGACCTCTCACACTTTTGGGGATGTTCTACTGATAACTGAAATGTGCGAACCCACACGTACCAGTAATTTCAACGATACAAGTAATTGTATAAATAATATTTTGTAAATATACCCACTGTACATGTTACATACTATTTATTCGACAGTAAATCGATAATCGACTTGCTTTTCATAACAGGAGAATTAATTTTCAACAGTGCATTCGCTCTTAATGTATACAAACACGCTTGCTGAAATGGCTAACTATTCTGAAAGAATATTGCATCTGCGATTCCAATAAGTTAAAAACTAAAACAAAATTTTCCATTCAACCAGCTCATCAATCCTAGCGCTGTGTTATACTTTCGAATTCTACCTTCAAATTACATCATATTCACAAGTGTTCTTTTTTACGCTGGGTGACTACTAATGATCAACTTGATAAATTACTGACGATTTACAGGGAAATGAAGCCACATGTTCATTGAAGCATGGATTCGAAAGGAATAGCAGAGTCATTAAGAATTTAGTCAGTTAAATAGGTTAGTATCTCGCGTAGTAGCTGCCATTAAGTGGCTGACGATATCTACAGGTATATGTATTCTTCGAGGTACTTGTACCGATTCATCTACTTTCTGTAGGGTTTATTGACCAGTCTCTTTGTTCCCCTAAAAAACTCGAGTTTTGACTGTGATTTGACTGTGATTCTGCTCCTCATAAAAAAAATGCTTACAATATTCTCTTTTGACGACACTTCTGGTAGAATGCTAGTATGCGGTCCTTCAAGGCTGTAGTTTTCCGAACACGACCTGTGCTGATGCCTGGTAGCATACAAAGCTTCATGTGACGCCGCTGGATTATCTTAAAAAAGTTCCTTGAGTGATTCCAATGCGAACAGCACATATACATAAGTTAATAAAACTCTCCCTCATGCATTATTCGATACAATGCCACTCTTCAAAACTGATCAAGTTACTGTGCCACAAGAGTACACTTAGCCTGTCATTATGTTTAGACCCAGGCCCGTAGCCAGGGGGGTTTCGGGGGGTTCGAAAGAACCGCCCTTTTTGCTGGGAAAAGGTCCACTCTGGGTAAAATTAGATCTATTTACTTGAGGATTTTATGGTAAAAGGTCCACTTTTTCAGAAAACGAACCCCTCCCCCCCCTCTGAAATTGCTGGCTACGGGCCTGAGACCTGTTATACAGTGTGCACTACTCTAACCAACTATTCTGCATTACTTGAGGATTTCTGTCTACTTTCGACTTGCAAATCGTTTATTGATCATTGCATTGCATGAGTGTACGACATACTGGGACATGTATCAAGAACAGTGTAAAGACATTATACGTACTTCCAAGTGTACCTTATTACGTTAGTAATCATTGTCAGACACTGGTGTTCTTGAAAAATTCATTTATGGATATCATCTGTAAATTGAGTCCTCTTTTTGCAGCTCAGAAAACGTTGTGTGAATGTTTGACCCTGTCCCAAACTTTCTCTTCACGGCAGAGCGGCACAGGAGTCTCTTAAACGCTCTCTGGAACCTTTTCGACATGGCGTTGTACAAAATGGGGTTAATGGCAGAGTTCAAAAAGATCATCATTAAGCAAAACAGTACGAACCATTCATTTAAGAACGGGCGTGATGAAACAGAGTTGTACACGACGAGACCTCTATAGGGAAGCCACAGGACTGCAAAGAGAACCACAATAACGGCTAGCATTTTGACGATCTAGAAAAGAAAGAGATTAAACAAGATCAAATAGAATGCTTAGAGTATACATTGCATGTGTATTTTAACTAGCAGCAGTATGTTTGTCTTTAAGGACAATTTTATGCTTAATTATATGGTCACAAAAGCTACTGTAGTTAATGAATATTGCCAATGACAAATCCATTTAATATTTTAAATCATAGAAAGTATTATGTAATAAGAAAGATAAATACTCAAAATTTGAAACTTCACTACCCTTTCAATGAATACCAACAATTACAAATTAGACTAAATTGTAACATTCTAAAACTAACAATCATATCAGATATTTGTTTTTATTTTACATAGCCTGTTTTTACATAGGAGAAAATCATTAAAAATTTGATTAATGAAATTTCATGCTGTTATAAACATAACAGTATCAGGATAACACAACCATAAATAATACAAAGCAGCAAACTCTAGTCACTACTTTTGGAATACACATCATAACCCTTTGTTGTTTCTGCTAATACTCGTGTCAATGTGCATAAATCATATTACTTTTGTGCATAAGTGCATTTCGTGGACGAAATATTAACAGTGCATACATGTAAAGGATGTTGACTGGAGCAAACAGAAAATCATATTCCCAGAAACTGCATGCCAAAGAAAAAAAACGAAGAGGTGCAGATCTCACGATATATAACGTACTTGTAAATTCATGCTATATTCCCTTATAATAATTGTTTTCTTACAATGACTCCTAAATTGCTATGGTTCCTGCTATTCAATACAACAATCCTAAAAGCAGTGTATGGAATAAACAACGGAGGAAGTTGTTTCAATTGGTTTTCTTATATATATACTGTATATGCACTAGTTAGCAGGGTTCTGCCTCATACAGTACAAATATCATGCATTTTACTACATACATGGTTTAGTTGTGCCTTTTGGAAATCCTGTTATTATGATGCCGTAGCGAGGCTTGAAGCAGATCTATCTTAAAACAGCTCTACTGATATCTCTGTCTAACATTTATAAAATCTCTATCTTAGGCCCCTATTTCACACAGACCACGAATCCCACGAATCGCCAAGAATTGACAAATTTCAGGATTCGTGAGGGTTCTTGAGGATTCGTGAGATTTTGCCAATTTTCTGGTCTAATTCGACACGCTCACGATTCAGTTACGATACAGGTACGATAGTGTTACGAATATTCGTGGGATTCGGCTGGAATCGTGAGATTTTGCCAATTTTCTGGTCTAGTTTGACACGCTCTACGATTCAGTTACGATACAGGTGCGATAGTGTTACGAATATTCGTGGGATTCGGCTGGAATCGCACGAATATTGTCCAGAAATTCATTACGATTTTATGGAATCGGGAGTTCGTGGCCAGAACTTTGAACAGCTCAAAATTTTTGCCACGAATTCCCGATTGATCAAGATTTGCAAGAACTGACTACGATTATATACGAATCTGTTAAGAACTTCACGACCTGATTACGATTCAACCACGAATCCTGAAATCTTCAATTCCTGGCGATTCGTGGGATTCGTGGTCTGTGTGAAATAGGGGCATCAAAGTTTTTGCCACCAATTCCTGTTGGCCAATAAGTGCAAGAACTGACTACGAATATATACGAATCTGTTAAGAACTTCACGAACTGATTACGATTCAACCACGAATCGTGAAATTTGTCAATTCATGGCCATTCGTGGGATTCGTGGTCTGTGTGAAATAGGGGCATTACATACATAAAATTTCATGCGCCATTGAACACAGATGTTTCACATACTTCTTCTTAAGGCCTCTCGAAAGCTAGTAGACATGATGTTGTAAATTATGGGGTTTATTGCGCTGTTTATAGAAATAAGCGTCCTGCACAATAGGAGAAGCCAGATATCCGTTTTCGGGCGGTCTGTCATAGAGTTGTAAACCATTAGTCCCCGATATGGAAGCCACAGGAAGGCAAATAAAACCACTATCACCATTACCATCTTCACAACCTGAGGAACAGTTTAGAATTGGAGAATGTTGAATTTAAGCGTTAAGTGTGAAGGAAATCTTGCTCAAACTAAGAACTTATCGTACAGAAGTCTATCTGGATACAAAAGAAAAACATATTTCAGCGCCCAGGCATTTACTCATAACCGACTTTGGTAACCGACTGTCCCCGCATTGTAGAAACATAGAAAATATTTTGTAGAGCCGCGTTTTGCAACTGAACGCATAAAGGCATTTTGCGTTCGGTTGCAAAATGCGGCTCTACAGCTTAACCCAAAAGAGGATGGATTGTATGCAATTGCATTTTCTGTCTGCACAAGCCTTTTATACGTATCGATTATGTGGTTGTGGCCTTTACAAACAACTGCTTTTTTCTTGACTTAACAACTTAAATCTTCGATCACTCGGTCTTTGCTCAGTAATATATATCTGCAAAGGAAACAGAATTTGCAAAAGCATCGCTGATTTTTATAAAGAGCTACATTTGTAGAAAAGCGATCCAAGCTTTTCTATTGCTTTTCGATGTTCAAGTTGTGTGGGCGAAGGAAATACTAATCAGAATACAAGACTTAAAAGCACTTGAAGGCACTTAGTTTTACTTAGTCAACATGACGTCATTATGGATGTGCATTTAACCTTGGGCCGAGCACCAGCACTTACAGTTGGGCAGAAGGTGGGTATAGACAGGCACAAATCAATTAAAATATGAATTAATCCAAGTATTCAATCACAATGAATTAGTTAAAATTAACTATCTGGAATATCTTATGCATGGAAAACAGGTTGTGCGATTTTTACAATCGGGCTCGTGTAAGTAAAACTGACCATACCCCTCTTAAAAATTAAAAAATGAACTGTCATATGCAATAAACATAACTGATGATGCGCAATTTGATTACACGTTTTGGTTACCATTACCAGCCTATTATCTGAACTGCTACTTGACAGAAACAACTTAATCAGCCGAAGATAGGAAAATGGCAGCATCAATTGATTGGAAATGATACTTTTCGGAAATTATTCTTTTACGCAATGCTATCATGGCATGGGATAAAGGATGAGCTTTAGACAGCAGACATCCTGTCAGCGACATTCAAATGTCCGTTCATCCGTTTCCAGTTGGCAGCCAGGCGAGATTTATGAGAAATCGTAGCCTTGTCTAAAAATTCTACAGTATCAGGTAACAATCCAGTTGTGAAACTGACCCCATGATGTCTCATCATAATTAACCTCTTATTTCATAGTTTGTCAAAGGGGAAATTATTCTACATGTACCAGATAAACGGATTTTTCCGGTGGAATGGAAATGGACTACAGAGAGACAACTCGATATTGCTGAAACGCTCTCATACTTGAATTGAAAAGAATGTTTCTTTCAATGACTTCGTTGTTCGCCTCAAGTTTTGAAAATGCGTCATCAACGTGTATCATTTCATTGACAGACAATTCATCCTATAATATCTTTCTCGATCGCCTTAATTCCAGATAAAATTCCAAGTCGTTCAATAATGAAACCATGGATAATCTAACTTTCTATATTTATGATTTTGCCACTGAATTTTGATTTAATTCAGTTAGTTAATTCAGTTCAAAACAGGCTCTATGAAATTATTTCTGTTGCTTTAAATGTTCTAACAATGCGATATCAGCTCATTTAATTATACATCATGATTCTATCAAAATAAAAATGCAAGACAATGGATGTCAATGAATGTCATTGAGAGATAATTAAAGGATTACGCGGGCTTCCTTTCATGTAGGTCCGCCATATTTAGGTCTCGGCCTTGCTAGACCTCGGCTCTTCTCGATGTGAATGCTCTCAGTGAGACTATAGGCTTATTTGCAGTAGCACCCAACAAATATTTTCTCCAAATCGTTCTTAAGCGAATGTTAAATGAAGATAACATGTTTCAGGGTGTTACTGACAATCATGACGGGGTGGCCTGGAGTGGTCGATCCATTCACCTTTCCAAGCTGGTTTCCATTATTCCAGCAGGAAAGCCGTTCACCCAGCGCAAATCCGTTCTCCAGTTGGTATAATCACTTGTACGTAAACCTTCAGTTTCCAGTTGGTAATGACCAGATAAACGGATTTTTGGGTGAACGGCTCTGCTGAGTGCCCCCCCCCCCCCCCCCCCCGGCATTTGCTCACCTGGTTAAAAAAGCATGTTAGTCATTTTGACTAAAAGCGTCATTCACCGAGATCAAGATATTTAGTCACCATCCACACATACACTTTTCATAACTAATAAATAACACAATGCCTACTTGTATCCTAGAAGACGGGTTTTGTTCGCTTCTTGTAGAAGATTTTTTATGAATGGACCCCATCTCTTCTCGATTTTTTTCATTCTTGCGATTGCGTCGTCTAATACTATCCGCCACAGCCCCCGTCCTCTCGCTGCTGAACAAGACCCTCCCTATCAGGAAATACAGCACTGCGGTGAGACACAGCGGAAGAATATAAAACATTACAAGATCCACCAAGTAATATACAAAGTAATGGTCTCTCTTGAGTTTATAGTCACAGTTATTGAACGTCGTTTCATTGACTTCATTTATAGGAGTGATTTTAGTAAGAGCTAACCAAGGTGCAGAGTAGAGCGCGCTGAATACCCACAAAGCAATGATGATCTTTTTGGCGCGTGAGATGGTACATATAGTATAAGCTTTCATCGGATGGCATATGGCTATGTATCTTTCTACAGTGAACGCTGTTATAGATAAAGAAGACACGTTGATTCCCATATAACTAAAAAATGTCAACAGGGCACATGAGACAATCCCGTATGGTATGATCCCATATTTGTAGAACTGTCCTAGTGTGAACGGCAAAGTGGCAGTGAGGAGCACTATACAGTCAGCGGCGGCGAGACTCACCAAGTAACAATTCGTGGTGCTGTGCATCGTCTTGGTTCGGGTAACCACCCAGATAACTAGCACGTTTCCCAGGATTCCCACCAAGAATATCAGGAATCCCAAGGTGATGGAAATGACTTTATGTGCAATATTGACTGCCGGAGCCGTAACATTTGAAAGTGGATTGTCGGTCGTGTTTTCCATTGTGTTGTTTAAAGGGAAAACTGCAACCGCGATCTCTGCCGACTGGTCTTGAGCAGTGACGTTTACCGAAATAAATGGCCAGCCCTCCATCTCCTATGAATGTGTTGTAGAAACTAGTTCAAATCTTTTGCGAGACGATATCACTTTTAAGTCTGAACTAACTAACCGAAGAGCAGGTATCCATATGTGCGTCGAAAATCAACACAGTCTAAAAGCCTTGTTTCAAAGACTCAGTCTGTAAAGAAGAAAAAAAATGACATCATGTAAAATGGTGAAAATATAGGTATATGATTATTCGGTTAAAATCACTACTTTCCTCTTAGAAAAATGCCACTAGAATATATATATATATATATATATATATATATATATATATATATATATATATATATATAGTTATAGATAGAATTCGAGTTCATAAACAGCAGTTAAAAGACCCTTGCTCAGAAGACTTTGAAAAATGTGAGCGTGGAAAACTTAGGATCTTCCCATTCTTTAAAGTAAATTCGAAAGATGAAAATGAACGCAGGGCAAGGGAAACGTATTTCATACAGATATATTCAAGCCCATGTTAAATGAAAAATAATCATTACAATTTAACTTAATAAAATTTATGAACAACATTTACACAGAAATATGTCTATGTCCAGACAAGCAGATTTATAGATAGAATTCGAGTTCATAAACAGCAGTTAAAAGACCCTGCTCAGAAGACTTTGAAAAATGTGGGCGTGGAAAACTTAGGATCTTCCCATTCTTTAAAGTAAATTCGAAAGATGAAAATGAACGCAGGGCAAGGGAAACGTATTTCATACAGATATATTCAAGCATATGTTAAATGAAAAATAATCATTACAATTTAACTTAATAAAATTAATGAACAACAATTGACAATCAATTATTGGAATGTCTAACACTGTTTATGCAACAAAGAAAAAAAATTTGTCACTGTCTCTAAGATAAGACAAAAGACAAGACAGTTGTCTAGTAACAATAAATACAGAGTCATTTTATTGTCTGAAGGGCCTGAAAGAGGCGAAAACGTTTGCAACGAATAATTAACCATTCCAATCATTATGTGACTTGTTTTGACTTAAAATATATATACCTGTATATAAAAAAAGGAAAGTAAAAAAAAACAAAAAAAAAAAACACCCATAGTCTCGTATCGATATACTCTATGCCATTTAACACAGCCAGTGTTAAACATACATGTTAGACGCGCCAAAGACTCATGGACAACTTATGTAGCTTAAATTGCGTCCACAAATAATATAAATCGGTAAAACTGTTTTTTCTACTGCAGTAAACTCTTGGCAGATGTAGCTTTCATTAAAGGGTGCTTTCATTAAAGGGTGCTATCTATTAAAGCTGAAAATAATTAAACATATAGCTGGCTTCGTAACACATGAGATCATGCATCAGAATTGATCTTTCCTATTAAAGAAGATCGAAAACTCCAGATGTGTCGTCATAAGAGCTTGTTGGCATCATTTGATTCGCACCGGGAAATGACAACAACGCATCGAATCGAAGGTTTCCAGAAGTACAGTTAACAGAAGACTTTTAAGTCATGTTCTGAGGCCAAGAACTCTTTAGACATCCTTGTTGACCGAGAAATAGAGAAAGAACCAGAATGGAACCGTCAAATTCATCACCGCCATCATGGTCACAGGAGGCAAGTCTGGCTTTCTGGTAAATCAATATTCATTCTTCATTCTCTTGATGGCAAGCTCTGTGTTCGGTGCCAAGTTTGGGAGAGGTTTGCTTAAGGCTGTGTGCATGGTGGAACCTGTTGCTTACAGTGGTGGGTCAGTCCATGTTGGATCAGTTGATCCTAAACGACAAGGTAAATGGTGGTGACGTCTGAAGCCAGGTTTCGACGACAAAACTGGTATGCTAGATCACATCTTGGTCGTGACTTTCTGTTCTAACATGACAATGCCTTACCCCATCGCAGGGGCGTGACCAGACCTTTTAAAATTGTACGCACTGGATTTTCAAAATTCCCATGTACAGCTAAATGTAGACTTACGCAACAGATGAAGGGCAGTTTAAATAATATTTGCCAAATATAATAGCTTAGTTTTCACCAGTTATAAAATCATCACTTAAAGTTTAAAATATTTCCACAATATAATCAAGTTCCAGTATATTATTTCACCCAGAACCAACGTTTTTTTCCAGGATTGGGGTATAGGCCGTCCAAAATTGCCATTTGTAATTTCCTTCAAAATTTCAGGGCGTCAAACCTTTCCAAGTGCCATGAGCGGGGTGAGGTCTGGGTTAAAATGTAAATGAAAAAATCATTGGGGAGGAGGGTTAAAAATAATCGATAACGATTTCACGGTGACGCTCTTTCGCAAAAGAACGCCCTTGAATGAATCTGAAATTGCTTTTTCTTCTCGCTCGGATCGCGAACAATCGCAGGCTGACGATCTTCTGCGAACGAAGTCCATTGAACGAATATGAAAATTGCCTTCTCGTCTCGCTGCGGTCGGTAACTATCTCTTGCTCCCGATCTTCAGCTAACGAAGTCTCTTGAATAAATATGAAAATTGCCTTCTTGCCTCTTTTGGATTGCGAACGATCTCTCGATGAAGATATAAAAATTGCCTTTCTTGTCTATCAGCTTTGTCAGGTGCCCTACGTATGAAGGTCCGGAAGGTGTCCCCTTTCATAATGCCACACTTCTTTTTAAAATGAGCAAGTCGAGCATCTGAACTGACCTCTCTTTACTTGAATATATATCCTACTGATGTCCTTTGGGGTGGTTTTACGAAACATGAAACAGAATGTTGGTTTTAAGACAAAAAGTTCGGTCTACTTTAAAGCAGCGTGGGTTTAATCAGTTACTGAAAGACAATTTTTTGGCTTGATTGGCAAAAATTTCGCTGCTTCAGAGAAACACTAACAATTATTTGTTTTAATAATTTAATTAGATTATTACTGATGTAACCCAGACCCCAATGTACTGCAATCTTTTATCTTAACTTCAGGACCCAAAGGTTATAGTGAAACCAATCCCAGGCCACTGAGTACTAGCGCATCTCCCTTTTCTATTCATGCTAGACGCATTCCAATGTAAGCTACAACTACTAAAATTAATGGAGAGAGTACATTAGGTGTGATGTCTAAGTTGGGAGGACCTGAAATAGTTTAGTATTTGAAGATGGCAGCTCTAAATCTACCCTTCTCCATATTACATGGCCCTCACCCCTTTCGTCTACTGACAGTTACAGTGTAGCTATGTGTCTATTTCTGAAGAGTTATTTAATCAATTGTCATTTTTTAATCAGCTCTACCGGTACGCATGTAACAAATCATAGGCTATACACGACTGAAACGGTGAAGGGAGGTTTGGCACTCGCCCTACTAACGATATTTAATAGGTTCTATGTGTAACTTTCATTTATTACACACGAACATTCAAAAACTGGTCCAGAGACTAATTGCCTGACTGCCTTTCCCTCGAGCCCATCCCATGGTATTGGGGTTGCTAGTATACCTATTCATATCATTGTTAAATCTAAAAAAAAAAAAAAAAGAATTTTCGAGTTTCCTAGTGCCGGCGAAAAGTAAGCTTACCCTACGCTACAGGTAATGTTTGTCCTTAACGCCCTGTCGCGGCAACCATGGAAATAACATTGCCTCCATGCAGTGTTCGGTTTATTTCAACAATTGTATCCTACCCTACGCCGTAGGGTAATTTATCCCTTTATCAGGACCGCAGATTAATTATGTGTACTTTCCAATGAGAGTAACGAATTTTGTCATGAATTAGCCAGAGACATAACTGTATCTAGTGAGAAATCAAGGTGTGACCCTGATAAAGGATAATTGTCATGCCTGACTTTCTGCTGACAGAAGAACCAACTCCTACTCGGATCAGCATGGTGCGCAAGTAAGCGATCGCCCAAAAGTTAAATGACCTTTGTTGCGCGGCGGTTTCACTCTGATCATATAAGGTAATACCATGGCCCATAGGAGCCTTCGTGTGCGTCTTTTAGACGCCCCTTAACATGCAAAAATGACATGCACCGTGCCTATTTTGTATGTTATTAAGCCCTATATAGCAGCGGAATTGACATACGCATACGTCTGGTAATATAATACTACTATGATACCGGGATTTTAAAAATACTTGCCAAGTAACTTGTTAGCGATATTCATGGAAAAACACATTTCTTCCAAGAAGACTTATCTCTAGTTTCTGAGAAGGAGCACTGTGTGTCCGTTGGACTGGCAAATTTCGGTTTCCGACAAGAATTACCTGCCGATACTCCTACCATGTAGTTACCATACGGGCTCTTTTGCCTGACCCTAGGGCGACCATATGGCCTTTCGTTTAAGATACATACAAAGTCAATTTTTTGTCATAAAAACCAACCAAATGCCAGCATATAGTTTCAAGTAGTATAACTAAGACAATTACCAAAAGGTTTAATTTTACCCGAAAGTGATGTTTGAACAGATTTTTCTGCTAGCATTCTATGCTGTATGTCAATGGGGCAGAAAAGTAGGTCACGAAAGTAGGTTAAATTGACAACCAAAAATTTTAAGAAAGGAGCACTCTAAAGCTCTTTTATGGCTGATCGGGTGATTTATTCAGTTTATCCCTTGGCATGTCGAATTTTTAGAGTCGTGCAAGAAACTAGTAGAAGTGGTTTACATGTGTTACTGGGAATCCACGCTCCACCGATGCTCGGTTCGTATGTACCTTTAAGATTTTTTTTTTTTTTTTTTTTTTTTTTTTGGACAAAGGCAAATATTGTGTGTTTTCGTGACAGAGAAGATCTCAATGTTCTTGTCTGTCTGACCCTACGTGTGTTAGGTGTGTGTATGTGTCTGGTTTCGCCAATGTGCGTTTCAGTCCTCTTCACTATGTGGGGGACCCACTATATTGGGATCGTTGGCACTCATTTTAAAGTGTGCGTGTAGGTTCAACCTTATGAGACTGTGCCAATTTTAAACCAAAATTTCAAAAATTTCTTTACGATCTTTTCCAAGACGAACCACCTACTTCTGAGCTATATGTGGCGCGCATTATTGTTGGCTTTATATTTTTCTTTTAAGACACACTTTTTATACCCTTTTCTCGTCTCAGGTTCATACAGCCCTTCGGCAGGCTTTATACGTACACTGTAACATCCAACTATAAAAATACCTGCGCGAACCACGGGACCTACAAGGGCCGTCCCCATGACTACGTTGATATTAAGTCACAAAACTTAAAATCTGTTTATGTCCAAAGTTCGCTACAATCTAATAAGTGAACTAAGTCGTGCTCAAGTTATTCAACAGGCTCGGCTTGTTGCCATATGGTTCTTCGGGTTTCAGTGTTACATGTAGTTTGAGATTTGATAAGCTGCACTGATCATGTAAGAAACAAATGCGAGGTCAATATCGCCAAGGATTTTGAAATTAGGCAATTGAAATAAATTCTTGCAAAACATGAAATTATTGAAAAAGAGAAGTAAAGTGCATTTCATGATTGCATTTACACAATTCATTAAATCTGGCTGTTGCTTCTTAGGCATGGAGATAACCCACTACCATTGTGGGAAATCATGCGATTCGCAGATTCATTTTTTGAGCTAAGGTATGTCATATCGTTATGCGGTTTCTGTTCAAAGCACTTAGGCTGCAAACTGATGCATTCATGCATTACATGTAGTTCTACATAAAGCCGAAGGAATTTTTTTTCATATTTGACATTCAAATAACACGGCAATCTCGTTGGAAGTTATGAAAAATCTTTTGAATGAACTAGGAAAACGTTAACAAAGGTCCCAAAGAGAATTTAAGAAAAACTGTGTTGGTTCTTACAGCCCTCTGTTTATTAAACCTACCAGTAATGGAATCGCCTTGTGAGTAGAGAGGATTCACAATGGCCAGTGGCTCAGGGTAACTACGGTACCCTCTACCAGGGCCACAGACATACAGTTTGTATATTTTCACTCAAAATTCATAGATATTTCTCTGGTTATTTAGTAACTGTGCAAATTTTTATTCTGTGAGTTTTTTAGCACAATAACTACAGAGCATAAGTTATCATGCAGCCGTCCCCTGTTCAAATAGAGAGTGCAGGACCAGCTCCAAATGCATTTGGCCTGTGTAGTTTTCAGTCAAATACTAACGTCACGGTGCATGATGCCGATATTTCCCATTCCTTTATTCTAGGACATAGGCCTAAAAATTCGAATACAGTATTCACAAGCATAAATGAATCTTGCGTGAAATTAAAATATTAAAGGGCAAAAATGTATGAGAGTTATCGTCTATATACATATAGCAGTTGAAGTAATGAATTTCATAGTTCTTTGCTTGAAAATTTAAAAATAACATCATGGCGGGATTGTTTTTTGTGTTGTTTTTGTTTCGAGAATCGTTCAGTGTAGTAAATACATTGTGCCTTCCTACCTGACATGTCAGTTCACTAATAAGCAAATTATATACACGTACATGTATCAACTGGTGACAGTATACTGTTTTGTGCTTTTGATTAACAAATGTATTATTTCTTCATAAATGAAAATTATCAATCACAAGCCGGAATATTTTCATACCGTTACCTTACGGTCAACCTGGGCGAAGGCCTTCATCACACTGATGTGAGTAGATGTTGACACTCACTGACCGCTAGGTGGTATAGAGTCCAGGACCCTCTTGTAAATGTCAGAAAGAATAAAACAAATAACTATAAATGCAGAGAGGGTAGCATCAAACCTGCTGCGTATATAGGTTTACACTTAGTGCATTGGTATTTGTATAATAGACAGCAGATACATGTACATATCACTTATGACAAAACATAATTTTGCCTTTCGACACAAATTATTCCCCATAATTATGTGATTGTCCCGAATGCTGTTATTAATTCATTTCATCTCTACTACTGCAGGCGCTAAAACAGTTGTAATGACAGGTGTACAGAGACATCTGAGAAATAAATGCCTTCATCGAGACGTCTGTCTGTCTCTCTGAGAAAATGATCCTAGACTGGTTTGATCGCAACGGTTGTTGATGTATGTCACAACATCGATAGTGGTTGTTCAGTGATAACATGTTTGAATTTTCAAACTGCTTATAAGAGAAGTTCCGCTTCCAATCTCTTCGATGCCACCATAACGGCAGTACTAGCAGTAGTAACATTCACCTCACTAACAGTTTAATGTCAAACTAGTTAATAATAAAAGCCGAGGATCTTTGGTAAAAAAAAATTAAAAAAATCTCCAAGGCGAATTGGGGTATAGTTTCTATTTATGGCCCATAGATCATAAGATAGGTGTTTATTATGTGAGTAAATGGATTCCAGTAGCTGTTCCCACGACTCAATTTCGCGGCGAGAGTGTAATATTTTTCACCTTAAGTTGCTAATTAGTACCATCGATCACTTTCCCCACCCTGGTGTCTCCAAAATGCCTTTAAAAATCAACCGTGCGGAGCAAAACGAGCCAAGTTCATTTTATCTTGATGCCCCCCCCCCCCCCTCTACCATAGTTATATCATCTGCAGTCTCAATAGTCCATAACAGATTCACCAATCTCACCAATCTCGAGAATTTTTTGTGGTTGTTGTTTAATCCCAGCAGACCCGAATGCACCCTGACATTTTAGTGCTCATACATAAATGGATAGGGATATTAACGAATGAATAATCAATGTCCAGGCTGGTAGTTGTAAACAAAATATGTCCAAACTCAATACTTGAAGTACTGATTTTGGGCCGCTTGGAGAATTTTACTTGGTACAGTAACTTTTCGTACAATGTGTCCAATGATGTGCGAATGAATAACCAAACTTGTCCCAATATTTGCAGAAATAAAACCTTCGTAGACAATGAAACTAATTATTTTTCTAAGTCTAGCAGAACGTTTTGAGCGGCCAAAACGATGACGTACACGTGATAATTCCTGCTTATGATGTCGGACGAAAATAGTGCAACTCTTAAAAACTAATAAAACAGACTGATCTTTGTGAGCCTCTGGTAGAGGACTGTGTGTAGAATAATTTCTATACTTAGACTGAGTTAAGTTTGTTAAGAATGTTAAGTTTGATTGTTTACAGGTATTGAAATTGATAAAGTGAACCAAGGAAGCAGTTGCATGAACTGACCGACAAAAGACGGTGCCTTTTCCCTTCCTTTTCAATTATATCGATTCATAACGTTAAACCTTTAATTCCAAGATGTACAGTATAAACCAGTTTATCCGTCATAAAAGTCTGTGATTCATGACCTTTTGTGCGGTATCAAAGCTTACCCTAAAAGCAATTTTAGTTCTACATATTTTAATTAAAGGCTTAGACAACTTCAAAGCAACGTTGAGTCACTTACAACGATTCATCAGCACCTAACATAACTACTGAGTAGCTACGTTTCATTTTAGTTGTTAGCAATTAAAGTATACCGCTGCCAAAGCTAGCAAAATTTTTACGGTTGATTCTATCAGTGTTCACACTGTTTGCTACATGTAAGCAATCACAAGTACATGACTATCTACAGCGTAGCACGAAGTTCAGTTTGTATCACGGTAGTTTTGGAGGTCTTACCTGTGATCAATAACATATATGGGTCCTACTTCAACAAACTCCATCTTTCGCGTATTGAAAGTCACATGCAGACGCCATGCAGCCGAAATAATATAGACTACAATAGCTATTTTGCACGCACGTACGTACAAATAATTAACATTACCGAAGGAAATAAAAATAATGTCTGCGCTATAACACAGTTCCAGATGACAAATGGGCGATATTTTACAAAAATATCACTCGATTGTATCCGCACATTGTACGATTTTACACCTAATTCAGATTAATGGTATACACTTTGTCAAAAATCAGACTGAAAGTAAAATAAAGATAACCAGACACTTTTCCTTTTCAGGCACAATTTCCATGATTTCACTACGGGTACGCTTTGTTAATTAAACTCGGAACAACTGGCAGCAGTCAAATGGAAATGGTCACAATAAAATCTTAGTCATTACTCATTGCTAAAATATATTGAAAAAGCTCACCAACTGGTTACAAGTAGGGGAGACCAGGGCTAGTTGGCCCAGTTAGACACTTTTAGCCTTGTAGAGCCAACTAGGAATGAGTTAGAGTAACAAAACCGGTTTTAAAGTAAGCCCCATGAACTAAGCTACGTATGCAACGTCATTATTTTTCAAATATAATGCCAGATGGCTCACAATTTGACAAAAAACGCAGTTGACGTCAGGGGGGCCACGGGGCAAGTTGGCCCCAGGGTCGGGGCAAGTTGGCCCCCTATACAAAAATGAAGTAAATTTACCATGTAAACGCCTTGAATTACATTATTATACATTTTTAATTTATTAAATTGATTTTTGAGATTCTTTGATGAATAAATAGTTCAAATGAGGCAGATTTATTGAGGTTTCCGTACGTCACGTTGTAGGGGGGTCTATGTGTTGCAAGAACCAAAATATCTATCAACAGAATTTGTTTTGTTTTAATAAAGAATAAATTAATGATGGTATAAAGCAGGTTTTTAATGAAAGAAAACGAATAATAAACTTTCGTTTAAAAAGAAAGGAACAAATTCAGTTTTAAACCATCGAGTTTGTTTTAACAATGGTCTCTAGCTCTGTTGCGCGCAAAGGTTTGTGGGTAATATGATGGTCCAACTTGCCCCGAGTCAAGGGGGCCAACTAGCCCCGGGTGCACACTTTTTATTTTAAAGGATGACAGCCATTTATGGTGCTAGAATGAGCAACGATGATACATCTCTGTAAAACTTGAAACAATGAGCTTCAGTTTGATGCCCTATACATATATTATATTTGATCAAAAGCCTATGAAAATAGATTTTTAAATCTCTTTTAAAACAAAACTACTTTTAGGTGCAAAAATCGTTTATTTCGACTCACCGCTTAAGTAAAACTTTTTAACGTCCGACACTTCCCTAGCATTGTAGGCTACAGTCACTTTACAAGAGTATGTGGCCAATTTTTTTACCCCGTAGTTACTTTTTCATAAATTGACGGGGGGCCAACTTACCCCGGGGTTCAACTAGCCCCGGTCTCCCCTATCAGTTAGAAACCGTTCAGCGGTCAGTCATTTCGGCGTTTCTAGTAATGTGACGAAGTTCAACGTATTTTATATAATTATTTTAATTGAAATTTTAATTTGAAGACACGATCGGGTAGGCCTATATATAATTTTCATACCTACCATTGTTTAACATAATATGGAACATTCGTTCCAAATGAAATTAGCCTACTCTTATGACAGCATTTGATCATTCACAATGGCAGTCCCCCAAAAATCTTACGTTTTGCAGAGATAGGCATACTGTATTCTCGTTATGACACAAATGGATGATCATTATTAAATGGAAGGTTTTGTTGGACACTGTAAAATGTGTCATCGTGTTCTCGATTTATTCAATTATAATCCTCTTGGGTATGGAAATCAAAACAAGTAAAAACAATATACATGTATTTTCAAACGATAAGTAATGTGCTCTCTTAAATATAATCATATTTATTTTCTGCAATATTGAAGATAAGTAAGTACTGGAATGGTTTGCCTGGCGATCAATACTTTGGTGGTGGGGGAGATAATATGTTTTTTCTATCAAATTCTTTATTTGAATGAACGCTTCTTCGAAGATAGTAGTTTTAATGACCCAAATACCAGCGTTGCTATGGTAGTTATAATGCCATCATGTGCTACGTGTACTTCAGGGTCACGGTCGAAATGTCGAGGGGGGAAACAGGCCGATTGGGGAGGTTCACTAACAACCGCCAAGGGGTTCACATTCGATAAGTCCAATTTGATGTCCTGTCACAGGCTCTAAGTTACGTCTTAATTGATTTTGGAATGGTTTCCTAACGTTAAAGGTAATTGTCCTTTGACATGCAAAAACCCGTCCCTAGGTCGTTGAGTATTACATTTCAAGTATGTTTCAGTATGTTTAGTCTACAATCCACTCCTCCTTAACTAGCACTTGAAATCAAATTCCAAATGAATGTCAAGTCTTAATTAATACACCCCCCAAAAAATATAAAGGGGTTTTATTCCACAGCCAAATAGTGACCCTAACTGACCTGACAAGGTAACTTTTTTACACTTAAAATAGTCGACTTACCAGTACCTCCTGGTGCTGCACGATCACTTACGTGAAGGCTGCTATCAATTACTTTTGTTGTTCATCTGCTGGTCGTCTCGGTTTCATAGCCGTGATGACAGGATCACTCATTGGTTTATCAACTTATCCCTCTCTACCCTCGGCGAGAATCTCGGGATATAGGCCTATATATACTATAATGCACATTAATTCCACACGGCATCCTTCTTGACATTAATTTGCGGTTGCTGAATGTGACGTTGACGAAGTAGTAGGTTACACATATTCATTTGGCAATTTTGCCACTCTTCCTTTTGTACACATGGTTCCTATCTGCTAATGGAACAAAGTGGCATGTGAAATTCAACGCTTAAATGGGTTTTGAAGGTTATGAGGTGAAATACTAATGTTCTGAAAGATAGAACTGCTCTCGGAAACCAAAGTGTATTTAGTTGGGTACATTGATACAGTGTAGGCTACTTATCGCATGTTCTCTTGTAAAAAGTTGGAGCATGAGTAAGGAGGTTGCATGTCAAAAACTTTTCAACTGTTGTGTAACGTAGGCGCACTTGGATGAATCTTAAGCAGAAAAATTCGAAATAGTAACCTATGAATTTGATTATTGTTTGACAGCTTCCTGTTGTACTGCAAGAGAATAGTACCTGTCGTGTAACAAGTATTCTGTTACTTGTGACTTACTTTGAGTCCTCCATACTTCTATCCACCATGACCCTCAATTGCGCCTTTATTAGGAAAACAATTTTGTGGAAAACAGTGATAATGTGCCATCCACTCATATGCTTCTGTGACCCCTGTACCATGATCCTTTGCCTCAGTAGACAGTAACGAGCTGTACGTACCATAAGCTGTGGGCGATGGGTGTGAATGCAGACGTCGGTCTGCTCCCTTAATTTAAAGCTAAACGATCAAAACTTTTCTTGGCACGTCTTTGTGCTGCTGAATCTCTTCACCCAGCTGCTCAATTAAGCTGATTTAAAAGCCCCGGTCTCTTGAGGATAAATTCAATATACGGATGTGATAGATGGGGTTTTCCGCTGTAAATTATCCTGTATATGAATTTTTTTAACTGGACAGCTCGGTAAAATGTTTGAACTTGTGCCCCTTTCCCCACTTTAAGCAAAATTCTGGACACAACCAGTGTCAAATTATAATAGGCCTACATAAAACTTCTGACTAAAAGCCTCCACCCTCAATTCTGTAAAGGGTACAAAAAAAGCTTACATGAGTGTTCTACTGCAAAATGTCATATGCACTGTAGGTGACTTTTATCACGCAGTCTTTATGCCCCGGCAGGTAACAGATCAATTAACCCATCGAGGGCATTCTCATATTTCTTGCAACCCCTACATGCACGCTGCCTGTATTTTTTTTTGTACCAGTTGCAGGATGACCTCATGATTGCATGGTGACACCGTAATAAAAAACTTTCTCGTTTTGAACGCAATTTTACCGAGATTGGTTTCATCATATACCGCTAACGATATAGTTAATACCGGTAGGTGATACTTGAAATTATGCACGGATGAACATTTTGTCGTCGGTGCTCGCACTGTAGATAGATCACGATGGAGAGCTTCAGTGAATGGCCCCATTCAGAATGAGAAGAGCCAAGTCCTAGCTAGGTCACGACCTAAATATGGCGGACCTACATGAAAGGAAAACCGCTTAATCGTGTAATGGTCTCTCCACCTTTCACACGCCTCTCCACGCGTCGTCCCTGCAGGGGCACAATAATTAGATTTCGTCTCAATGCAACCGGTCGAGGCGTGTGAGAGGCGGAGAGACCATTACAGTATTAAGCGGTATTCCTTTCATGTAGGTCAGCCATATTTAGGCCGTGGCCAAGCTAGCACTCCGCTCTTCTCATTCTGAGTGGTCCCCATGAATCTGTTGGACCTTTTTTGTACGCGCTGTACCGCATTACGTGACGGTTTACAAGCGCGTCTAATCTCTTGCATGCTGGAGTGAAATGAACCATTTACCAGAATATGAGGCATGGTACGTTGGTTGTACAGGTACATTGGTCGATGTACATTGTCTTGTCCCATATAAGCCTTGATGTCTTAATCATCCAGTGTTCGTCGGCTGTTTTAATGTCTGACGTGCTTTATCTAGCATCCCATCATTTTGTAAAAGAAACTAAAGCCCTGAGAAACCATTCATTTCATCTGCTGTCAACAATGATGAAGGACTCGCCAAGTTTAGCTTTCACATTTAATTTGTCTACCAACATATTGAAAGGTGGGATTGAAAGCAGATTATCTTCAAACATGCAAAGGGCTTTCTCTTTTGTATAGTTAGTGTGTGTGTGTGTGTGTGTGTGTGTGTGTGTGTGTACATATTTCCTTGGATATACTTAGGATCTATCAAAGGTTCAGACCAAATACTCGTATTTAGCCTTTTAGTATTTCAAGTTGAGAATGAAGGAAAAGCACCACTACATATATGATATTGTTTTCAAAAGTGCCTCGTTGACTACAATAATTATTATCGGCACTGCCAAGACAACCTTATTTGTCAGCATTAGTCTCTTCTCACCTTTTTTTTTTTTTTTTTTTTGTTTTTACACTGTATCTGCATTAACATGGCGTGAAACAAAAAGAGATGTGTTAAAAAAGCCGAGGTTATCTTGCAAAAAATGTCGTGGAAAAGCTTTTAGTTTCATTTTCCGCAGCCAGAGTGACAGAGCGTAAATAAGTGTATTATGATATCGGTTTTCATCCATCATGTTCGTGGCAAACCCGAGTCCTAATCATAACATTGTGCGGTGTCATCCATAAGTTTAATGGTTTTCTGCTCCCCCGTCATCCTATTGACGGTTGTAAATGGACCATCGTCTGATATATCATGTTGTATTTCTCCCATTTATTGATAAATGTGATAGACGAGGCTTAATGCAAAATAATTACCACTAGATTAATCAGCTGTTGAGTGCAGGGAAGAGCCTGTTGCGTAGTTGGCTAAGTAAAGCCAATGGATCAATCGTGTTAAGTTGGGTTCTTCTATGACAGAAAAAAAACAGAACATTAGTACACGTGATACCCACTCACTCTTGTTCGAATTCGTAGATTCAAGCCATGTAATCATCCTTGAGATTTCAGTACAGGGTGACATAAGACCAAAATGACCGTCTATTTATCTAGAGACATATCTGTGAATATCTGTGGAAAATCAATCTGTCGCCCTGGTAGAGGGTAGGGAAAGTCCACCAGCCGAGTAAATCTCTCACTACAGTGTATCTACAATGTATCTGAGCAATATCATCGACAAACCTTAAGTACAGATTGAAATCATATGTATAAATAAATCGCCTTGTTCTTTAAAGGCTCGGTTGCACAGTATGGAGTCTACGCTTACCTTAACTTAACATGTGTTAATATTAGTTTACTCATTTTTCTGTCAAAAGGCCCGACTTTTACTTCCGGGGTTTAATCCTGGATGATCAAACGCTATTTGAAATATGCGGCATGAATTTCTGAACTAAATAACACTAAAAATACTTTTAGGGTAGCCAAAATGAAGGCATCCCATGCTTTTACTTGTATTTCTTCATCAAAGGAGCTGGTTCATTTTAAGTGTTCAATCAAGGCAATTAACCAGGATCAACAGAGAACATAAACACACCAGTACATGTATATCCGTTGGTAAAAAATAGTGTCCCCTCCTCCAGTTCCAAGTGCTTTTGTTTAAAATGATCACCTTACAGGTGTAAATAGTTATAAACAGCGCTTTTTATTCCAGATACCATATCTAACATGTTAGGATAACAATAGGATAATTTATTCCAGTAATTTAGGTCACCGGCCCATATTACACTTTACAATGTATATTAAGATAACCACATGTAGTAACACATGTACCTGTACATGTAGTATGACAAAAAATTATTATACAAGTGTAACAAACATCTCATCACTGCTAGTAATACAAAATAAGAACATGGTGCAATGGTATAACAGAAACATAAGCCAACAATTAATATGTAATGAGACAAACAATAGGACATCATACACACAATTACATCATTAAGCAATATCTTAATATCTAGGGTAATAGCATTAACTCTTTTGCAATGCACTCTTGTTTTCATTTTGTAAACCTCTAAAATCATGTTTCTCTTATATCCGCGTGAACTAGAAAAGCAGCTACTCTGCGGATCAGTGCTGCAACAACTGTAGACATGATTTCTACTTATATTTTGTCTGACACATTTTTTTCTACTCCGTATGTTTGGTAACCACTTTTCTCTCAAATCGTAATAAAACGGGCATTCTAGAAAGAAGTGTTTTCTGTTTCAACCACATCTACATCACAACACCTACACAGTCGCATATTTCGGTTTAATCCAAGGTGTCTTCCCTTTTCAATCATGAGTGAGTGATTTGAACATCGAAACTTAGCAAGAGCTTTTCTATGGTGAGTCTTATCGACCACCCTTAAGTAATTTGTCAAAAATAAGGTTTTGCTTATACAGTCGATATGCATCTAACTTACAGCTTTGTGCTTACTCATCTGACCTGTGTCTTTGCATCGTTGCTTGAATTCATTTAGAAATCCTATTTCATTTTCAATACCCTGAGAAAACCAAACTATACCTAACCCATATGAGAATAGAACATTTTAAAAAATTTTGGCCCAACAGTCTTTATCCCTTACTGCCATGCTATAGTATATATATATATATATATATATATATATATATATATATATATATATATATATATATATATATATATATATATATATATATATAACACACATTAATGAGCCTATTTTCTGGTGATTTCAGAATCTCAAACCAATATTTTATAATTTAAACTAAGCGTTGAGATCGTACCGTATTTCTACCTAACTCACCCCTTGCTGCTGCATTTGGAGTACTTCTGCCCAGGCGCAATAAAATTTGCAGAGCTTATTTTGGACTATTTCGCAATCATGACCTGTGTGAAACCCCCAAACTTCAGATCCATAATTCAAGATAGGCAATATCTTTTTATTAAACAGTTTAACTCAGGTTTCTAGATCAATTTCTCCAAATCCATACATATGTTTCTTAAGAATACATAATGCCTTTGAAGCTTACTCTGCCAAATTTTTCTGCGCCTGAGACCAAATACATGTACTTTTAGTTGTGAATGTAACTCCAATACATTTATATTTTGATGTCACTACAATTTCTTTCCCGAGGTAGGTCCATTTTTCATAGTGCCGTAAAAATCCACCATTTCTGAATACAATTATTTTTGTCTTGGACATATTTACACTTAACTTCCATTTTTTGCAGTACATTTCCAATTATTTATTTTTCTTTGCATGCTTATAGCTGTGTCTGCAGGCAAAACTAGATCATCTGCAAACAATACGCGCGCGAGTTCTGTAAGCCCAATGATGCCACCAGTGTCATGGTCAGTTTTTAATTTTTGGGTAAGATCATTTATAAAAAGTGAGAAGAGAAAGGGAGATAACTGGGAACCTTGTCTAACACCCATTTCACATTCAAAATAATCTGTTACATATCCTTCTCTACCAAACGACACACATGGTTTCTCTGTCTCATACATCCTCTGTAATACCCTGTACGTTTTTCCCTGTACATCATATGAAATTATTTTATATTTCAAGCCACCCCTCCATACCCAGTCAAACGCCTTTTGTAAATTAACAAAAGTGCAATTAAAACGGCCACCTATTTTTGATAAATATTTACGTATAAGTGTATCTAAAATAAATATATTATCGATGTTGAATAAGATTTTCGAAAACCTGCTTGCACCTCATTAATGATTTCATTTTTCTCTGCCCATGCATTTAATTATCTAACATGTTTAACGGTACAGTAAAAACACAAATAGGGGTCAAGATATCCATTTCTCATGCCAATTGTTCAAATTTATAGCATGTACCCCCTCAAATCCGATGTTTCACTGTGGTTTCCACAGAGGTAAAAAATGTTCAATAAATTGAAATGACACCACCAAATGTCACCAAATTTACACACAATAAGCATTAGGATGTGCTTCTTAAAGGTCACGTGTCTCCAGTCCATGCCATAGCTCCTCAGTTGGGTTTGAGGGGGTACATGTATTTTTTATAAATTTGAATAAGTGGTATAAAATATGGATATCTTCACCCCAGTTTTGTATTTCCTGTACCAATGAGCATGCCAGACATGGTATCTGGAATAAAAAGCACTGTTTATAACAATTTACACTTGTGATAATTCGTAAAAAAAAAAGCACATGGAATTAGTGGTGGGACAACCTTTTTGCCCAGTGTGTAGTTTAAGCCACGTCCATTGTTCAGATTTTATGGCCTATTTGAAATGTACTCCAAGTGTTGCCTGCGGGGGTGTGAGCATAGCGACGTCATTAATGATGTTCATTCGAACGATCGATCGATGTACGATGTTCATTCAAGAAATTGGTGCATTATACGTGTGCAGTTAGGCAATTATCTCGATAAAAGTGCTAGCAAACACATAATTTAAGCCACGCCCGAGCCCTTGTTCAGATTCTACAGCCTAAATGAGCTCCTAATGTTTCCAGCAGCGTTCTGAGCACTTTGGGACAAGCAGTGAGACTACATGTACAATTTAAGAAATATCAGAGTATTGTCCTCATCTACTATTAATTTTGGTATCCGGTGGTCTGCATGTACTACCGTGTGTCGTAATTACGTATTGAGGCAAAGACAAGCAGAGGGGTAACTCAGAAACTGGAATTTCAACTCTGGTACATTCTGAGGGCACTTGGGATTGCATGTCATCAGGACGGCGTGATTGTGGAATTCGGCTTCACAGTTTCCCGGTGATGTCGTCCCTTGATTACAGCTGCTGGGACTGGAGGGAGAAAAACGGAATGCGTTAGGTGTGACAGAAGACAACAGTCGTAGTTAGGTGGCATTTATAAAGTTTTCGGTGATGATGCAACATCCTATGTTTTTTCATTCGGCTAAAATAAGGAAAGCGCCTGTTTCTACCTGGATCGGCGAAAAATCATTTTAAACTAAACTAACCCATTTAAAGAAGTAAATGTAACCAATTGCTAATTCTAACCCTTATGTGCAGCACTGGCTTGTTGCGATGAGCTTACCTGCAAGCTTTCACTTGCACGACCTGGATATATTCTCCAGTACAGTCAGGTTTTGACTGCATTGGCCGCCATACGATGTCTTGGCCGCCGACAACTTCTGTTACAGTATCGTCATCACCAGGACAATGGTAGAAGCTAAAACTATCATACATATTTCTCTCTTTTTGGGCGACTTGATTGAATTTATATGTAAATGCAGCTTTAAAAGGCACACCTTACTATAATGCATAAATCACCCCCAGTGCCTTTAAGTGGCAACCTCGAATTCAGTGGGAGTTCGTTATCGGAGTTAACAAGAACTTTTAGATATTATGAATGACATTCGACTTCTACTGGAACACAGGCATGTAGATTAATTGGTGCATTTAGTTAAGTTGATCCTTTGAAAATTTTGGTTATTACACATACATGTACAGTAAAAGACTAATAACTATTTCAATTAAAATTTAATTAAATTTCATTTTGTCAGACTGACTGCAGTGTATTCCGCCAGTATTGCGCAAATATCCACCTACCCTTCACAGCATCTATTTCTGTCGCTGACTAGCCCACCACCACCAGCTCGTCGTTTGCGTTTCCTTATAGGAACCACTTTGATATAGCCAGTCGTCAGACCAAGACTTTCCCTAGACATGGACAAGATAGGCAACTTTGTGCCGTACTTGGCAATGTCCGATTCAGCTAAGGTTTCCCGGGTGACAAAAATCCCTGGAATCGTATTGTAGATATCAGAGACATTATATATTGGCCGACAGTAAGTTCCTTCTTGATTGCAAACGCCTGGGCGTGCTACAGGTGGATCGTCAGTTGGTCGCTTTTTTGGTGACGCAGTTGACGACACAGCGGGCGACATAGTTGACGACGTTTGCGGGCACCAACAGTATGGCCAATACCGCTTGAAGTGGCTTGAGGAAGTACCTTGCAGCATGGTCATGACAGTGCGGCACCACCATTCAGCCTGCTGTTGGCCATTGCAAAATAAGCCAACATCAGACCTGTAGCATCCTATGTCTACGTTTCCAACGCAGAACACTAGTGACAGTGCAATAAGATGCCAAGTGAGATCCATGCTCCCAAATGGAAGAGTATATTGCTTTGCTCTCTGTAGAGTTCCGTATCTTTACGTGTGATTCATGGATAAGAGGGAAGGCAACGTAAACGTGTATAATTCCTCTCCCTTGTAGTCATGTTTGTACACACACACTGTACATTTGCATCTTAATATCCGCATTAAAACACCACATGGGATGCATAATTAAATGGTGTTTTAAAGCATTTTATGTTAACTTACAAAGAATGACTGAAAAATGAACAAAAACTGTGTGAAGCGTGATAAAGCCTAATTAATTCGCGGAAGGATATGCTACAATTATTCACTCCAGCGCTTTTGCTATTTTTACAAATATCTCTAAGTGTTCGCTAAAAGTATTTAAAATTAAACCGGAAACTAAAACTATCGTTAGAAAAAAGCCCACAAATGAAACGTGTTACTGTAGCCGTTCCAAGAGGATCCAGAATTTTGATAAGGGGATGGGGGCACAAGGATATTAGTAGACGAAGACAATTGTACCGTATCAAGTAGGGCAAATTTTGTCTCTCGTTTTTCTTGTTGGAAGGGAGAAGGGAGTGCCTATGAAATATTAAAAGAAAAGCAAATGGTCCCCTGTGTCCTCCTCCGCCAGATCTGCCGTTATACTCATGACATAATATATCGTAAGGCTAGAAGGGTATTGACACCTATCTATTCAACTATCTATCAATATAAACACTATATCTACAGTATATTTATATAAATTTTGTCAGCATGACGATTACAGGGGCGGATCCAGGATTATTTGAAGGGGGGGGGGGCGAACGGTGCCATTTGGATTCAGCTACTTCAAATTCCTATTTCAAGAGGGGAGTATTTGTGTGATTTTTTTTCAGAAATCGAAGGGGGGGTCAGGACCCCTCCCCCTCCCTAAATCCGCCTCTCTGGATTAAGATAAGGGTGCCATGAGATAATAGGGTTATGGTGAGAGGAATAGTGAGTGAGCGTGAGAATAGGCCAGAGGTAAAACGCAGCTTTTCAATAAAGTGGAGATTTAGCAAAATGAATCGGAATGATGTGCTACGGTATTCCATGCTGTACAGTTTATAGTTTTGGAGAGTTCCGGCGTTAATCGGTTTAATTTACCGTCATTTCATCATTTCAAGTAAATCTCCTTGCTGTTTATTTAAGCGAAACGTAACTTTGAGTTATTTCAGTTTTATACGTTACCCGTAATCAATTTGGTTTGAATAGGAAGTCAGGAAGAGGAAATGGGCCACCTTAACATTAGCTTCAAATTAAAACGACAGAAATAGCGAAGCTAGAATAAATGTGTCTGCAGGTCAGTCAGCACTTTTCATTAATATCGTGCTAGGATAGTCTCAACCGACATGAATAATCGTATTTTAGCTCAACGTTTCACAAATTGCAATATTTTCTGTAAGTAAAGGCATGGGAACACGCCTTTGAAGAGGTTCGCATACATTTAAAAAGATACATTTAGGTTTATTTACACAACAAGTATTTAGAATTTTAAAAGAAAAAAAACTCAAGTGGTGATTTTAGATTGGACTAGTTACACAATTCCTGTCATTATTAAAAGAGCTGCCCATGCGGTAAATTGAGGTAAATAAAGCAGTGGATGCTACTACATGTAGGGCTATTGGCGACTAGCGGCTGCTCGATTTTCTTACTAAGCTTATAACTCAGGGATTTTTTTTTTAATTGGGATTATCTTTTTTCTTTATAGCTATTAATATTTCTTTATATTAATATTTGTGGTCCTGATTCACATGAAACTTTATATCAACATTTTTTTATTATTTATTATACCACGTCTAAACGGATTTTTTTTTTCGGATCCGACCGCCAATTCCTCTCAAGAGCCGGAAAATTGTCAATGTGGTACAAAGCACTTCTTTTCTCAACGGCGGATATTTCGGGGTTTGTCCTTGAAGTGATATCTTACTTTCCAGAATCATTTCTCAATGTCATGGATGGCTTAATATACATGTACATGCAAATCATAACATTTTACTTTGGAGACTATTTGTGATTTATTTGAAAAAATAAATGTACAGGAATTTTATCGAAAATTACGCAGAAACTAATATTTCTGGTAGGCATATGTACAATATATTATCATCATATCATAAGTATTGGCAATAAGGACGTTTCTCGCCAACATCATATATCCGTAGAAACATCATCTCTCCACTAGCAAATATTTACACAATCTGAATTATCTGAAAATATTAATTATTGATATCTATGTCATTTGTGCGGAAGTTTAAGAACGTCTTTAAAATGAATCAGTCTCACATTATTTCACAAAAGAAAAAAACTTAATATATATACATGGTCGACACGCTGTATGTACATCACATCTACTGAATATATCGTTGTGTTTTGAATCCGTTTCGTCCTGCAATATATTCTATCGGCTGAGAATTCATAACTTAGATTTTCCATAATATAGTATATAAAGTAAAAAAATGCTGATTGGTTACATAAAGTCTGTTCATTTCAAGATTAGGCTATTCAAAGTTAAAAACGTGTCATCAATTTATGTAAGTTACAGAAAAGTATACATTTAGGTACGTCTTCTATAGTTCCAATGGATTTGTTATCCATGTTCAGTACTCAGGTGCTACTCCCTGTCCGCGGTGAACGGCTTAGGATGGTTGATGGAGCGATGCTTCGCGACATTTTATCCATGCTGTGACCTCTGCTCTTCTCTGAATCCTCGGACGTTTTTGGAAGCCTCATGTTAAGTCCAAAACGCATGTCCGTTAATTGATAATCTTTGATCAGCTGCACTTCTTTCTGACTCAAGTCATCTGCTGCCTCGTCCACAGGAATGATGAAGAGGGCGTGGTCTTTTTTCTCCAACCAGTTAAGTGCGACATAAGCGTCGACAAGCTGAATGATTTCGTCTCCCTCCATGGTTTCATACTCCAGTGCGTCATGTTCACGCAGACCAGCGACGTGGTTTAATAGACGCAGAGCGTTGGCGCAGTGGGATTTGTTCGACCCTATCCAGCGTCTAATGAGCCCTGCCGATGCTTTTCCAACGAATGCTTGGATTGGAGACACGGGGCGTTTGCTCGTTGTTGACATGTCTTTCAAATTCTTGTCAATTGTTGCATAGAAATACAGACACCGGAAAGTAGCGTCGATGTGAATTGTCTCGGACGCGTCGTCTGCTAGGCTCATGATCAAACTGTTCTCATTGTTTGTAAGGTTGGACAATAACATGCGTTTGTTGTTTTCGGCAATTCTAGCTTCATCATTATTGCAACACCACATAGGCGGATTTTTCCTGACGGCAACACTCTGCAAACCATCTAGACGCAGCTCGCACTTTCTCCATTTCGTGACAGGCGCACCTTTTCGTTTGCGATCGTAGAAGGGGATATAGACAGGCGGACATAATTCATTTCGGCGCGGGAGTTTACTGATGACTTCAGGAGAAATGTTGCGGAACATATGCCTGCGGACTTGCAAGGCGCGGATTTGAGGCTCGTCGTTCCAGATAGAGTTTGAAAACAAATCCTGTCCGGAAGGTGTGTCCCAAATAATTTTCCCGCCATTCAGAAGAGCATATTTAACGACAAAATGTCTCCGTGGAAAGAGTTCTCTCAGTTTGTGGTAACTGTCCACGACAAAACCGTCCCCTTCGATCCTCTCCGCCGCCATGACTACGTCATTGATTAGAGGTTGGTGATCAATGTACCTCTTGCTGGGGTATTTTGTCTCCAGCGCTAATTTGGCAACGTCGTGCAACTGGCTTCTACGAAATTCGTCCTGCTTGAAGCTGACGAGATACTCACTAAAATTTGGTTTCAAAGAATCATGCGTCCCCAACATCATATCTTCATGTCCCGTCGCCTTCCTGCGCTCATTTAGAAAATTCGCCACATCATCTATTTCATTCAAGACCTCCAAGTCACCTGTTTCGTCTGCTTCCTTGTACTTTTTCTGTATTTCTTCGTAAAGTTTGAACGTCATTTCTTTCACCATCATGTACATTCGGTTCAGCGGCATGTTTTCAAAATGCCGAATAAAATTTGTGTCCATATTTGTTTCCATTTTGGCTGCGAGAGACAACTTCCAAAAAAAGACGACCTCTATACAGCACGGATCATTGCGAACTGTTAGTGTGTTTGATTGCTGCAACTATAGCAATTACTGACGCGACCACTTCAATATAATCAATTACAATCAATTATTAAGCGAACCCATGATCGAGCGAAACCCTTAATTACCGTTATCGATTCTCCAATCTTCACGCCACCAACTGATTGTTATTTGTATTGTCCAATAACCATGTACGTGAAAGATCAATAAGGAAAATAACAAGAACGGCTGTACAGAATACATTATTTCATTGTCCAGAAAATCTCTTTTCAAATGTATTCACTCATTCCCAATATATAGGACCGTTTACAACAACAGAGAAGTGAAAAAGGAAGCTAAAGATATATTCGCAAATTCTACTTTTTCTGTATCTCTGGTGACAGAAAGTGATAAATGAGTTTTGTGTTAATCATTTTAAATTTTTAAAATTCATGCCTTGCTTGTATAGAAAATGTTCGTATTTAGTAACGAGTATCGTTAGTAACGAGTTTTAAAAATAACAACCCTTTTGGATATTATTCGCACGTTATTACTACTAACAAAAATTAAAGTGCGCTGAAGGGATGGTACGAGATATAAGTTCATTTTACTGGCATAGTTCGTCCTCAACCTCGAGTATTCTTTTCACAATGCCTGGTAACTAAGATTTTGCAAACTACTTTCTGTGAGAACGCAGTTATGCTGCGTTACATGTAAAACATTTGACTGTGCCCTGTCACCATATATCGTCTTGCTAAAAGTGGATGTAACTGAACTGAGGATTGTATTAATGGTTAAAATATTGCAAAAACATCAAACAAAAAAACGACCTACGCTATAAAAGATGTTACGAAGGTTTTTTTTAAATTTTCAATAACCCAGAGACACCGCGAAAGTAGCCTCAATTTATTTATTCATAAACATTCTAGACGTTTTCTGAGACTTCAGACATCTTACTCGCTTCCTGACAAGTTGCAGATTTTCTAGATTTTCTACTTAGTAAAAAGACTACATCGATTGGAGAATGTGAGATGGTGCTGCGAGTTTGAAAGTTTGAATTTAAGTTCATTTATTTTTATTTTTTCGTGGGAGAACAGATTAATCTAGTAATTATTATTTTTACTTTTGAAGTTGCTACACTGATGTTTGTTAAGTTCCACTTGGACAAAATTCTTCCGGTCGCTATATCTTAATAAAATGAAAAAAAGAAAAAGAAAGAAAGAAAGAAGAAACGGTAAATGGACCTGTATATTGAGAATGAGTGATTACATGAATTTCCATTTACCTTTTAAACGTCTTTCTGCATGTAATTACTTCAAATAGTCACTATTACCTAATGTTCTCTCTGTTGCTATTTTAATATGATTCCAAAAAGAATTTATAACATACGACCCATAGAAAACCTATCAGTCTGTTTGACAAAGTGCACGCAGGTGGGGAACCACTTGAATGAACAGATTAAACTTTACAAATATCATCAACGTCGTATGGTTGAAAGGGAGGGTAGCAGCGCAAGCAGAGGTTGCATGGGACAGACCAAAGTGGGGGGAAATCTGAGTCTCGCCCAAGCCCTTTGCTCAATGAGAATCAAATATAACTGGCAAAAAGTTGACGCGCACATATAAATACAGAGAGAACATGGGGAATGGGTGGAGCAAAGTGGTCTTTTTTGATAACCTGCACACCCTTTTGTTGCAAAGGGAGGAGGGATGTTATTTAAAAACAAGGCAGCAAAGCTGTGAAATGTACAGACAAAAAGCAAAAGAAAAGAAGAAAATATGCTTCGTATAAGCTGTGTAATATCATATAGGTTATTTCATCATTTTGGCTTTCTACTTTTTTACTTCTCACCCCAACCCCTGAACCCGTTAAAAGCTAAAAGTATACTTTTTTATTTTGGTTATTAGAGACTCAGTCTTCTGATAAAATGTACAATGTCCTCTTCGTTGTATGCTTTTTGTTGATCTTTTTTAAAATAAAAGACCATTTGGGTAATTGTAGGAGATGTAGGATATCAAAACGTGACTTTTTTTTATTCTATATCCAACTAATTAAAGAAATTGAAAGAAGGAAAGAAAAATTGTAGCTTACCTAGCCATTTCAAAGGAGGGGGTCCTTTCCTGGAAAAGATGACCTTTCACCATGAAACCCCCGTGTTCGACCCCCTCTTTCCGGCTACAGACCTGTTTATTTAGGTAATTAAACAACGCAAAATATCACAGGAGCTGAGGGAGGTTACTCCCTACCCCCCCCCCCCCCCACACACACACACGCGCGCGCGCGCGAAAGTTTTTTTTAACCATGCCAGTTCTGAACTGTGAAAAGGGGAACTATGGAGCCCTGTATGCCATCTTCTTTCAAGCAGGCTGTCATCGTTTCTGTGTGTATACTACACAATTTATCAAGAATGCGTGGGGATGAAGATTTCATACCTCAGGAAGGTGATGATGAAGGCGTCAACATCCCAGTTGCACAAGACGGACAAAGAGGACTGTTATTCAGACGTCTGCTTATTCAGAACCATTTCGCGTAATAACATGGAACTATTCAGCTATTAATAGGATATATATATATATATATATATATATATATATATATATATATATAAACGATTCTCACTCTGCGCTTGTCGATTTGTAAATAAAAACTCAAAACAGGTGATATGTCTTGATAGTGTTATTACTGAAGAATAAATTCTGGTTACGGAGTGAGAATCGTTTTTCAATTCAGCAAACCCAGTTCTCTTTGCTTGTCGATTTGTAAATAAAAAATCAAAACAGGTGATATGTCTTGATAGTGTTATTATTGAAGAATAAATTCTGGTTACAGAGTGAGAATCGTTTATATATATTATATATATATTTATATATATATATATATATATATAAACGATTCTCACTCTGTAACCAGAATTTATTATTTACAAATGATTTTTTATTTACAAATCGACAAGCAAAGAGAACTGGGTTTGCTGAATTGAAAAACGATTCTCACTCCGTAACCAGAATTTATTCTTCAGTAATAACACTATCAAGACATATCACCTGTTTTGAGTTTTTATTTACAAATCGACAAGCGCACATATATATATATATATATATCCGAGTGAGAATCGTTTTTCAATTCAGCAAACTCAGTTCTCTTTGTAGTTTCTTTTCTTTCAATAGGAGAACTCTTTCCTTAATATTCATAATTTCCATTCTCCTGCGATGCTCTCTGCGTCGTAATGTGAGGATTTCGGTCGGTACATCATAATTCGAATCCACACGCTGGGAAGCTGAAACAGAATATTTTGATAAATTCAGTAAAAGTGTAAAAAAAGAAATGAGTAGTGCCATCTAAACCATCTGAACGTAAGGTTTTTGTATATAGAATTATAAAAGTTACTGTATAGTCATAAAAGTTATTAAAAATCTTGAATCGTTCTATTGTTGAATCTATGCTTGTCATAGGTCTTAATATGAGATAAGAATATAGTACTTATCAATATTTAAGAAGAGAATGCCTACATCGAGAAGCTTGTCTGTCGCGCCGTGTGCTCGTCCCCTGGATGGGGCTGTTCTGGCGTGGGGAAGCTTGTCTGTCGCGTTGTGTGCTTGTCCCTGAGACGGGGCTCCTCCGCCGCGGGGAAGCTTGTCTGTCGCGCTGTGTGCTTGTCCCCTGGATGGGGCTGTTCTGGCGTGGGGAAGCTTGTCTGTCGCGCTGTGTGCTTGTCCCTGGGACGGGGCTCCTCCGCCGTGGGGAAGCTTGTCTGTCGCGTTGTGTGCTTGTCCCTGGGACGGGGCTCCTCCGGCGTGGAGATGTGTGATGTTGCTGTTCATCGTTTGCCTCCATTGGCGGCGGATCAACATCGTCTCCGCCAGCTGGCTCAGCTCCCGGTACATCGAGCAGTGCGTCGTCATCGTACGGATTACGCGGAGGGCTATCCACAGCATCGTCTCCGATCACATCTATCACTGCTTGATTTTCTTGACTTAATTCAACCTCTTTTGGCCCCCCTCCAGTCTTTTTTGCAGCTTTTTTAATATTTGCAAATTCTTTCTTTGCTTTTATTTTCGCTCGTTTCCAGAAGTCTTTCACCTGCCTTTCAGTTCTTTTCCCGGCTTGTGGAAAATGTGCTGCTAATCTCGTTAGAATTTCTTTCCACGCCTCATTTTTTCTTTGATTTGATGTGACATCATTTTTCTTTGATTCAATGATGTTGGACTTCTCCTTTATTAGTTCTGAGATGTATCCCTTCTCTTCAGCAGAAAAATTCTCCGCTCTCTTTCGGCTCATTTTCACGTGCTCTTTACTTCTAATTTTTTTCTCATATGAGCTACACAGCTTATCTGCTTCAACGCTAGCGTGTGTCATCTGTTCATTTACGCCTACCTGATTGACACAGTTCAGTGATTTCTTTGTCTATGTATTCCTGTTACTTTCAACAGGAGGTCAAGTACAAGTTAAAACTGGTTTAGCTAAACCTGGTTTTTGGCTTTCCTACACTGTTAGTGAAATGCAATTTAGGTCTTGGGTTAGACCAGGTTTTGCTAGACTAGGTTTTAGCCTTAAACTAGGTTTAGTTAAACCTCCTTTATGAAATCGGCCGGTGGTGTCTATAGGAATGTGTCCTNTATTTGCAAATTCTTTCTTTGCTTTTATTTTCGCTCGTTTCCAGAAGTCTTTCACCTGCCTTTCAGTTCTTTTCCCGGCTTGTGGAAAATGTGCTGCTAATCTCGTTAGAATTTCTTTCCACGCCTCATTTTTTCTTTGATTTGATGTGACATTATTTTTCTTTGATTCAATGATGTTGGACTTCTCCTTTATTAGTTCTGAGATGTATCCCTTCTCTTCAGCAGAAAAATTCTCCGCTCTCTTTCGGCTCATTTTCACGTGCTCTTTACTTCTAATTTTTTTCTCATATGAGCTACCGGTACACAGCTTATCTGCTTCAACGCTAGCGTGTGTCATCTGTTCATTTACGCCTACCTGATTGACACAGTTCAGTGATTTCTTTGTCTATGTATTCCTGTTACTTTCAACAGGAGGTCAAGGACAAGTTAAAACTGGTTTAGCTAAACCTGGTTTTCTGGCTTTCCTACACTGTTAGTGAAATGCAATTTAGGTCTTGGGTTAGACCAGGTTTTGCTAGACTAGGTTTTAGCCTTAAACTAGGTTTAGTTAAACCTCCTTTATGAAATCGGCCGCGAATGTTTCGTCTTTTCCCCCTGCTGTGTGCTTCTGTGAATTCGACTCTTCAATCCATGTGGACTCGTCGCTCTGGGAAATGTACATCGAATAACCAACGCAGAAAAATTAATCGTAAATGGACTGAAATCCAAGCTACTGGCGATGACTTCACCCGTCGATAGAAATTAAGGACAGTAAAATTTTTTTTTTTTGAGGCTGGGGGGGGGACAGGGGGAGGTGTAGGTAAATTGTAAAAGATCTAATCTCATTCTTATTTCTTTTTACAGGACATACATTGTGTAGAAGATGACGAGTGCCTATCATCAAACATAGACTACTTTTCGGATCAACAATTTAAGGTTAGTAAATTTTATTTTTTTGGAGGAGATAGGAAAATTGAAAAAAAAATCTTACCTAGTTTTATTTCTTTTTACAGGACACAAAAGATGATGACAACATTGACTTCACACGTCGATAGAGGTTGAGGTCAGTAAAATTTCTTTTTTTTTCTTTCTTTCTTTTTTTTTTTTTTTTTTTTTTTTTGAGGGGGGNTTGGGGTACTTTTATTTATTTATTTTTTTTTTTTTTTTTTTTTTTTTTTTGAGGGGGGGGGAGGGGACAGGGGGAGGTGTAGGTAAATTGTAAAAGATCTAATCTCATTCTTCTTTCTTTTTACAGGACATAGAAGATGACGAGTGCCTATCATCGAACATAGACTACTCTTCGGATCAACAATTTAAGGTTAGTAAATTTCATTTTTGGATGGGATAGGTAAATTGAAAAAAAATCTAATCTAGTTTTATTTCTTTTCTTTTTACAGGACATATAAGGTGATGAGCAACTCTACACAGACATTAACTTCACACGTCGATATAGATGTTAAGGTTAGTAAATTTTCTTTTTTGGGGGGTGGGTGGGGATGGGGGGTGTAGGTAAATTGAAAAAGATCTAATCATTCCCATTTTTTTACAGGACATAGAAGATGATGAGCGACTCTAACCAGACATTGACTTCATACGTAGATAGAAGTTAAGGTTAGTAAACTTTAAACTTTATTGGGGGGTGGGGACGGGGGGTGTAGGTAAATTGAAAAAAGATCTAATCTCATTCTTTTTTTCTTTTTACAGGACATAGATGAGTGCCTACCAACGAACATTGGCTATTCTTTGGTTCAACAATTTAAGGTTAGTAAATTTCAACTTTTTTGGAGGGGATAGGAAAATTGAAAAAAAAATCTTATCTAGTTTTTTTTTTTTTTTTCAGGACATAGAAGATGATGAGTGCCTCCAATCAGACATTGACTTCATACGTAGATAGAAGTTAAGGTTAGTAAACTTTGAACTTTTTTTTTTTTTTGGGGGGGGGGGAGGGGACGGGGAGGTAGGTAAATTGAAAAAGATCTTATCTATTTTTATTTCTTTTTACAGAACATAGAAGATGATGATGAGTGCCTACCAACGAACATAGACTACTCTTCGGATCAACAATTTAAGGTGAGTAAAATTTATTTTTTTGGAGGGGATAGGAAAATTGAGAAAAAAACTAATCTCGTGATATTTCTCTTTACAGGACATAGAAGATGATGAGTAACTCTACACAGACATTGACTTCACACGTTGATAGAAGTTGAGGTTAGTAAACTTTCTTATTTTTTTGGATGGTGTAGGTAAATTGAAAAAGATCTAATCTGATTCTCATATTTTTTACAGGACATAGAAGATGATGAGTGCCTACCATCGAACATAGACTACTCATCGGATCAACAATTTAAGGTTAGTAAATTTTGATTTTTGAAGATGATAGGAAAATTGAAAAAAAAACCTAATCTAGTTTTCTTTTTACAGGCCATAGAAAATAATGAGTGCCTACCATCGAATATAGACTGCTCTTTGGATCAACAATTTAAGGTTAGTAAATTTTATTTTTTTGGAGGGGATAGGAAAATTGAAAAAAAAACTAATCTAGTGATATTTCTTTTTACAGGACATAGAAGATGATGAGCAACTCTACAGATACAATGACTTCACACATCGATATAGATGTTAAGGTTAGTAAATTTTCTTTTTTTTTATGGGGGAGGGAGGGAAGGTGAATTGAAAATGATATAATCTCATTCTCATTTTTCTTTACAGGACATAGAAGATGATGAGCAACTCTAACCAGACATTGACTTCATACGTCAATAGTAGTTGAGGTAAGTAAACTTTAAAAAATTGTGGGGGGGGGGGGGGGGGTGAGGGGACGGGGGGGGGAGTGTAAGTTAATTGAAAGAGATCTAATCTCATTATTATTTCTTTTCACAGAAAATAGATGATGATGAGTGTCTACCATCGAACATTGACTATTCTTTGGTTCAACAATTTAAGGTTAGTACATTTCAATTTTTTGGAGGGGATAGGTAAATTGAAACAAGGCAGCAAAGCTGTCAAATGTATAGACTAAAAATAGAAAATAACAATGCAAAAAAAAAAGGACACTGTGCATTATGTTTAACTGCACAGTCAACATCAAATTTTAATTATGCAAAAAGGTAATACTGATGAAAGTAAAAGCATAAGGCTTCAGGCCCATGACAGTTCAAGTTCATACTTAGAAAATGCCAGAATGAGAAAAATGAAAATTTTACAAAAAAATGGCATTAATTCAATAAAAAATGATAATCCAATAGAGCTGGTTTTCCAATTTGAGCTGTATGTCAATCCTAAAAATCATTCTTGTAAGTTGAAAAAATAATAAGTAACAGTCTTTTCATATAAATCTTTAATTTCCAGAAAAGTTTACCAATAAAACAGGTTTTTCCAATTGAAGCTGTATTTTAGTCCTATATATCTTTCCTGTAAGTGTGAGAGGAGAAAGTGGCATGGTTTATGGTTAATGGTCACTATGGAGGCAGTGCCCAAAATAGGGCTTTCTTCAATTTTGATGCAATATTACACAATACTTAACAGCATTATGACCATTTTTTATTAATAAAATAAAAGATTCATGGATATTCAGAAAATGTGACTAGCAAAAGTCTACAAGCCCATGGAAGTCCTTCATTACACCTTGAAAATGGCAAATTGTAAACAAAAGATAACAGTACTGTAATGAGTTTACTTTCAGTTTCAACACCTTTTTTACATAAAACAAAATAATCAAGTTACTATCATTTTTATAGGATAAACTAAGAAAATTGCTGACATAGGAAAAATATCAATATCAATTGTCCAATTTGCTCCATTCTGAGATTCTGAACATAGTGAATGATTGAATCTGACAAACTGTTTATTTCCATTTTTGACACTTTATTACACAAAAAATGATAACAGGTTTACCGTCATTTTTATATAATCAACTAACAATATTGTTAAGAAGCAGAAGATGTCAAAACAATACTCTTACATATCTGATTAGTTCCATAATAAGACTGTTAACATGCCTAATTTACAGACTGACACTCAAAGGTCTTCAGGCACATAAGTCGCACCTTAAGAAAAGCACAAAACAATAATGCACAAAATAGGAGACTACCAATTCTGATGCAATAATACATTGTTTAACTGCACTGTCAACATCAAATTTTAATTATGCACAACGGGTAACACCGATGAAAGTAAAAGGCTGTCTTCAGGCCCATTTGCCAGAATGAGAAAAATGAAAATTTCACAAAAACTGCATAAATGTAATAAAAATGATAATCCAATAGAGCTGGTTTTCTAATATGAACTGTATGTCAATCCTAAGAATCATTCTTGTAAGTTTTCTTTCCATAATGTTAATGGTGGCAGTGCACAAAGTAGTGCACAAGTATCAATTTTGATGCAATATTACATAATGATTAACTGTATAAATACCACCAATTTTTAAATATCTACTATTAAAAACATGGACATTAAGAAAATTTGATTACCACTGGGCTTCATGATCAAGGGAGCTGTAAGTCCCACATTGAAAATTTCAATATGTGAAAGATAAAAATTTTTACAAAGAAACTGTATAACTTTCAGAAAATTAACTAATGAGACAGATTTTCAAACTGAAGCTGTATTTCAGTCCTATGTTTCTTTCCTGTAAGTGTGAGAAGAGTAAGTGACATGGTTTTCCTTTCACGGTCACTATGGAGGCAGTGCCAAAAATAGGGTTGTCTTCAATCTTGATGCAATATTACACAATGCTTAACAGCATAATAACCATCATTTTTTAATAAAATTTAATAAAATAAAAGATTCATGGATATTCAGAAAATGTGACTAGCCCATAGAGTTCAGAGTCACACTTTGAAAATCCCCAAATGTAAACAAGAGATAACTGTATTGAAAAGATTTGTTTTTCATTTTCAACACCTTTTTTACATAAAACAAAAGAATCAATTTACTGTCATTTTTATATGATCAATTAAAAAAATGTTGTCAAAGGAAAAATATCAATGGAACAATTTTAAATGTCCAACTTGCTCCATTCTGAGATTCTTAACTTTGTGAAAGATGGAATCTGACAAACTGCAATGATATGAGTTTATTTCCATTTTTGATACTTTATTACAGAATGCATGATAACATCTGTCATTTTTATATCATCAACTAACAATATTGTTAAGAAGCAGAAAATGTCAAAACAACACTTTTACATATCTAATTAGTTCCATAATAAGACTGTTCACATGCCTAAGAATTAAATCTGAAGAAAAATTACACAAAAACTTAAAGATGCATAGAAAGTCAACTTTTTGTCACAAAAACCTACCAAATGCCAGCATATAGTTTCAAGTAGTATAACTAAGAGAATTACCAAAAGGCATTGTTTAATTTTACCTGAAAATGATGTTTGAACCGATTTTTCCGCTAGCATTTTATGCTGTATATCAGTGGGGCAGAAAAGTACATGTAGGTCACAAAAGTAGGTTAAATTTCCAACCAAAAATTTAAAGAAAGGAGCAGTCTCAAGCTCTTTTATGGCTGATCGAGTGATCTATTCAGTTTATCCCTTGGCATGTCTAATTTATTTGAGTCGTATAAGAAACTAGTAGAAGTGGTTTACATGTGTTACTGGAAATCCATGCTCCACCGATGCTTGGTTCGTATGTACCTTTAACTGATCAAGCTTATTTACAAACTTGATCTGTATACTACCGTAGTCAGGGGGATCACTCCTGTGGGTTGCAAGACAAAAGGCTAATTGGTTTTCCTTAAATATGCGTTATCAGTGTTGCATATATGCTAAATAATGAAAAAAAACAGCATAACTTTTGTAAAAAATAGTCCAATCAAGCTGATTTTCAAATTTGACCTACATATTATGAATATTAATCAGTTCTGTAAATTTCAATCCAAAAGGAAAAACAGTTTTCAACTTATCGTGTTATCGGTGTTGCATATATGCTAAAAAGTGAAAAAAACAGCATAACTTTTATAAAAATGGCCTGATAATGCTGATTTTCGAACTTGACCTGCATATTGTGAATATTCATCAGATCTGTAAGTTTCAAGCCAAAAAGTAAAACGGTTTTTCACTTATTGTGTTATCAGTGTTATAAAAATGCTGGAAAAAATGAAAAAACAGCATAACTTCCATAAAAATGGCGTGACCATGCTGATTTTCAAACTTGACATCTGTGTCTGTACATAAAAACAACAGCTTGACTTTTGTAAAAATAGTCCAATCAAGGTGATTTTTAAACTTTACCTATGTATTATGAATATTTATCAGTTCTGTAAGTTTCAATCCAAAAGGAAAATCGGTTTTCCACTTATCCTGTTATCGGTGTTGCATATATGCTAAAAAAAGTGAAAAAAACAGCATAAATTTTATAACAAGGCAGCAAAGCTGTCAAATGTACAGACAAAAAACAGGAAATAACTATGCACAAAATAGGCTACTGTCAATTCTGATGCAAAAGTACATGTTAAAGTATATGTTAAACTGCAAATTCAACATCAAATTTTAATTATGCTCAACAGGTAATAACAATGTAAGTAAAATGTGTAACAAGCATAAGGCTTCAGGCCCATGGGAGTTCAAGTTCACACTTTGAAAATGTATAACTTCCAGAAAAAGAAGCCAATTAGACTACTTTTCCAACTCAG